>OX438781.1:816474-898359 GCA_949316455.1 Acleris holmiana
ACGTACGAGGGGCGGCTGAAAAGTTCTAAGCCTAAGGTAGAAAAAAAAGGTTCAGATTTTTTTTACTATTTTTATTTTTCAATATAATCTCCCTCTAATTCAATGCATTTATTACATTTTTTAAATAATGCTTTTAGACCGTTAAAAAAATAAGTTTTATTTTGGCTGTCGAAATGTTCCTGTACAGCCGCCTTCATCTCTTCATCACTGCCAAATCGCTTTCCCCTTAAATCTTTCTTCAAATTGCTGAATAGAAAATAATCACTAGGGGCCAGATCTGGACTGTAAGGTGGATGATCAATTTCCTCGAAGCCAGTTTCCTTCAGAGCAAGCTTGGCAACACGAGCGGTGTGAACGGGGGCGTTGTCTTGCAAAAACAAAATGCCTTTGCTCAGTTTGCCCCTTCGTTTCTCGACTATGGCTTGTCGCACTTTTCTTAATAGCTCAGCATAATAAACTGCATTTATTGTAGAGCCTTTCGCCAAATAGTCTATTAAAAGAATGCCATCGCAATCCCAGAACACGGTGGCCATTAGCTTAGACGCCGATCTTTGAACCTTGAATTTCTTTGGCGGCCTTTCACCCTTTTCGATCCACTGCATAGATTCAGACTTCGACTCTGGATCATACTGTCTGATCCATGTTTCATCAACAGTTACTATGCGGGAACAAACTTCATCTAAACCTTCTTCACATAATTCTAAAAATGCCTGAGAAGTTTGAACACGACGTTCTCTATCGAAAGCTGTGAGCATTTTCGGCACCCAACGAGCACTTACTTTTGTCATATGCAAATGTTGATGCAAAATCTCTCCAACTCTTTCCTTACTAATACCTAAGGCTTCAGCTATTTGCCATACCTTAATTCTCCGATCCTCTAATACTAACTTTTTGACTTTTTCAGTATTTTCTTCAGTCCCAACCGATATTGGCCTTCCTGAGCGAGGATCGTCTTCGATCGACTCCCGTCCAAGTTTAAAAAGTCGACTCCATTTTTTAACAGTGGCATGAGAAGGGCCAGATTCACCGTAAATACTAGACATTTCTTCAAAAATTATTTTCGGCGATTTGTCACTTTTTGTGAGGAACTTAATGACTGCACGGTGCTCAATTTTCGTGATATGCGTTGATAATTCACACATGATGACCTTTAGCGTCGGATATCTCGAGATGTAATAAACAAAAGACGACATTTTTTTCTTTTATTTATTAACTTTTTAAATGGTCTTTTTAGTGGCCAGTATCGCTAACGCATATGCAACCTCAACATACCTTAGGCTTAGAACTTTTCAGCCGCCCCTCGTAGCTACTTCTGGATAAAGGCATAGCCTTCCACGAGATACCTGGTCTACCTGCATTACAATGATCGTTCCAGAGCCTGTGGATTCCAATCTTTGCCAGGTCATATCTTCTGCGTTATCTGGAGATTTCGGTAAATTTAACAATAGAAAAGAAAGATATCCCTTCAGGTGGATGTTATGCCTGGGATATTGATGTCCTTTGAGATATAGTTGAGGGTTGTAGGTATTTATACTAACGACAAGACAAAACTTTAATAGCGCGATGGTTGCGCTGTGACATTCTGACAATATCTAACTTTTCGTTGGATGCCAATAATGATAAACAACCAAATTATTATTTCATGAGACAAATTCAAACTTTTCTGTAGGTAAAACTTATTAAACTTACAAAAGATAAACAATTACATTTTTTTAGAGCAATTTAACTTCGCATACTTTTTTCAACCGAATCAGCAAATGTCGTCCGCCATTTTGAGTGTTGTGTGTTGGTCAAGATGGCCGCTGGGCGGGCGCGGGCGCGGAGCGCGAGGCGCTGGAGCGGCCGCCGCCGCCGCCGCACAACGTGCACTCCCTCATGCACTGCGCAGGTCTGATGTGTGGTGTTGTTTGACGTTTTTTTGCACATTGTTTTTTAGGAGTTAGGCTATGATTGACACTACTCCCGAAACCAAAATTCGAAGTCTTACCGTGGGTTCCTATCGTCTCGTTAAAATTTTAGACATTTTGTAAGTAGCAAATGTCACATTGTAACAAGACGATTTGAATATTTGATTCTTCTGTCATCACTGCGCACGCTTACGCTCCCTCCGTGTTTACAAGATAATTAAATTACTTTGGAGTGTAAACTACTACTTAATTATTAACGAAAACAAAGTTTAAACTCAACGCTAACTAGTGAAATATCGTACTTAAAAATTAAATCCCTAGTTAAGTGGTAAATCCAGTGTAAAGTAATCAACCTAATAGTGGTAAACTTGTGCTACCCTCTTGTTATAAAATAAATATACCGGTCGCCGTGCGGCGCGTCATCGGCCGCTGCCTTGTTCGCCTGTTATCGCCCCCGTACCACGATCGGCCTTGCAGCGTGCTCTCGACTCCGCGCGACATTGGTGGATTTCGGGATACAGGCCAAGAATGTCAGGTAAACAAAGTAATGAAATGCCTTGCGCTGGCTGTCATAAAACAATAATAGACTATGCAAAAAGCGGTATAACCTGTAGTTTTGGTAAATGTGGTAAAAACTTTCATAAGTTATGCATAAATGCAGCCATCTTATCCCTCGATCAAATAAACAATTGGGTTTGCCCGGACTGCAAAGCGGCCTTAAAAAAAGGAGGAGATAATTCGCTTACGCCTGTGCGGGCTCAGCCGTCTGATAATGTTACTCTGCGCAAAAAAACCCAACCACTTGCCGCGGCTACTTGTGACTCTGACATAGCTGTGTTGACATCGGAAATAAGATTACTGAGAAACGACGTGTCTTTGATTAAGACCGAACTGTCAGCTGTCTTGGTATCTCTGAACTCCTGCACTGAGCGGCTTGATGCTGTGACATACAAAATTCAGGAATCCGAGACCCGGTTAAAATTCCTGGAAGATCAACAAATCGAGAATATCGTGTTAAAAGAAACCGTGCACCAGTTGCAATCTCAACTCAATAAACAAGCACAAGTAACCCTCAGGAACGAGCTGGAAATTGTAGGGTTCCCCGAAAACTGTAACGAGAACCTACAGCATCTTGTAATGACCACTGCGAATAAAATGGGTATTAACCTCACCGAAGCTGACCTTGATGGTGCATGGCGTGCGGGCCCACGCGCGCGGTTGTCACCTTCCTCCGAGTCAAAAACTAACAACGGACGCCCAATAGCTGTTCGTTTCAATCGACAAAAGATTCGTGATGATTTTCTAAAAGCCGCTAAATCGCGCCGTAATTTAAATACTGGCGTTGTATATCAAAGCGAGACCTCACAGAGAATCTATGTAAACGAGCGCCTTACCAGGGAAAATCGTATTTTATTTCGCGATGCAAGACTACGGGCCCAGCAGGCCCAATTCAAACACTGTTGGACGAGACTGGGGACTATATATGTTCGACAGCGAGAGGGCTCCGATTATACAACTATTACCAATACTGTTGATCTGGACCGTGTTTTTGGACCCTTACCCGCGGCTGGGACTGACCCCGGACGGCGCTCCGTTCGCCAAAACTTGTAAATTAAAACTCAATCCATTGCTTTGCTTGTTTTCTGTTATAAGTATATTTTGCAAAGCTAGCCTATTCTACCATTGTTTTAACTTATGTCTTTGTAAATTGATACACACCATCGCTTTAGATGCTGTATGTAAAGTCTTTAAGAAACGGCCTTACACTCCAAACACACACACACACATTCACATCTTCCATACTATAACTTACTACTACGCTCATTTACAGCTACCCACGCAAACAACTCTTTCAAAAAAACGTACGTACGACCCTTGTATGAAAAATAACCCTATAGACTCGGTCCCATCGACAGCATGGACATATCATTATTATAGTATCTTGCTTCAACCACTGCTGCCGGCGGCCTAGACATAGGAAAAGATATGGATAAATCCTTCTCCGTGAATTGTCATGCTGTCGGGACCCCGGAACTATGTAATAATATAATTACCCCTAATCATTCTCTTAGAGTCTTAACGTTCAACATCAGAAGCCTTCAGAAAAACTTTGACAACTTTTTGGTAACCTTTTATAGACTTAACATTAAATTTGATGTAATTGTTTTAACTGAGTGCTGGTTGAAGGATGGTTCTATAATTTGCCAAATAGACGGATATGATTCCTTTCACACGACCAGATCCATAAACCAAGCGAGCGGAGTTGTCGTTTATGTTGGAAGAGAACACAATGCAACTAGCACGGAACCTATCATTCAAGACTCGAATTGCTTAATGATCGAGATCTCTGGATTCGTTTCATTGTTGGCAATTTACCGTTCTCCGTCGTTTACAAACATTCACCCCTTCCTAAACTCTTTGGAATCCTTTGCACAAAAGGTAAACAGTTCCCGATGCTTTATTGTTACGGGCGACATCAATATCGATATCGCACATGATAGTCCTTCCTCTTCTGAATACCTTTGTGTCATGGCAAGTCTTGGACTTATATCAGCAATCAATAAACCGACACGAAACTCTGCTTGTCTAGATCACTTGTTTGCTAAAACCAAGATGCCAATGAAATCAGTCGTATGTAAAAACGATATTACCGACCACGACCTGGTCATGGTAGGTATTGATCTTGGTAAAAGCAAGCTTTTTAGACCCTCTAAATTCGTTACGAAACTAAATTATAATGCTATTGTGGAAGATTTAGAAAAGGAGGAATGGTTGGATGTTACTAATAAATCCTCAGCATCAGAAGCGGTGAATGTGTTTAACTCAACTTTGACAAATGTCATCAACTTGCACACCACTCGTAAATTGGTTAGTCGCTCTAACTACATTCTTAAGCCTTGGATGACTCCAGGCTTAATTCGATGCTCTATACATAAAGATAAACTCCACTCACATTTCCGACAAAATCCCAATAATGAAATTCTTCGGTTGTCGTACACGCGCTACAGAAACTTTTACGTTGATCTTATTCGGAAAGTAAAAGCAAGCTATGAGAAGAAACAGCTCACTGATAATAGACATAACTCCAAAAAGCTTTGGAAATCCATTAAGGACATTACACAGGTTAGCCATGGCAACGTTAACGCTCCAGACTTTTCCTCCCTTGAAACAGGCGAAGAAAATTCTACAAATATAATGAACAACTATTTTTCCACCGTCGGTCAAAACCTAGCAAAGAATATCTTAGCGCTAAATGAAGTTGCAGAGGCGTCTCTGGTGTCTATGGCTACGGCTTCTAAAACACCTCCAAATTCCTTTTTTATAGCTCCTACAGATGAGCGAGAGGTTGGAAGCCTTTTGACCAACCTTAACCAAGAAAGTGCTTCAGGAATTGATAATATAAATAACCGCCTTCTTAAGAAACTAAAGAATTACATCGTCAAACCGCTCACTTTTATATATAACCTTAGTATCAGCTCAGGGTCTTTTCCTGACGCTTGGAAGGTAGCAGCCGTGGTCCCCATACACAAAGGAGGTCCTAGAGACGACCCTTGTAACTACCGCCCTATTTCGCTATTAGGAAATTGCTCCAAAATACTCGAAAAGATAGTAAATAGTCGATTGGTAAAATTTTTAGAATCTGAAAAGTTGCTATCGGTAAGACAATTTGGTTTCCGTCAGGGAAAGTCTACAGAGCATGCCGTTACTCTTCTTGCGAACGTGGTGTCTGCGCAGCTTGATAAGGGAAATACTTGCTTGGGTGTCTTTTTGGATCTGGCCAAGGCGTTCGACACAGTCTCCGTGCCAATTTTGGTCAGAAAACTAGAACTTCAAGGAATCAGAGGCATGGCCTTAGATTGGTTCCATAGTTATCTGTCCTCTCGGAGACAGTGTGTAAAGATCGGCTCCACGGTCAGCAAAACGCTTCCAATTTCTTATGGCGTGCCACAGGGAAGTATTCTAGGTCCGACCTTGTTCCTAATTTACTTAAACGAACTGCCTTTACTTCCTCTTGAAAATGCTGACATAGTTTGTTATGCTGACGATACGGCTGTGATTTTTCACGAATCATCATGGGAGAAGTGTTTTCAAACGGCTGAAATTGGTATGACTGTAGTGGCAAAATGGCTCAATAGTAATTTACTTACTTTAAACACCAGCAAAACAAAGTACCTTTGTTTCCACAAGACAGCGGCATCAGCCCCATATTCATATCCAGACATAAAAATTGGAACCAGTGACCTCTCGAATCATTCTGCTGACGATAACCAACCTAGCTCTGATAGTCTTATTAAAAACAGCCCGTCAATAAAATATTTGGGAATAATAATTGATGAAAAACTAAATTTTAAATTACACATAGAATCCGTGTCAGCGAGAGTTAGGAAACTAGTTTACGTTATGAAGCTGCTACGTAACGCTGCTGACAGAGATCTTTTAAAACTAATTTACACTGCTATCTGCCAATCAATACTTACCTATTGTATCACTGTGTGGGGTGGAGCTGCAAGCTCGGCGCTGTTGGTGCTGGAGAGGGCTCAGCGCTACTTGCTGAAAGTAATGCTGAGAAAACCTCGCCTTTATTCCACTTCCGCCCTTTATAGGGAAGCAGGAGTACTGAGCGTTCGCCAGCTTATGATAATGCGAGTGGCTCTGAGTATCCATTGTAGTACTATTCATTCGCCAGGCTACTCTGACCTATTGCAAAAACGAGTCTTTAATATACCCATCCCTCACACCCAGACATCCTTTTGCAAACGCTTTCCAATATTTTTGCATCCATATGTATATAATAGGGTTTCCAGACATTGTAGCATTAAAACACTGTCCATCAATGAAGCAAAGTCTAAAATATTCAAATGGTTAATTGAACTAGACTACTCTCAAACAGAAAACGTTATTAAGGCTATTGCGTAGGGTATCACACACACACACAGACACACACACACACACACACACACTCACACGAACACACACACACACACACACACACGCACACACACACACACACACACACACACTCACACACACACACACACACACACACACACACACACACACACACACACACACACACACACACGCGCACTATACCTAGTTTAGATTTAATATTATAGTATTTGGTTTTAATTAAGTAAATCTGTACAGCGCTTGCGCAGATGATGATTAACTGTTTAGTCAATGCTTAGAAATTGATCACCACAGGACAGGCATTGCCTAGTGTGGGACCAATTGTTTCTGTAAATGTTCAATGTATTTTTGGTTAATAAACGATTTTAATTTTTTTTTTTTTTTTTTTTTTTTTTAATATAGGAACCCAGGGTTGAACCTTTGAAAGGGATAGGTTATCAATAGTTTCAAATTTAGTGTTTCGGGGCTGGTCACCATTTTTTTATTTCTAGATATAGTTTCAAGCTTCGATTCGAAGGATACCCAGGCTGTGTGCCCCTTTAAGCATCTAGAATTTTGCTTTCATCACGTTTGTGCGATTTGATTTGGTTGTAGCATTTGTCTTGCTGTTGTTTTATTGTTTCTATTTGATGCATGGATATCGCACGTGTGTTCTGTGGGATGTTAAACTGACCATATTCGTTCTCTGTTCACGCTGACGCAACAGGACGCATACCGTGAGGTAAAGTATCTAATTTTAGCCAGGTTTATAGCTTCTTAATGCCGACCAATGCAGAAGAGCACTTTCTGTATTTTTCTTTTCAAGGGCACATTACACCATGATAATTATAAACTTTTGGTTTAACGTAAATCATGAGCCAAGCGTCGTCAACAACTACAGCAATAGCAATTGTCGTAAATCCTTTCATGTTCTTAACAAA
Organism: Acleris holmiana; assembly: GCA_949316455.1. Classification (NCBI taxonomy): domain Eukaryota; kingdom Metazoa; phylum Arthropoda; class Insecta; order Lepidoptera; family Tortricidae; genus Acleris; species Acleris holmiana. Next base: position 824,213 of record OX438781.1, read on the forward strand.
GCAATCGAAGGACAAAACATAGTAACACAGATCTGTTTTTTACGCGATGTATAATAGTATATTTTTTCCGTAGATGACTTAGGCCGCGCTGTCGAAGAACTAGTATCTGTCATGACGGAGGAGCCAGAGCAGACCACCGCGCCTCCTCAATACTCCAATGGGAAGCCTCCGAATAAAGAAAAATAAAATAGGGACACAGTCGGCAACGAACACATCGAGAGCGTGCAACGCGAGCGGTGCTACGGGGCCTGGGTTGCCAGTACTTAAAAATATTCCGGCGGCCAGGTTCACCGCTTTTTCTCTCTGGCAACACTGTTGAATAACCAAAGATTGCTGCAATGGTAATGCTTTTTTAATCCTGTTCCGGAACCTATGGTATGATGCAGATTGATTTTTATATAAATTGATGTTGCTCTTACGCGTAGGTTGTTCATTAGTTGTCAGGGTGGCAACGTCTTCTTTCTACTAATTTTCGACTCATCACTAACCTGCACATGAATATTTGTACTATAAATAAAAGATCTAACACTCCATCGTCATCTTACTAATATTGGTCGAACGGGACTTCATACTCGAACTCAAATTTCTTATTCTGAAGAATAGGTCTAATGCAGAGTAGAAGTCACAATGTTAAGCTAAATAGGGCTATCCTAAGGACATCTAGGCTTAGTTTATGCTAGCTGTGCGTTCGATCAAAACGATTTTCGTATGCAACGCTTATTGTACGGATAAGGGCATGCCATTGTTGCAGTACCAATCGTGTTGAGTCATTCTAAACTTTTTTCTACTATTTTTACATTGCAACACATTCTCTATTTTCATTTCTTAAGCGGCATTACCAACAGTGTTGCCAGGGTGAACCCTTAAAAGACATGAAACGAGCATTTATAATATAACGTTGTACCAAATTTGTGGATACTTGAACTTACTTATACATTTATTAATTGTTTAAGTACATATCTTGTTAGTACAATCTCCATTATCATATCACTTCTTGTAAATTTTCATATCATTTGCTGTGTATATTAAAACAGACACGTGTGAACACGGGACCTTGAGGTCCTTCGTCGCAGTGCGATTGGCGAATCCGCTTGGAATATAAGGGGCTCAGAGCTTTAATAGGATCACAATTTAGCTTTAAAACTACCCAGTTTTGAGACGATTTATAAATTCAAACCCAACAGAAACCCAGCCCGCCGGGCGTACGTTTTAGTGGAAAATGTATTGTTATATTAGATAGAAAACTCTGTTCTTGAACGTACAATATATGCCAACTGGCCGTAGCTATATTAATTCGTTACAGTTTACATGTAGGAGTAGTGGTAGCCAGCGGTATCAGCATGTAAGTGCATGTATGTTATATTACGCGTTATCGAATGATGTATTATTAGATGAGGAATATACCTACTTGCGCCACGCAGTTTAGTCGTACGATGGTTCACTTTCCTCTACAGTAACTGTGTTTCGGACTGTCTAAATCCCTCTACAGTAACTGTGTTTCGGACTGTCTAAATCTTCTTAGTGACTATAATCTACTAAACGTATGTATCCAACTTTTTCACTATACCTAACCTCAACGGCAGGGCACCTAGCGTATTAATGAGACCGTTTTTTATGTCCCGTTCCGATATTCGGATTTGTAACGTGTGTCTAGTAAGATGCTGCCTACCTTTTTAGATAAGAATATATTCGAGAGATGACTTTTATACGAATGTTAAGTATCTGTTGAAGCTAATTTTTACAATAAGGACTTCCGATTTAACCATATCAGGTTCATTATTTTCGGCGGCGGAGTGGAATGCCTGATGTACCTTTTGCGCGCCAGTGTTTTTGAAGCTGGCAACATTAAGTATTCCAATTCGCTTGCGACCGTTACGTTTAAATTTATAATATTAATTTGGCTAATATAGTAACTAAGAAAAAGCACAATTAAATATTATTTTAACGAAACGAAAGTAATTAAATTTATACTAATATATTGTTAATAATTTTATTGTATTTGTTTATGTAAGGAGTTTTTGTTCCAAAACTAATTATATTTTAACTTTCGGCAATTATATAAAATATTCTTCTTACGCATTTATTTGTGTTTATGTTTTAGAAGTTAAATAAATCCAAATAAACATTCGGCATAGTATATTTTTGTTGTTTGAATTTCATTCCTGGCTACCCTAACGAGAAATTAACCAAATAAACAACAAATAGGTAAATCAGGGAGACATAATCATATCATGACATAGCTATGCAGTTCAGTTAACGCTGAGTGAAAAGGACAAACCTATATAACTGCTATAACTCTATATTTTATGATCTCCATATAATCAACTGCATAGCCATGTCGTGATAACCCGAAGGTAAAAATACGTACACTTTCGAAGTTTCGACTCATTTAAAGGTCCAAAAGTGGTCAAATTAGCTCTAAGGTACAAAGAGATGTATCCATCTAGTCACTTTATTGCATTGCAATAAGGTCTAAAACTGGATACATCTCTTTGTACTCGACTGTACTAGGGCAAGGCACTGAAATATGTATTTAACCCTTTAACCGCCAAAGCGGGTAAACACGTCATCGGATCCACTCCATACATTTTGCATCGGCGCGGTTGCGGTATACTTATGACGTCACTGGCGTCTGGGGCACAAAAAGTAGCAGGCGGCCGTGGCGGTGAAATGGTTTGTAATGATGGTGACTGTACAAGATAGAAAGTACGTTACTATTATCACCCAATGCTTGCTCTAGCCAATGGCATTTTGAATGTTCTTTAATCGCTCATCTGTGTGAGCACCATAAAGGAAACATAATATTACATTGCTAAGAAACATACATTTCGATTACCTACTCATATAGCTTGATGAAAAAAAACAGCATTATCTACCTTATGGTGGAACTACAATATTGAGTGGCAAACTCAACCTATTCCCATCAGTCACAACCCTGACACTTACTGCCTTATTAGTGGTAAATAAAGATCAAAATGGCAAGAGAAGTGCAGGAGTGTTGACGGGAAAAATAAGTTTCAATTATTTAAATTTAAATGGATAACGTTGCCAATCACATTCCATTATGTAAACATTTGTCAAGTTTATTTTTTTACGACATTTTTTCAGGTAAGTATGCAACGCAAAAAAAAATCATTTTACAAGTATTTATTCATATTTGTTAACAATAAAATAGGTACGTACATAGCATAATTAACGTTAACGTAAAGGCACTTAAGAAAATTAAGTAATAACATTATTAATATTGCTTAGTTACTTTGCAGCTATCGAAAAACCTTTCGTTTTTTTTTAATATTCCTAGCAACACCAAAATATGAATTCATAAGGCACACAAATCTGGGTACAATTTTATTTTAATAATCATTCATTATACATCCTGAAATTACTAATTACACAGTTGCAGTATTATTTAGGAACCCCTAAGGAAGCCAGACATACGTAATTTTTTGAATACTTAGTCGAGTAATTTCTGCTGCATTCGGTTTCATACAAAACTACTGTTTTGTTCACACGGCGACGGAAAATGATTAGGCTTTTGTATAGGCAGAAATTACGCGACCGGAATTACGCGACTCACAACTCATAAAATTACGCTCGTCTGGCTTCACCCTAAAACCTCCTTACAATCTTCATCATCAGCATCAGCACAAATTCATTCATCGATATACATAGTCATTCCCCAAAGATCCCAACTACTACTCCTGATCCTGTGCTACTCTCAAACTTTTCCACACCATTGACGGATATATCCGCACGACTGGTTCAGCTTCAACGACGAATATATCCGCACGACTGGTTCAGCTCCAACGACGGATATATCCGCACGACTGGTTCAGCTCCAACGACGGATATATCATCATGGTTGACAACGTAAAATAGATAAGTCTATGAGATAAGGTTGATATTAGCTCTGACCCCTATTTCACCATCCTGACTTAAATTGTTATGCCACTATGGAACCCTGTCTTATGACAGCGTCAAACCAAACAAGAAAAAAAAGTTAACGTTAATGATTAACGCTGTCATTATGACAGGGTTCTATAGTGGCATAAAAATTTAAATCCTTGAACGTACATCGCGCAGCTTATATGAAACCCAGTGATGTATCAGCGTGTTAACATTGCAATGTATACCGAATTGTCGCCTGTTACGTGTCAAGGTGGTGAAAATGGAGGCTGGTGTTCAAATGTCTTCGGAGTGTGTCTTGATTTTTGTTTTTGACATAGCGCTGCTACAAGTCTTAGTACAGTCAAAATACCACTTTTTCTAACCATACAGTAGTGAACAAAAGTACAGAAAGGCACTATAACCGGACGTCGACATTTTGGGCTGGCACTTCCTTCTGTTCAATTCCAAAATACCAGAATATCGCAATCACTTACCAGATTCCCAAAACAACAGATTCAAAACAATGGATACAAATAATAAACCATACGTTAATTTTAATATTATATTTTAGTATATCGAGAATCAAGGATTTTAAAAGCCAGTAGTGGTTGCAGGATTGGAATAGTGTCACTCCATGTCTTCACGTGGATGTCGTAAGAGATGACTAAGAGAATAAAGGCTTGTAGTACTGTTAGGCGATGGGCTTGCGACCTGTCACTAATACAACTAGTAAACCTCTCCGCCTGATTGTGCAAAATGTGGTTACAGAATTATAATCAACAAGCCTTTTAGAGTTGGTAATTTTGTAGCTCTGCCTACCCCACTCTGGGAATGAAGGGGTGGTGTTATGTATGTAGGTATTTAAAAATTCTGGTATTTCAGAAATTCAGACCCCTTCTGCGACCGTTATTAAACCAGCTAACATGATGCCTTGCTATGTGTTAGCCACTCTTAAATTATTTCGACCCAACGGCCATCAGTTCTGCTACTACATTTAAATCAAAGAATTTGAATCAATTATTTGGGCAACAATCAGTATTTACTTATCCACTCTGATATAATCAGCATTGCTAATTTAGTTTTTGGGCATTGATTTAAAAGTTTGGATTTTATTAATGAACCAACTTGAGTCCACTCAAACTTAATTGAAATTGTATCAGTCAACACCCCTTGATATCTTCAGCTACACAAGAATGTAAGGATATAAATTTTTATTTTTATTGAAAAGGAACTTTTTAATTTCATTTAGGTTCAGGGAAGTTCAACTGCTTCGCAAATAAATACAGTTGCATATTTGTTACTGTTGTAAAATTGATACATCGTAAACCGCAATGCTGAATTTTTTTTATTTAAAAATGCATTATTATCATTAATTCTGATCAGAAAAAAAAGTACAGTCAGGACATGTACCATTTAGCGTGTGATAAGATTAAGACCAATATAACATTACCAAAACCCCAAATAACTTTCCTAATATCTGTATATATTTATAAACTATCACATTATACACACGCCTTTATTATTATTCAGTCATTTAACATATTTAAATATATGAATACAATATGTAATAGGAAATGCATAGTAACAATAAACCCCAGGACTGGAAAATTTTATTAATTATTTTAATACTATTTTAGGTAGTATTTTAGTCACCATTCATAAATTATTACATTATGTAGGGAATACACATACAAATTTGTATTTGGTCAGATTTCACTTGAGTTTAATATCCATAGAGATGCAAACTATGAAACAAAGATGAATATGTACTTATCGGACGAAATACAATGTTGTATAATAATTCATTACATCTGTAACCACCATGTTTTTTCAATGAAAACTAACCAAATTTTGCTATCTGATATGATTCTCAATCACACAAAACTTATCCAATGACCTTAATAAATAAAATAATTAATAAAGTACAGTTCCAAGGTTGAATATAAATTTAAAATTAGAAGGTTGCTTCATTTAACGCAGCATGATATATCATGGCATTCTTAACTCTTTCCATGCAATACCACAATTTAAGGTGGGTACGAATCTGAGCGGCTCAGCCTGAGGCATGCTCGCCCCACGCGTTGGGCTGCTCGCGAGCCAAATTGTAGCACAAAAACATACGCAGGTGAGGCAGCGTGCTCGCCGCAAGCCGACATTTCAAAATGGCGTCAGACACGATGACAGCTGACAGCCACGGCTGCGTTTATCATACTGCACCGAATTATTAACAAAAAGAAGAAGAAATTGCCTCGGTGGTGGAATGGCTCAGGAACTTTAATCAAATTTGTTTGGGCCAAGCCCACAGACAAGTTAGAACTTGTCGCTCTGCCCGCGCGCCGCTCGCACGCTGCTCGCGCAGAGCGCGTACGAATTTGAGCAAAATAGGTGAGCCGTGCGTGCCTCAACCCAAGGCTGCTCTAATTTGTACCCACCTTTAAACTATTATTTATATATTAAATGAAGCATCACCTCTAACAATTCACTATTATGTCTATGTTCAGACTTTCACTGCTGAATTATTAGTGTTTGCATCTAAACCGTTTACGGGAGCCTGGATGTCTGTCCGCGGCCTCCGGAAGAGGAGAACATGCGGCTCTGGGTTGTGAACCATAAAGTGAAGCCAGCCTGGAGATTGTTGGACTCCGAGGTTACGCCATTCTGTCTCCGTCATGAGATGGGACTTTGGGACAAGCCGAGCAATGTCTGGTGGCAGGATGACATGCCTAAAATAATTATAGTATTAGTTCAAATTTACAGTATGGAATTTATAGTAATTGCAAAATATGTAAACAAAACGAAACTAACCAATTCACCATGATTACTCAATAATCACCCTAAAATTGGCAAAAAATTTAAAAGTCATGAATTCAAACCCTATTTGATTTGGAAACAGCAAAAATATCAATTAAAAAAAAAGACAATGTGGACATTACGATATGTGCACTGTGGTGTACACTGCCAAATTAAGAGGGATCAAGTGAGGTCTTTAAAATGATTTATACACTAAATAAATCTTTATTTTCATATTAAGTTAAAAACAAAACAAAAAAACACTTGGTGAATATTTGAGGTTATGTGTCAAACAGTACTAATTTGTTTACATCGTTCACAAGTTTTATTTACGGTAACTTTAGTTAGTTTAGGTGGTCCTTGACCAAAAACCAAGACCAAATTCACAGATGCTTTCCCAAGAGATTGGCCAGACGTTGCAATGGACAGGGATTTGTGGAAATACAGGCCTTTGCAGTGGGACACTATAATAGGCAAACACAATAAAAAAAGGAATTTATGGAGTTTTGTACTTATCAGTATGGACATCTAGAAAAATGGTGGCAAGAACTATGAAAAGAGCATAAAAATAAAATGCTATGAAACCACCTGTGTCTGGTTTTGTTGGTTTATTTTTTAGTTGAGGTCTTCTCATCATATCAAAACAGAATAATAAGACTTTTGAATTCAAGTAGCTAAATGTCTTGATGTATTTACACAACTTTGCTTAGAGATAGTTGCAGGATGTTGTGAAAAATTCAATGAAACACAACTCTTATTATGTTGCAGTGAGATTGGTTACTTTAGTGAACAATGTATTTAACATACAAATCCGCCCGTGTCACATCTTGAAGATGAAACGTAATTGAAATAGGTACAACTTTCTCTACGACTTCAAGATTACGTGCACAGTATGTTGCCAGCAAAGCATAGTACCTAATCACTGCTTTATTAAAGCAGTGATTAGGTACATCATTCATCATCATTAGAGATTCTAGGTGCATCAACTACTACCCTATATCATTGAGAGCGAAATTAGTAAAATATATTTTGATTAAGGCTTGTTATTAACAAAATAAGGACCTAATATTGCAACTCTTACCTGTATTCATAAACGTCATCATTGTATCGTTCAGAGTACTGGATCTGGTCCACGGGCATCTTGAACACTTGTTCGAAATAATACTCTTAACCACTATTATTTTAACCGTTTCTAATTGAAACACAAATTGAATTGGATCCGAAAAATAAATTGATAACGTTCGCGATACGTTTAGCGCATTCAACTTTTTTAGGGCAACCGGCGGCGACTGTCACTACTGTCAGTGAGATACACTCCGGATGCATGCCTAAGTGGCTACAATACTGATACTGTAAATAACGCAGAAAATACTTTTTAATTATTTTTAATATATGTAAAAACCCGAGTAAATTTTTTGTAATAAACATTTTTTTCTCAATAGAATATTACAAGTTGGCATCAATTATTCCAAGACGATGTTTAAAGGTGACAAATAAACATGGTTTTTGAACTTTTTGAGCAATCTTATTTTGTGGAGGGATGAAATGGAACGTCAACGTGACTTTGACATTGAAGTTTATTATGCGCTCCGTTACACGTAAAACACAATCGAACAAAACAACGCTGGTCTACAACATTATTAGATTGCATTTTTCATCTTGTGTCCGTAAATAAAAGTTATTCTATAGTTTCTAAATAGTTATGAGATAAAGTTGGAAGAGGGTTTCCCACACTTTTGAAGAGGATAAATAAGTCTCAGAAAATGAATTAAATACGTATTAAAATTAATAAAAGTAACAATTTCCAATCTGTATGAACTTTTACATTAGGTATTCCCTAAACAATAAAAACGTGATTCGTGGTGTTTGACTGGTGGTGTTTTATGTAAATAAAAAAAAAACAAACAAGGTTTTACTAGAAGAACCATTGACATGTACACAGCTTATTTGGCAATCCACAATTTTACCGAATTTCACTTCATCGATAGTATGAAATAAAATTAAATGAAATGTCATGAACTGCCTACGTTTCATTAAACGCAATTTTCTGCTGAAAATACGATGTTTAATTAATTACCTATGTATCTTACACTAAGTATAAAAAACCCATAATGTGAGAAATAATAAAATTGAAATTGAAATATATTTATTTACTTTAAGCATTACATGTTTTCTTATTCTATAATCGTGCCAAACTACAGAGCAGATTGTCGGCACATTCGTTGAAAAGAAAATTTTGCGTAATGATACGTTCGTTGAAAGTTGTTATAAGTAATATGTACCCAGCTGATTCAACAGCTCACTTTCCTTAACCGACCCTTTCTTAGAAAGAGGTTTTTGTTAAGTCTTACAGTCAGTAGGTAGGTACACAATAATTAAACGAACATTCACGATAACTTTTTCACTGGTAGGTATGTAGTTTAAGAACAAATCAAAAGGAAGAGATAGAGTTGAAACTGCAATAATCAAAGGAGCCTAAAGTTGTTAGGCTCCTCTCTATTTTCTTCATGGTAGCAGAGGCCCATTGTTACTTTCGCATTAATTAGTATGGAAATGGATTTAAAAATGCGAAAGTGTGTTTGTTTGTTGGTTCGGTCTTCACGACTTAACACCTAAACCAGACATGAAATTTGGTACAGAGATAGTTTAAAGCCTCCTCTCTTTATCCGAGAAAGATGGACCAGTTCCTGAGGTAATAGCGATAAACGATAAAAACCCGCTAAGCAGCAGTGTTCGCATTGTTACGTTCCGGTGACGGGAAAAGACAACCGGTGAAATTACTAGCATAGAGGCATTCCGTCTTAGTCCTCAGGGTCGGCAACGCATTTGAGGTCTTGAGATTGTAGTCTTGAAAATTAAAATGTCTGTGGGTCTCAGATTCCACTTACCAAGGTGGCCTGAGTGCTCGTGTGCCTTCAAAAAATAAAAATCGTGTATACTAATCGCATAAGTAGCAGTCGTGTTTTGTTTCCCAGCAATGTCGCGTCACTCGATTGACTCTTGCGCAAGGATGCCAGTGCATAGATCAGTGGCAGACAAATTGAGGCATTATCCAATCGCAGACCCCTACGCTTCAATTTAATTTAACGCAGGAAAGAGTAGGGTGACTATGATTACATTAATCATATGGGATAAACGTAAAATAAAACGATTTTTAATCTTAAATATATTTTGTTGGTAAGCTTGCATCATTTGTTTTGGCAGAATAATTATGATCGTTAATACCATTCAAATTTTGCCGATTTCGCCGATTTACCTGATTTTACAGACGTGATTCGTTGAAATACTTTACTTCTACAAATTTTAATGCGCCACACGAAAGATAATTTCAACTTTAAACGAATGTATGAGCTACTTTTTTGTTTTTATTATTTGATACTGATTCATTGACCTGAAACCGGCGGCGACTGTTTTGTGAATCTCGCTGTAAGAGGTTTAGAATATCGCATATTCACGAATCGTTTTGACGTCTAAAAGGTATAAAAATATCAATTTACTACTGTAAAATTTGTCTAAAAAATGTATGAATTACTTTTTACCACCTTCATATATTATTTTTGTGTAAAAAAAAAATATTTACTTGGTAAAGTTTTACAGAAAATGGGCAAAACATTGTTTTTGATTACGACTACTTAAAACTATCGTTCATAAAATTAAAACAACAGTAATAAAGTTCAGTTCAAAATCAATCCATTACTTTAAAAAAACATAAAAAAAATGTAGCAATATACAATGTTTTAAAATAACCTAAATCTCGCATTATAATACTCAACAAAACTGAAAAAGTACCTCATTTATTTGTAAGTCATTTATTCGATTACAACTGAAATGAAATTTCATGATGTGCATTCAAACTTATAGAATAGCAGTATTTTAACTGTAAAATCTCAAAAAGAAGCAAAACCACCAAAATTTCGTGTACGGGCTCTTAAAAACATGAAGGACCAATCAAAAATGATGGTGGGCAACTGAATTTTAGGTTGATAATCTACAAGATGTTCGACGATCAAATCGATTGCAATTAAAACTTGAGTAGTGCGTTCAAAAGCATTATCCAGTGGTACGAGCATGTACTAGGTGGTGTGACCTTGGCAGAACTAGGTTTGAGCTAGCGACGTTAGACCAAAGCCGAGATGCGCAAATACACGTAGTTTTTAAGCATATACAATGAAGAAATACTTCTGCTGACTTTTTGTAGTTACAGCTTGACATTTATAAATAAGTAAGTATATATTTCAAGAAACGGTCCTACAAACTGCTCAACCATGGTCATCCTCCACGGCTGCAGTACTAACCCCTCACCTCCCGAAGTCAGTTGCCGCATCACCATGGGAGACATCACGCTGGACTTCCTCAGGGATCTACTCCAAGAGGACTACCCTGATGTCACCATACAGGAGTTTGAGGTGATGAGCTTAGACAACCAAGACACGGTTTTGCCTTTACATATTAACTTCTCAGTTCAAAAGTGGAAGGAAAATACTAAAAACTTTTGTTCTGATATTATGTAGGTACCTACTAATTATTTACGTATTATTTACTACCGCATTACTTACTCCTGTTTTATAAGCAAATTTCAGTGTATGAAATCTTTAGACCTTGATCCCTATTCGGCGGCCCAATGAACTATTTCGCGTTAAAATCGTCTAAATGAATTTCACCCAAACATCAGTATTGTGTTCCTCTGCTGTGTAAGAAACAAGGCATAGTGAAATCAAACGTCCATGAGCCTACGACCAGGTAACTACCTCGTATATATTCTTCATGATAATAGAAGATGCTTGTATACAGGGTGCTCCCGGCACCAAGCGAGGGGATAACTACACCTCCATGGTCTTCCGGATTCAGTTGAAAGGCACCCAAAAGCACTTGGAAGCCGACGCTTCCTGCGAGACCGAACAACCCTGGACCAGCTCCATCATCTACAAAATCCTGCCCGAAAGCATCCTCCGTCGAGAAGCTTTCAAGAGCGATGAGCTTTTCTGCAATGAAGTGGCTTTCTACAACAAGATCTGGCCATCTTTGAACCAGTTCCAGGATGATTGGAAGCTTAAAAGCCCATTCAAGGCTATTCCTAAGTGTTATTTGGCAAGGAATGATCTGGTGATCCTGAAAGACCTGAAGCAGCAGGGGTTTGTGATGCCAGATAGAAGACAAGGTACTTAATTATTAAATGAAATTATTTCATTGGCTTCCACAATTATATTAATAAATAATAAAAATTATTTATTTTCAGATTCTCAGATCCATAGGTTGTTAGATACAAAAAGACTTATAAAACTACGTTATTAAGAATTTAGTTCTAAGTTAGTTAATCAGTTAGTTAGTTGCATACTTGAGCAATATGTGGTTACAGAAGTACTTAACAACAAGTCTTTTTAGAGTTCTTGGTATTTCTGTAGCTCAGTCTGCCAACCCCACTCTGGGAATGAAGGCGTGATGTTATGTCTGTGTAGTTCTCAATATTGCGTGATAATCAGGAATTTTTAAACGTGTAAACCTTTAAAGTAGCTTTTTATAAAAATCTTTAATATACTGGGTGTAGCTGCCTGTAATAGGAGGAATACATTGAGGGATCGTTTTTACTGTATAAACGTACATTTGTTCTACAACTTTTATATGTATTATGATATGTAATTTATTATTTGGGATTTTTTCGAACAAACTAAATAGCATTTTCAATTTACTCCATCCAATAGTCTAGTTGACATCTACTGTCAGCCTACAAACTTCGTAGTTTTCGCAATACATTGCTGGCTTGGAATATCTAATTTCATTCATATTTAGTAAACAACAAGTTATTTTCAAAAGTTGTGGAATAAATGTTGTTACGTTTGTGGTGGGGAAGCGATCCCTAAATTTATTGCTCGTATTACAAGCAACACCCGGTATGTACAGATTACCTACATTAAATCTACTATCAAATTCAAATTCAAATTCAAATCGCTTATTTCATTAAATGAGAAATGAAAAAGGCGCGAGCACTGCTTGGCTGGATTTAAATAAATATTAATTATTACATTGAAAACTTTAGACAATTACAATAATTTGATCATTAAACATTATATTAGATTATACAAGGCCGTAAGTATTATATGTAGTGTGTGCATTAAATTTACAATTCAATTCTTAATGTCTAGTTTAATGTCGTGTCTACATAGGTTCTGAATTTATAATAGTCTGATATTTAAATTTGCCCCTCGTGGGCAACCGCACATTTTAATTTTTTTGTTGTATTAATAAATATAGTCTCTTTAGTTTGATCTTAAATGTATACTTTAGCTTGTCGCAAGGGGGGTGGGATATCATTCTATATCTTGGCAGCCCCGTAGCGGACCGTGCCCCTCGCGGCGGCCGTGCGGCAGAGAGGCACGTGCAGGAGCCCCGCGCTGGGCTGCCAGCGCGGGCGGCGCGCCGCTCTACTGCAGGCCGTACGCGAGGCACGCGAGGCGAAGCCTCCTGCGCGCCGCCATCTCCAACACCCCTAACCTATTAAGAACGGGGGTGATGCGTTCCCGGCGCCGTAACCTTTCGCAAAATCGTATACACGCATTTTGCACACGATGTATACTTGTTTTAACTCGTTAGTTCTTTCATAATATAACGTATATAACAATATGAGCATATATCCCGTAAAGGACTAGACAAATTTGACTTGTTTTAATTTTTGGTTGAAATTTTGGGTTTTACTAGTTTTAAAGGTAAATAAAATCAATTAATGACTTACCAAACATTATATTTTGTCGATTTAAAGGTCTAACCATAGAGCAATGCTACTTCGTGTTGAAGAATCTATCGCAGTTCCACGCACTGTCTCTGGCCATGAAGTATTACAACCCTGAGGGTTTCTATGAGCTGCTGAATATCCAGGATGGCATCTCTGAAGGTATGTTGAAGTCTTGGTGTTCTTCCAGTATCTGATGTTCGAAAACAATGAAAAACCTTGTTTTAATCGGTACAACCAGCCAGATAGATAAGGATGTGATTTCTCCCAATCTTTTTTATGTACCATTAATATTATCCCGACATAGTGGTTTACATTTTGGTGTATTCACAAATCTGTCCCACAGATTGTATGTGTACTGGCTGACCTATTATACGCCAAAAATTCAAATTCAAAATTCATTCCCTGGAAATAATTCAAAAGTAATCATAGGAAATAAAACTTTAATATCCGCCTAAATATAGATTTTCAAAGTTGAATTGAAAACTGTAAAAATTGACAACGTAAAATAGAAATAATTATGTATAAGGCAGAAATTTTACACATTGTTTTTTTTTTACCTTTTCTTAAAGTTTACTAAAAACAGATACTGCCAAGCAAATTAAACAAATATGCCAAATTTCAAGTTGATATCTGAGTTAAGTTAGTTGAGTTGGTATTTTCAGAGAAAAACTGTGAAATACAGATGGACAGACAGACACCGAAAGGTTCCTTTTTACTCTTTTGGTACAGTAATTTAAAAACCAAGTTCCATTCCCATCTACATATTTGAAAATCCACAGTTCTGTTCGCGGATGAGAATGAGGAGTACTACAAAACCTACTACCGTGAAGCGACCAGCAACGCCGTGGCCATGGTGGAAGAGGAACTGGCGGACTGTGAGGAAAAGGTAAGAACTAACTTGTAGGGCAGTTAGATCATACATACATAACATCACGCCTTCATTCCCAGAGCAGGTAGGAGTAGGGAGAACTACAGAATTTCCAATAACAATAAAAAAACCGGGCAAGAGCATGTCGGACTATGCTCATTGTAGGGTTCCGAAGCCGTTAAGTACTACAAACATAAAAACCGGGCAAGAGCATGTCGGACCATGCTCAGTGTAGGGTTCCGAAGCCGTTAAGTACTACAAACATAAAAACCGGGCAAGAGCATGTCGGACCATGCTCAGTGTAGGGTTCCGAAGCCGTTAAGTACTACAAACATAAAAACCGGGCAAGAGCATGTCGGACCATGCTCAGTGTAGGGTTCCGAATCCGTTAAGTACTACAAACATAAAAAAACAACAAGTAATAACAAATTTTCTATTTAAAGTCAATTGGTGCCTTCTTAGATGATCTTAGTAGGTATAAACACTTTAATCGCCTGTATCTCAAGAACCAATGATGTCTACTTAGTCGTGATAGTTTTCCTTTAAAAATGGTTATAGTTTCTTTCATTTAAGTATTTTTTCAGATTTTTATTATTTGTAGTTTTGGCTGTAGGGTAATATTTAAAAAAAAATATTGTACCACTTTGTTGGCGTGACTAATATGCATATTCATGCCAAATTACAGCTTTCTAGTACTAAGATTCTCTGCGCTAGGCTGCGGATGGACGGACGGACGGACGGACATGGCGAAACTATAAGGGTTCCTAGTTTGACTACGGAACCCTTAAAAAATACGTTGTTGTTTCTATATTCACATTTTTCACAATCAGGCTAAGATGTTTATCAGTGTATTAGTGTCAGGTTGCAAGCCCATCGCCTAACAGTACTACAAGCCCTTATTCCCTTTTTCGCCTCTTACGACATCCACGGAAGACATGGATTGGCACTATTCTAATCCGGCAACCGCACGGATCCATAATAATTATTATTAATCTCAATTGACTGCCATTAAATACATACTATTCACACACACAAACACTTGATTAGTACAGTCAAGGGCATTAATATCTGTACAGCCATCGTGTCAAATATATGTGTACATTTACCAGTGACCTTATTGCCGGTGGGTGTTGACGTCTTGGGAACGTATAATTTATGCCCTTAACTGTACATTATTTCCTAGATCATACAATTGTTTCCAGGAGGTGTACCTCTCCAAGTTCCGGGAGTTCTGCAACGAAGACACCTTCTTCCAGATGATGGTAGACCTGGTGACGCCTCGTGAGCCGCTCGCTGTGATCTGCCACGGAGACTGCTGGACTAACAATCTGATGTTCAGATATTTCGATGGAGATATTGCTGAGGTCAGTAGGGACAGTCACAGTCGAATAAATCGAAGTATACAATGTGCGTGACATGTATAAACGTACGCAGAGCTACTGAAATGTCAACAACTCTAAAAAGACTTGTTTATAATACTGTAACCACAGTTTGCTCGATCGGACCAAGAAGTTTACTAGTGTATTAGTGATAGGTTGCAAGCCCATCGCCTAACAGTAATACAAGCCCTTATTTCCTTATATAAATATACTAGGTTGAAACAAATAATTAAAAAATACGCTACAAGAAATGGCTACCACTAGCTGGTAGCCATTTCAGTTCTTGTAGCGCATTTTTTTACACAAAGTAAAATAAAGAAAAACCGGTGAAGTGTGAGCTGGAAAAAATGCCTTTACACCACTATGCCTCCGGTAATAAGATCTATGTTTACATGTATTTAGCGCGATGGCCAAATAGATATAAGTGCTTTTGATAATGTAGAACAAAGAAAAAAAGGAATAGAAAAAACAAATCTTGTCTAATAGGGGTTTTTTAGGGTTCCGTAGTCAAACTAGGAACCCTTATAGTTTCGCCATGTCCGTCCGTCCATCCGTCCGTCCGCAGCCTAGCGCAGAGACTCTTAGTACTAGAAAGCTGTACTTTGGCATGAATATACATATTAGTCACGCCAACAAAGTGGTACAATAAAATCTGTTTTTTTTAGTTTGACGTAACGTGGGGATGTATTTTTCTCGTCTACCCCCCGTTCCGTTAGTGTGGGATGTCGTTGGATAGGTCTTTGAAAAATATTACGGGTTTTTGGTAGCAATTTTTTAATTAAGGAATCTGTTTCAAATTTTGGTTAGAGTCGAGTGTCCACTCCCCAGATACAGGCAAATCTAAGACGGCACCAAATGCCTTTTTTATTTTATTATTACATACATACATAATGTACATAAATCTCGCCTGTTTCCCAGAGGGGTAGGCAGAGACCACTTCTTTCCACCTGCTACGATTCTGACAAAGCTCTTTCGCTTCTTCCACATTTATACATCGAGTCATGCATGCACGTCGGTTTCGGGTACTTAAGATTCGGCCCTTTTCCAGTATTTCACCGATTTGATTCAAAAAAGTACGCCTAGGGCGCCCCTTTCCGACCCTTCCACTCACTTTAGCACTGTATATTTCTTTCGTCAATCTTTTTACATCCATCCTTTCCAAATGACCGAACCATCGAAGCATGCCCTTTTCAATTTTAGTCACTACATCTTCTTTCAGACCACACTTCTCTCTTCTCTTTTATTATTACTTGTTTTTTATTACTGAACGGCTTCGGAACCCTACACTGAGCATGGTCCGACGTGCACTTGCCCGGTTTTTTATTATTTATGAGGTATCCCGTCGTTATAACACAAATCCTGTAAAAATAATGACAGGATATATACTTATTACGGTCCAAAAAATGTAGCTCTAGAAAGTTAGGATGGACGGACAACGAACTTTAGTGATAGGGCCCTGTTTAACACCTTTTAAGCACGAAACCCTAAAAAGCGGCTACGAAAACAGTAGAACAATCCGTGGTGTGCTTGTTTTCACCAGCTACCACCCGCCAAGCAACAGTGATCGCGTTGTTGTGTTCCGGTGTGGGGATAAGACAACCGGTGAAATTACTAGCATAGAGGCATTCCATCTTAGTTCTCAGGGTTGGCAATAACGCATTTGAGGTCTTAAGATTATAGTCTTGAGAATTCAAATGTCTATGGGTCTAAGATTCCACTTACCATCAGGTGGTCTGAGTGCTCGTGTGCCTTTTCCTTATCATAAATAAAAATATATATAAATGTTTCGCACTTTTGTCTGTCAGATGTTCATCGTGGACTTCCAGCTGGCCCGTTACGCGTCTCCAGCTCTGGACCTGGCCTACCTCTTGTACCTGTGCCTCGACCGGGCTCAGAGGGAGGAGCACATGCCCTCCCTCCTCGAGTTCTATACGGAAGAACTGCACAAAAGACTCCTGGAGCTGAGCGACGAGGATTCCGTGTTCAAGGGGAATCTTAACCGGGAGAACTTGAATGAAATGTAAGTAGTTGTCAGTCTACTGACCTTACGAAATTAAATTAAAGGAAAATGTTTTTTTTAGTACATGAATGTACCTAGGCGACCGACCTCTACTCGGGTGTACGTAGACGACACTCTATTAAATCACAGTTTGATAGTGTCGTCTATATATGACTAATACCTCACGGGGGTTATCATGAGCTAGCTTTGCAGTTCTGTTTACGCTCAGAGAAAAGGACAGAGCTATATAACCGCCATAGCTCTGTCCTTTACGCTGACCGTAAACAGAACTGCAAAGCTAGCTCATGATAACCCCCCAGGAGGGTTATTATGAGCTAGCTATGCAGTTCATTTCACGGTTTTGTTCTAAGTGAATGTCTTTATTTTAGGACTCTGGGCCGCTAATTGACAAATTTAAACATTTAATTGGGCCGCAAGAACTACAAATTCTCAGTCCTAGAAATAGGGCGTTGGGCCATGCGAGGTTAAATGTCGAAACTCATTTCACCGAAATCGTATTTTCGTGTCGTTTCACCGAATTTCATTTCTTCGAAAGCTACTTTTTGCTGAAACCTTATCGATTTTAGGTCATCCTAAACATAGATTACGTAGGTTAGATTAAGTTAGACCTGTGACCACCAAAAAATTCTAACTTCTGCACGTGGAAATGCCTGTCGATGAAATGAAAATTCGGCGAAGTAAGCCACTCGATGAAATGAGTGTCGACATTTCAAGGGTAAACCCCCCCTTAACCCCCCAGGACCTGATTTTTCGGCGACACTCGAATTTTCCCGAAAATGCCGACTTGACAGATCGATGTTTTTACTCGAAAAACACATATTATTAAACGTACAATAAACATATTGTAGTTACAGTATGTCTAGTAAGTAGGTAACCATTACTTTATCTATCAATCAATAAATAAATGTATCAATACCTTTTAACGAACGTATCATTAAGCAGAATTTTCAGTTCATCAAAAGGCATTTACGTAGCTAAAGGTTAAGATATCCTGAAAACATCATGGTTTCAGCAGAAAATACCATTCGATGAAATGATACAATCGATGATGACAAAGCACGGTCAAAGCATATTATAAGCATACTTTAGCTATTTGAACGTTTAGGAGATTCCGGTAACCTTCGGGGAGGGAAGATGGCCGATTGAAAAATGCCCGGCTTTTACTTTTGATTTATTCTGTTTACTGATTTACTCTATTCACTTGACATTGGCGAAATGACTGTGTGGACCGCCATTAATTAAAAAAGAAGAACGTTTAGGAATATAGGAGGGTAGATATTATTAGATAACTAAAAATTACACAAATAAGCAATAACGTTTTGCTATACAAATATTACTATTTCATATACTTAATTGATTTTCTTTAATGCTAGCTAAGTGACATCATTATAATGACACCTTCAATTGAAAAACAAAGTGACTGTTGAGTTTCTTGCGGCGCTTCTTCTCATCAGTGCAATCCTCTTGGGAAGCTCTGGTATACATAACAATGTGAAAGTGAGTCAACTTTTTAATCTTATCCAGTGATTAGACATTTATTTATTTAACAGTAGATTATGTAACTGATAGGTACATAATGAGGTGTCTTAAAACACTAGTGTGTTTTTAATGTTTTTATGAAATCAGCCGAAAGAGAGTTTCACAATAAGATCACACGATTTTTTAAGGCCTAATTTTGTACAGTTGCATACATTATTTTATCTACACACATATAATAGGTACTCTAAGATGGGTTCAGAATCTGTAAGCAAATATCCATAGCTGCTAAGCTAAGGTTTTGTATATTTAGACAAAATTATATAATAAATAAAGGCTTGTAGTGCTGTTATACACTGATAATCTTATGCCTTTAGGCAATAATTCCGCCATTTGTACTTTTTACATTTATTTGTATTGTGCAAAGAAGATTAAATAAATAAATCTTAGGCTTTTGGTGCAAAATGTGGTTACAGAACAATCAACTTTTTTTTTAAAGAATTCGTAATTTTGTAGCTCCGCCTTCCCTACTCTGGGAATTTCAAACAGCAGCAACTCAAATAAAACTCCTGTTGCAATCACAACCTTATAACTAAGAAAAGAGGATTGAATTTACTTTGGCAATTGAATCTGACATACTGTGTTTTGGCTTAAAAGGGTAGCATTATACATTGTGGAAAATAATTCAATGTCTCACGCACGCAGCAAAATCGAATTTAGCTCACTGTCTGCTGCCTGTGTGTTTAGCTGCTGTCACAGCAAACCGTTTTTGAGGTGCTGCGGTGGGAATGTAATCAATTCATTAATTACAGGTTGCAAGACGAGTTCAAGCGCTGTGGGCGGTTCGGACTCGGCGTGGCGCTGGACATGTATCCCATCATGAGCTGTGACAGCGCCGAGGCCCCCAACCTTTACCAAGCCAAGGTAACCTCACCATCTCTTGACTATGCACAGCTTTCTTTACTTATCTGACAGATGGGCCCTTTGGATTCTCTTCGACCACAAGGTAGTCAGCATCAAAAGTAGCTGAGCAGAATAACATGCTCAAAATGATCTAGACATGACTTATTCTCTTGACAAATAGAGTCGAGTGTAAATCATTTTGAGCTGTCGGTTGCGTAGCTACTTCTGCTGACTGTACTACAAAAGGAGGGTAGGCGAATCCTATCCGACTAATATTATAAATGCGAAAGTTAGTACGTAGCAAATGGATATAGCTTATATCCTGGATTACAACTTAGACTACTTTTCATCCTAGAAAATTTAAAAGTTCCCGAGGGAATAAAAATAATCGAAATCAATGCGGTCGAAGTCGCGGTCTGGGCTAGTAGATACGAGTAGTATACACCGGCTACCTGAATGGTAAGTGGGATCTGAAACCCATGGACATTTCCGTTCCCATAAGACTTCAATCTTAACACTGTAATTTTAAAACCGCAAATGCGTTACCAACCCTGAGGACTAAGACTGAATGCCTCTATGCTAGTTCTTTCAACCGGTTGTCTTACCCACACTGGAACACAACAATGCAACTGCTATATTTGACCAATTTCACCTTTTGCTTTCTATTTCTAGGAGAGCGAAGTCGCCCCAAGTCATGACTGCAGCAGGCCAGTTTGGACCTCCAACGAGGCGTGTCGGAAGAAGATGACAGACCTAGTGCAAGAACTGGTCGATGGAGGGTTGTTATAAAACACATTTTATACCTACAATTAGACGAATTTTTACTTTAGTTATTTGCGTAAGTTTAACCTTTTAACCACGTTGTTTTCTTAAACGGATCTGTCCATGTCATGTCTATATAAAATTACACAAACCTATGTACTGCTTGCCATAGTTTCTTAACTCTGTGAAGGGTAACTCCATGTTTTAAAACATGTTTTTTTTTTGTCTTAAATAAGAGATGTTGGCAAAGGAGTTAGACATCTGCTTATTTCATCGTCTTGACAAGTGACTATTCAGTATACATTGCAAAGTTAACACGCTGATACATCACTGGGTTTCATATAATACTGCGCCTTGTACACTGAAATGTCCCCTGTCACCTGGAATTGTCAGGATTTTGACAAAGGGGGCAGTTGTCTTATATTTCGGAAAGCGGCAGTCAAAAGGTTAATTAACCGTTTAACCTTCTAAATTTAATATTTAGTACAAGAAATAAGTAAATAAAATAAAATAAAAATAGCTTTTTTCAAATAAAACACTTAATTTGATAGTCTATGTTTATTGATCATGAAAAAAATTAATACATACATACGAGTTTAATTCGAAATATTAATGTAAGGAACGGATTTTCTAAACTTAGGTCACATTTTGTTAAGGTTACAAAACAGTTAAGTACTGAATGTTAGTGTAATATTGTCATGTTCATAATTATGTTTGTAAAGTTACAATAAGTTCTGTTGTTTTAGAAAATATTATACAATTTAATAAAACTAATTTCTGGATTTCATTGTGATTTTATAAACAGTGAAATAAATACCCGAGGTTGTCCCCTGATATTTATTCATTCTTACAAAAATTTACCGTGTCCCAAACTATCCTTTTTTATTTACTGAGTGTGATAAATAATTCTAACATTAAAAAAAAAAACATTATAATGCAAATGTTAACAGGATAAAACACATAAGGTGTACGTTGAACCTAATTTGGACAAACAATATTATCTTCAGCAGGACAGGACTCATCTAATAAATCCTGTTTATTGTAACTATTCATGATATCAATCACCTTATCGTACACCAGTTTCTTCACATCGATGGCCCACATGAAATCCAAGTGACTAAAACTGCTTATAGGAACTATGATCTTCTCTATTGGATTCCCCAGTTCAGCCCACAGTCTTTTGACATCGTCTACATGGGCAAAAATATCAGCTAACGAGTAATGGAGGTATACGGGAGCTGTAACACGAGATAGGTCGTATACGGGTGCTTTTAGGGTACCGTAGACCTTCCTATTCCTCCACCAGCCATGGTTGAACCTGCGGAAACCGTTGCTGCTGATACTTTGGCCGTAGTGTACGAATTGGTGAACGGACGAGCCAGCTGGGACGTGTCCCAAGTTAACTGGCAACATTGTCTGTAAAATATAACATAAATATAAATATCACAAGACAATGCCATACAAATTGAACTACTCCCAAACTAAGCTCTAGGCTTGTACTATGGGTACTAGACAACGATGAACTTACTTATGTAGAGAAATATATACTTAAATGCCAAGACTCAGGAATAAAATACTCGTGCTCATCACACAAATATCTACCCTTACTGGGATTTGAACCCAGGACTCCTAGTTTCGAAGGTAAGGTCACTACCAACTAGGGTGTCGTCAGAACATGGAAGAACATGGTTTATGTATTTTTATCTAAATAAATGCTGTGATTCGGTTAAGGCTTACTCGAATAACTTTTCCAGGTTATAAATGCTACTTAGGTATTTCCTGTATAGTCAATAGCAGAAATAGGGACGGTCGAAGCGCTCAAAATTATTTATACGTAACGTATAAATAATTTCTTATTTTCTTAACAATATCAAAATCAAATCAAAATGTTTATTTGCAGAATACAGTTTCTAAAGTAGCACACATTATTATAAAAGTCTAGTGTATTAAAAAAAAAAAAACACTAATATTACGCTCGAGAAAATCCTTAACGCTGTAATAGCACTTATCAAAAAGCCAGTTTGTCAATTTATTCCTAAACATATTTTCCTGGAGAGACCGTTCCGTATGTCCTCAGATAAGGCATTATAGATTTTAATGCACATCTTAATTATTTTTTGTGTAGATGGCTTTAAAGCAACCGGTTCATAACGTCCACTCTCGTTCGACGTTTCATGACTTCACCCCGAATTTTAAAGAGCATTGGTAAACCAAAAAAAAACAAAGACTTAACAAAGATACATATTTCCCTTATATATAAGCACGGTAATGGTAGAATGTTAAGTTTAAATAATGGGACACAGCTTTCGTCAAACCAAGCCCCGATAGAATCGTGTAGAAATAATTTTGAGCTCTTTGACAGTCTACCTAAAAAGGTGGCGTCTTCATTCTATTTCATCTTATTTCTCTGGGTTCTCAACATATGAGGGGTATGGTAGGTCATGGGACCTTCTGGTGGCCTGTGCTCTCTTTTGCCTTATTCAGTAGTTGCTAACAGATCTAAACCACGTGTGTTATCTACATATCTTACTTCCATCTCATTTTCAATCACTTTTCTAAAACGCGAACAATTGCGCCAAATTTGTAGTTAACTTACCAAGTTGAACTGGAAAGCGTTCCACCCCCCGAGGAGGAAAATGATGTTACTGCAGATCTCCTGGGTGACAGCTTCGTCTCTGCACAGCTTCTCGCCAGCCAAGCTCATGATTTGATTGGTGGGGAGGAACTCGCCGATGCCGATAATGTCGAGGAGATGCTGTTGATAGATTAAATCCTTTTAAACTAGAACTGTGTGAATATTGCAACAGTGGAGTTAGTAAAGTAATCATCAGCAAACGGAAAGATATAATGATAACGTTTTAGTAGACAACCAGACAAGAGCATGTCAAATCCATGCTCAGTGTATGATTCCAAGGCCGTTAAGAGTTACGAGGGAAAAAACATACCTCCTTTACGTTTGTGGAAAGTACCATAAAAAAAATATAACAGCTCCGCTTAGCTCAGTCTCTTAGAAGACTGAGCTAAGAGGAGACGGACGGACATGGCGAAACTATAAGGGTTCCTAAAAAGCGGTATTTCTGCCAGTCTGCCCGCTAAACAACACGCCCCGCTAAAGCTTGGCTCCCCCTCCTCCACCATTCCTTTCCCCCGCAGGATCATCGCACGTGAACTTAGATAATAGTTACCAAGAACTTACATACGTGTGGTTAGAATAGTTTTACTCCATGTCTTCCCGTGGCTGTCTTAAGAGGCGAAAAGGGAATAATAACTTGTAGTACTGTTAGCCGATGGGCTTGCCACCTGTCACTAATACACTAATAAACTCCTTGGCCTGATCGTACAAAATGTGGTTAAAGAATTATAAACAAATCTTTTCAGGAACTCAAGGAATGAAGGCGTGACGTTATGTATGTATGTAAGAACTTACATCAATTGTGTTAGATAATGGGGCGATGGCTCTGATCAGGCAACTGCCGCTGTTGGCCATGTACGCCACCGGAGCCAGGGCGTGCATGGAGATGATCTTCTGGTTGTAATCCGCTCGGAGAGAGCCCATCACGAAGAAAGAGGTGGTGCCCTGGAAAAGAAAAAAAAGCTAATCTCACCCCGAACAACGACCCCATTTTTTGTGAAAAAACAAGTTTGAACAGCTACAGGAAAGGTTACCTATATCGCTGAATGTTCTTAAACAAACTTTCTTTTCGTAAAGAGGTTCCTCCCGCAGCATTATTTTACAATTTTTTGTGATCAAAAGTTTAACCTAACCTAACATATTTAATAAAGCCATAACGTAACCTATGTAATATGCAATGTTTGCAATGCATACGTTTTTGAGAAATGGATGTTTGTAAAATGATACGTTTATCATACGTAGTTTTGGCCAAATGTATGCACAAAAACCACTCAGGGGCTCTGGCCAAGATGCAAACGCAAGAAACATTTTTCTTTTGTTGAATCAAATCGGAGAAGTACTGGAAAGGCCCGAATCTTAAGTACCCGAAAGCGATGTGCATGCATGACTTGATGTATGAATGTGGAAGAAGCGAAAGAAATTTGTCAGGGTCGAAGCAGGCGGAAAGAAGTGGTCTCAGCCTACCCCTGTGGGAAACAGGCGTGATTGTAATGTATGTACGTCACTCAAAATTTATGGGATGCGTTTCGATAAACCACGGATCAACTGTCATCCCATACATTTTGAGCGATAGAAAGAAAAACGTTACAGGCGTATGCATCTTGGCAAGAGCCTCGGGTAGTCTTAACCTCAGAACGAGCAACAATGCGAACGACGGCAGTAGTTTAACACCACTAATCCCTTAAATGATCATACCTGAGAATGCCCAATATAATGCAGTTTCTTCTGCCCCGTCTTCTTAAGCGCATAGTCTATCATGGCAGGCAGGTCCCTGTTCCCTATCTCATC
Organism: Acleris holmiana; assembly: GCA_949316455.1. Classification (NCBI taxonomy): domain Eukaryota; kingdom Metazoa; phylum Arthropoda; class Insecta; order Lepidoptera; family Tortricidae; genus Acleris; species Acleris holmiana. The sequence continues at coordinate 849,446 of OX438781.1, forward strand.
CCAGGAGAAATCCCAAAAGTGCTGGTCGGAGTCCTCAGGGTCCAGGATGATGTGGGCGCGGGAGTACCGGTTCCCCCGGGCATTGCCCATCCAGATGTCGTAGCCTTCATCAGCCAGGATATATCCTGGAACACTCGTAGGTAGTAACTTTTATCAAAAAACCTTCCAAAATTATAAAACAATCCTACTAATATTATAAATGAGAAAGTTTGAGAAAGTATGGATGTTTGTTACTCAATCACGCTTGAACAGCTGGATGGATTTGGATGAAATTTGGATGAGAGATAGACAGATAGCTTTTTATACTGAAAAATAGACAGTTCTCGAGGGCACAACGATAAACGACTCCTACGCGGACAGAGTCCACTTTAGTGCTTTGTCATTTTAATGTCATGTTGGAACTGCTGCACTAATCTATCAAAGGGGTTACAGCGACAAGGTACAATTGAGTCCAAAAATATGTGTACTCTTTAGTACTTTGTCTATTTGACGTTATGTTTAAACTGCCATATGATTGTTACAGCGATTAAAGTGACAAAGTGCTAAAATGTGATGACATATTGAGCTCGACTGTACAAAAGTGTTCAGATACTTTAAGGCTTCACCTCTGTATACCAATATTCGAAATTCAATATTAAAGTGCCGGTTTCAATTTGCTATTTTTCTTGGGTTCACTACACAATTCCAAATAGTCATAATTCTGAATTGATCAAAATTTCTGAATATCGCTTATAAATCAAACCTAACCTCACCTAAATAGCAACTAAATTATGCCTTTATTTAAAATAGCTCCAGCATAACATAGCTTTCGCAAAAATTAAAATTTGGACAAAATGAATATTTGGAAAATCATTGTTCGAAAATTTAAGGTGTTCCCATTTTTCTTACTACCTACGTAAAATAAGTCATACCTAATCCATTTTCTGGTCCCATCACGACCCAATCAGCTGAGGAGCACAATAACCCATGCATAACGAATACCACGGGCTTGCTGAAAATAGAAATTAGCAAACGATAAGTATATTACCCAATAAACTGGGAGATGAAAAGGGGCTTTACAACTGTATGAATACAATTTCGATTTATATAATAAATTCCAATTATTTATTGACCAAATTGATCACGTCAATGCCAGGGCTATTTCACACGTCGGTAATAACTTGAAGGGAATCTTAGACAAGACAAGACCATTAGCGGTAAAGACGGGAAGCAAGAAACTCTGGCTAAAGGATCGTTTTATTGTTCATCATAATTTAAAAAAAAAGGCAAGATTAATTAAAAAAAAAAATGAGAACGAATCAGGAAAAAAACATGATGAAAACAAACAATAATGAAAATAACTGACTGGATAAAGATAGAATGAACGCATTTAACCCGTTGCATGGTTTAGTATGATGTCTATCTATATATACTCTGTATTGAACAAAACACAGGCTATAAATAAAAAAAAAAGGTTCAAAGGTGAACTTATCTCTTTATGGTTTTTTATGTTTCCCTTTTTTATGGCCTGGCCGCCCGATGGTTTGTGGGATTTGAGACCCATAAACATAGATATTCTACGAAGAAGTAAATACTAAAATACTAAATAAAACATTCAAGACTGAGGTAGAAATACTCGCGCTCATAGCTCAAATATTTGACCATACCGAGTCTCGAACCCAGGACAAGATGGTGGTAGCGATCCAGGCGGACCCTCCCGAGGTGTTTACCCATACCTGCGACCCGAACATTTATGATTGTCCTTCCCATGAGGGATCCGGTGCATCGTCAGAAGGTATCCATCGATGGTCTGGACCTGGTGTTCCTCCAGCGGGTACCCGTACTTCCGCACTAGTTCAGGCTAAAAGAAAAAAATAACTAAACGAAGATAGTGTTTCGACAAAAGATAGTGTTTAGTGTTTTGTTAGCAAAAGCATCAAAGCCACCAACCACGTGAGTCTAAAAACTCAATGTTAAAAAAGTTTGATAAAAATTACGGGCAATTTTTTTTTGAAGCGATAATCCGATTCCAAATATGTAAGCCTGGCTATACCAAATATTTTAAATATTCCTTCGTTTTCTCCAGGATCCTTGACCTGATAAAAATGGGAACACCACTGGGCCGAGCACGCTGCCACGTGACTTAGTGTGAAATGACTTCAAAAAGGAACTAGTGTCGTATTATTATGAAATTATTAAAATTACCGCCAACAGGGGATTAAGTTGCTTGGTAATAAAAGGACTCAATTCACACAAAACACACTCTTATTTTAAACCTTAGTGCTTTATACTTTCGTTGGAATATATAATAGACGAATTAATGACCCGACCCTATGTCAAAAATTGACCCGTGGCAGCGTGCTCGGCCCACTGAGAGGTAGGTTTTAAACCAAAACATAATTTTCTAAATCGAAGCCGTCTTCGAGTTATCGAGGAACATAAATAATAATATGATTCTAACTGATAACCTCTTTCTTTCTTCGAAGTCGGTTTGTAAGGGAGTTAACAGGTCCCATGAAGTTTGCCATTTTCACAATATGATGCAAAATAACTCTTTTCGTAAAAATATGCCAAGGCATCTTAAAGTCCCACGTATTTTTTTAAATATTTGGTTTGATTATAGTTGGTACACTCCTAATATAAAATCAACAAATAATGAAAATCGCCCAAGTGTGAGTCAGGCTTGTTGTAAATTCATAACGTACTAAATGAAATATACATATATTTGTGCCACGGTGTGTTATAAACCCCTCCAGCCAGATGGACCGACGACCTGAAAAAACTGGCTGGTGGTGGCTGGATGGCGAAAACGGGAGATCGGGCCTTGTGGCGAACCCTGGGGGAGGCTTACGTCCAGCAGTGGACTGCAATAGGCTGAAATGATGATGATGATGATGATGTGTCTTTGCTGTACTTGCGTCCGTCGGTTTTTCCGTAATATCTTAAATTCATTTCATACTAAACTGGGTCTCCATTTTTTTTTACCCATCCACTTACCACCTTCAGTTCCGCGTCATGAAGTATGTCATCAGCGGTGACCGCTGTGAGCGCACCAACCAACAAAAAATACCACATCGTCATGATGCTTAATGACGATATGACAAAACAAATGAAATCCACAGCTTATATATAAATTAATGTAGGTATAGACCGCCTGATAAATGACTCTGTAACATTTCATTTGTATTTTTTTCCGTGCTATCAGCGTTGCCGGATATACATGTATTGTCGCAAGTCGGGATTTTGAAACTTTTTGAATGAAAGCGTTATGCTTTTTTTTTTTTTATGTTAAGGAGTAGGCACACGAGCACTCAGGCCACCTGATGGTAAGTGCAAGAGCTCAAATGCGTTGCCAACCCTGAGGACTAAGATGTAATGCCTCTATGCTAGTAAATTCACCGGTTGTCTTATTCCCATACCGGAACACAACAATGCGAATACTGTTGCTTGGCGGTTGGTTAATGGATAAGATGGTGGTAGCGATCCGGACGGACCCTGCACAGGGTCCTACCACCACTAAATGCTAAAGAAGGTAGCTAACTGCAATGTATTAGTCAAAGCATTTAATAGTCTATTGGTACTACATTATTATGCAGGGTTGTTGCTTTCTTTGGTAATACGGCAGTACCTATGTATGGCAATGTGTTGTACAATAAAAAGTATGAACATTTTTGCAATTTTGATGCAAATATAGAATTTATTTGGAAAACCGGGCAAAAACATGTCTCAGTGTAGGGTTCCGAAGCCGTTAAGTTCTACAAACTTAAACAACAAGTAATACTCGTAACTAATTTTGTATTTAAAGTTATTTGCTATCGTCTTAGATGATTTTAGTAGGGTTAAACACTTTAATCGACTGTATCTCAAGAACCAATGATGCCTACTTGGTCGTGATAGTTTTTCTTTTAAATTCATTATTATGCGCTTTCATTTAAGATTTTTCTCAGATTTTTAGTATTTGTATGTAGTTTCGGCTGCAGGTTGAGGGGACGACTCTAACAAAAATTTGCGCATTAAAGCTTAATATTTCATAAATGGATCCCTTGATCGAATAGTTTTTGTCACAAAAACGTAATATTTTTAAGACTTCACACTATATGACGAGAAAAAAAAATTCATCCCCACGTCACATGTAGGGGAGGTATACTAAAAAAAAATGTTTTCAAGATTTTATTATACCACTTTGTTGGCGTGACTAATATGTATATTCAGGCGAAGTTACAGCTTTCTAGTACTAAGAGTCTCTGAGCTAGGCTGCGGACGGACGGACATGGCGAAACTATAAGGGTTCCTAGTTTAACTACGGAACAATAAAAACGTGTCTGTCGAAAAAGTTGTTCCGGACCTAGCTTTTGTTGCCCACTGTACCTTTTTTGCAAAATCATATATTATACTGGTAATAAAGTCCAACCTAATGATTCCAAACTCAGTGGGTCTACGATCCGGTCGCCTGTGTCGCCACCTTCCGATTCCATCAGCAAACCAGCATGATGTTTGCGTATATTGTATTGTCATCAAAGTTACGTATATATACCAAATGTCAGCTCAATCGGGCCCCTGGGAAATGGTTCAAATCTTGCTTGCATGATTGGACACAAACATACGTACCTACATACATTGCAAATTAATAAATTTTAAGTTTGGCGGATTCTTTCCATATTAGGTACCAATGTTTAAAACAATATTATTTTAATACTTAATAAAAAACGAAGTGTTTGGCGAGTGAAATTCAAGGAAAACCACAGGAATTTACATTTTTACGGACAAATTCCACAGCGGCGTATGCTACCCACGCACACGGCCTTTATTCTACTGCGTTAGAACGATGTTGCGTTTGACGTTTTTTTGTATTGTTTTTAACTCGGCCACCATTACTGTCAAGTACATAAGAGTTATCAAAACGTTGACAATACGGAAACACGTCAAAGGCGATATCGTTATTACCGTGTAAAATCTCAGCCTAAATTCGCTTCGTAACGAATTGTGCGGTCAAGGACTTTAATTGTTAAGCATTATTCATTGTTGTTAGGTTTATTTCATGTGGTTTGACGCTGTTATTATGACAGGGTTCCATAGTGGCATAACAATTAAAGTCCTTGACTGCATGTATTTAGATACTTCGACAGGTGCACGCGCACGAAATGGCATCAGTGAGACATACATTAAGTATGGTAACCCATAATTTCATATAACTTCACTTGACGGATCGTATCATTTCATCGAACGCTGGGTTTATTTAATGGTTTTCAATTTACTATTTTTACTTGCACATTAATTACGTAGGGTATACCTTGTGTCTACAAAAAAATACTTATGCTCGCGTAAAATGCCTTTCGATGTAGTGAAAATTCTGCGTAGTGATACTTTCGTTGAAAGGTGTTTCGATAAAATCATAGGTCTATTAAGTATACATTGATGGTCTTTATGGGTCATACACACTCTTGTAAACAAAAGTTGTCTCTCCTGTGGTCAATAGTTAAGAGCTTGTGTGCATATAAGTTATGTTTTCATTTGATAGGTCTAAAGAAGTCCTGACGGCGTTTTTGCGGAAAATTAGGCCCGAAAAACGTTAACTTTTGGTGTGTCCATAGGAAAGACGGTAACCTAAATCTGTGTATGACCTTTATAAAGATGGACCAGCCTAGCATCGTTTTCTTCTCTTTTGTATCCGGTGGCCCTGAAAACCAACCATTTGGGTGTAACATTAGTGAAATTACTTTTAGTTTCTTTTTAATGTTATGTTCATTTTAACCAACTTCAAAAAAAGGGAGGAGGTCTCATTTCCTCGGTTTTTTGTGTATGTTCCCTGATTACACAAAGACCGCTGGACTGATTTGAAAACTTTTTTTTTGTTTGATTGGGTAGGTATACTTTCTAGTTGGTCCCTTTTCCAGCATGTCAAGATCTGATCTGATGATGGGATCTTGGAGAAATGGAGGGAACTCCTCAAATATTATAGGAATAAATATACGTGGCCGACATAACAGTATTATTCTTATTTTTATCAATAAAAGGTATGAAATAAAATAAATGTTTTAAAAAACTGAAAACCGTCTTGAAAAAGCAAGAAAAAACTTCTTAAATAGGTCAGTCCGAATGAAGTCGGCGTCCCACTATATTTTTAACGAAAAGCCGAATTAAGTTGGACTGACCTTTTGGCTATCTCTGGTATTCTTTGCCGCTGTAAACCGTTATATTGCAAATTTCATCGAAATCTTTAGAACCGTTTTCAAGAACGTCATTGTGATTGAAATTTATAAATATTGCTCATTTAATAGTTTTTAATATAAATCGTCTGCCAGAATAATTTTTAGTCACAATGACGTGTTTCAGGTCATATTTATCGTATACGATAACGTTTTTTTCAACAGCTTATTATTCATGATTTTTAGAAATCAAAGCTAATCCAACCCCGCCTTGTCCACGAGTTAAATATTAAAAAAGATAGGTACTGAAAAGTTTACGCTTCCAGTGATATAATTATTATGACTATCAATAATTATGTCAACATTATGACCAAAAAATATAATATAAAAAAGGGTTTGTAAATTAGTAAAAGGCATTATTTCGTATAAAATTTATTGCATTATGCTTCGTTAAACACATACAATAAAACATTGGTGTTAAATCTTAATTATAATTATATTTATAATAAAAAAGAGCGTTTTATTCGAGATTTGTGACCGTAAGACTTTGATCCTGTCGGGTTGCTGACCAGAAATATATTATTTTATTTTATTTCGCTAGTGACGAAAAAAAAATGCACCAAGTAATACAAATAAATTTAAACAATGTCTTTTTAACACATTGTTTCAATTAAAATCTTTTTATTTTCACACAAATATGTTAGTACATTTTCATAATACTTGTAAACATTTTTGCGGACGTTTTTATTGAAAGGCACTTAAATTTTAAATTTCAAGGTATTTAAACTGCACAAAAAAAATCTTTAAGTCACGTAGTGAAATAAAAGTAGTATTGTCTATCCAATTTATTTATAGGTACTTCAAGTCAGGTTTGCTCCGTTACGTATAAAATCAGATCATATTTCTTACTTTCATTTAATTTTAACTTTAGGTTATCTATAAAATATATCTTACTTACAATACTTTATTAGTTAGTTAATACAAAACTGACTTTTAACTGGGATCTACTGACCAAACCTTTAGATGATGTTTAACATTACGTCATAGTGAAAACCAATCGTGTCATTGTGATATAAAATTCAAACACAGTAAGTCGAGTGTGCTTTTAAAGACAAAATGTAAAGCAATTATCCACTTCGTTTGCACCACAAAAATCACTTTAAAATTCACTTAAAAATAATATTTGACATTGTTCTTGCTGAATTAATCTGTGCCGATTTCGTTCAAATTAGTACTCTGAAATCATTATTTTATAGCCCAAATACGGCTTAAGAAAGTGACATAACTAAGTCAGTTCTTCTAGTAGAAAAGAAATAAGTGCGTTAAGCCAGCAGGTTCTTCAACAGTTAAATGGCACAATATAATTATATTTATAATATAAAATTGGTAAATTACACCTGTACTTTCTCGTGGCACACATTCACGGTTAAATTTAATATAATAATACGGGCTCGAGTAATCGAATTAATATAAATAAACAGATCTGTAATACAATTAACTAAATATTAAAAATAATCAGTCATTGAAAGCTTCAGATAGTTGAAATACGCCTAAAGTCCATCTGAAAATTCCAATAATATTTTATACATGTCATATTTAATGATTATAATAATATAATTAATACTAAACATAGCTGGCCATTCTAAATATTCAACTTTCTATAAAAAATGTACTAGTTAAATCCACGAGATAAATTTACTTGAAAATCGTACAACTAAGTATACAAAGACTGCATTTGGTAGCAGGAATTCATAGAAAATGTTTAATGCAAGGACGTAATTTCCAAAAAAGATTTACTTTTTTTTCCTATGCCACACACTCCACTATAAGTTAGCATTCCTGTAACCTGTACTTGGTAATACATTTTAATTAATGTGTAATAAACCAGTCTATTCCAAAGATTAAAATACTTGATACAATCTCTTAAAACCCGATCCAAATATTCAACTACTGTTGTAATTTGGTATTTATTTGAAGCTAGCTCTGAAAGCAGGTTGCGTTGTAACGTTCCCCCTCCCTTTAGAAGCTTGAGTTGGTCGCATGAACCCTGAGGTCCTGTTGACTGACTTCAAAGGTGGCCTAGAAGTTCCCACTGAGCTACCGCTAGAAGAAGACCGAGATGCTGGCATCCTGACCACTGGTTTCGGAACTGCCTTTGGAGCAGGCTTTACAGGCGCTGGAGCTCTTTTAACAGTAGCCACAGAAGCAGAACTATTTAGAGAACTTCTGGAGCTACGTAAAGAAGCACGAGAAGCGGACCTTTCAACCCTAAGCGAGTTCCCACGCTTTGGAACGATCCGCTTAGGATCCACAGGGGTGCGTGGAGGCGTTCTTAATTCTTTGGTTGCAAGTTTCTTTGGAGCTACAGGGGATTTTGTTTTAAGAGGAACAGGGGAATCGCATTCTACGTTACAGCCTGATGATGCGCCTTGGGAAGCACTTTCGGAGTTCAAACTCTGAGTTTCTTCGAAACCTTCATCATTTAACTCGTGCTCTGACTTCACTTTAGATATTCTCGGTGATGTAGTCCTCTCTGCTGGTACCTTCTCATTTTTAACAGGCATTGATTTTCTATAAGCATTCCTGGACCATACGCCAGTAGGCGTTTCAGTTGGTGACTTTAACTCTCTTATAGCTTTCTGGACATCTTCTTGGTTAATAGAAGTCTGTCGTCTCATCCGTGAATACGGATGTTTAATTTCTTTGGTCGGTGCCGGTTTTTCCGTGCTTTGGTTTTTGAGTCTATCCTGCCAGCGTTTCAATCTGTGTTCCTTTTCGTCTTTCACAATTTCCACAGGCTTTGCTACTCCTTGAGTTGTTTCAACCGAGTATGATGCCTGAACATCTAGTTTGGAAGGTCTTATAACTTGTGTTTCCGCTACAAGCTCAGTGGGACTATCAGGCTTCTTTTCATCCTCAGGAGAGCTAGAATCTGTGTTCCTCTTATATCGCCTAGTTCTACGAGCTGCCGAGAACCTATCAAACTGTCCGTCGCCTAAAATCTCTTGACATAGATCTCTCATCTCAACTGTCTTATCATTCACGTTAATTTTGCTTAAGGACGGCTGGAACTTCCTACAAGGTTCTCTTTCTGGAGGAGGATTAAACATTTTCCTTTGGACTGGTGGTGTTTCTATATTGTCAGAGTCGATCTCTACCCGGTCTTTGACGTCTTTATGGCTGGTGATCCTGATATCAGGTAACTTTCGCTTCTCCTCCTCGGTGATAGAGACGAGAGGCTGTGGCTCTAGTTGGGGCCGCGAGCGCTGTCGCCTCAGGCGCCGCATTTCCTCGTTCTCTTCGGTCTTTCGCCACGGCATCCTGTTGTCTTTCGTTTGTGGCTGGACATCTGAAATTGTAACAAGAATTTGGTTAGAACTTACTTGTAAACTAACGTAGCTTACCTTTTCCAGATTTTCTCCAAGATAATAGGTTTGTTTTAATAAGATTTACTGAAATATCCATTGTAACCATTGTAAATTACAAAATGATTTATCTTTAAGCTTGCTTTTGTTATCAAAGTTTAGATTCTTGACCTCTACAGCTTTGACTACAAGGACTATCCTCTAAGTATTAATACCCAGTGTGCTTGATACTTATTACATTACAAGAAGAAGACCAAGTCAATCTACGCTTTACAAGAGAATCAAAAGGTAATTAAAATGGAGACTTAAGTTGAAACCCGATCGAGCAAATAGTTTTCAAACAGCGACCATTACGTGAGGTAAGGCCTGTGTCTGGCAATGCTTCTTTGACCTGATATGATTGGTAATGGGCATACCTTCGACGGCTTCGATGGCCTTGACCACTGCAGCATCAGGTAGCACGGCGGGGCGCCAGTCGGCGCGGCCCTCCGGCAGCGGGTCCAGGGTCGTACTTCGTTCGCTCTCTGAGGTACAGCATATTGGTTAGGAAGGTTTGGGTAGATTTTACGTTTATCCATATTAATGACTTCAGAAACATTGTTGTGAAAGAAAGCAGGCAGTTATAGATAGATAATTTTAATGAATGATTAGAATAGAACCATTTATTCGGGATCCTACGCTTTTGTAGATTTGGGATTGCAAAAATCTATGGACCTTAGAGACTATTTATTTTCAGGTGGCCTGTGTGCTCGCTTACGTTCTTAATGGCATCAAGGTCATTGTAAATGTTTATGATAGATTTTTTGCATTAAGAACTTAATTTAACTCCAAAATATCATGAATTCCTAACATGTGACATTAAATAACCCTCTAGGGCTCTATTACTTATTTTTAGGGTTTCGTTCCCAAAGGGTAAAAACGGGACCCTATTACTAAGACTCCGCTGTCCGTCTGTCTGTCTGTCTGTCACCAGGCTGTATCTCATTAACCGTGATAGTGAGACTGTTGAAATTTTCACAGATGATTTATTTCTATTGCCGCTATACAACAAATACTAAAAACCGAATAAAAATAATATTTAAGTGGGGATCCCATAGAACAAACGTGATTGCCGTTTTTTGAAAAAGGTTAAAATATAGTATCTAATGTTGTATAGATAATGATACGGAACCCTTCGTGCGCAAGTCCGACACGCATTTGGCTGGTTTTTTTTGCATTCTCTTTTTATAAAGGTAATAAAGTGTTACCGGAGTCGTTTTCCAAGGATCGCCGGTTCGCCTGCACGCGCCGCGTGCGCTCGCGCAGTTCAGCGTCTTTTTTCTCTTCCTGGCTGTTCGCGCGCAGCCAGGACTCAATCTTCTGCCGCCATTCTCTGAAAAAAAAAAGATTTTAATTTGTCTGTAATGTAAGCGGTGTTTTTACTTTTACCATGAAATTACTTTTTGGCATGCCTCTTAACGAAAGGCAGATTCAAATTATTATAATGAGACATGTAATCATTGAAGGTCACTAGCAAATAATATTACGAGAAATTTTGCAAAACTTCTTTTTAAATATATTTTCTCCGCCGATTTATTAGATTTTTGGTTACATCAGTTTGACATTTTAGTAGGAGCGGTAAACATCAACGTGAAGTGAAATTGAAATGACCAATAAAATGTTTCAAAAGATATGAAATTAGTTTCTTCAAATAGCTAAATGAAGAATAGAACCTTCTTCTTAAATGACAACTTTATTGCTGCTTATCTTATCTTACAGAATCATATGAGCCTACACTTCGACCCGTTAAGGATCTTTTATGCAATTATCCTATCACACACGCATCTGTTCGAACGTGCAGGTTTCACGATGTTTTCAACTCTTTAAGCCACTAGGCCACTAACGTTCTTTATTGCCGCTTACTTTGGTGGATATAAAATACGATTTTTTATTTTTGACGACACGTTGGCCTAGTTTGGAGTGAATCTTCCTCCGAAGCTTGCTGTCCTGGGTTCAAATCCCGGTAAGGGCAGATATTTGTGAGATGAGCGCGAATATTTGTTTCTGAGTCTTGGATGTTTTCTATGTATTTCTCTATATGTTTATCGTTGGTAGTGTCGGAGGTTATTACATTTGTATTGATTTTATTTGTTCAAGCTTTAATCATTATTATTTATTACTTTATTAAGTACTTGTAATGTCTTTATGTTTGAAAAAATGACCTTCTGCTGGAGTTTCTTGGCGCTTCTTCTCGGCAATGATGGTCTTATCTGAAGCGCTAGTAAATTCACTTCATATTACCGACGTGTAAAAGAGCCCCATGGGGGCCTATTTACTGAATAAACATTTTGATTTTGATTTTGATTTTGGTTGTCTAGTACCCATAGTATAAGTTTAGAGCTTAGTTTGGGACTAGGTCAATTTGTGTGAGATTGTCCCCTGATATTTAGAGAGTTGGGTAAGATTTATAGCTCACTTGGGTTTTGCTGGCGGCTCGTCGGGCGCGGGCGAGGGCGGCGCGCGCGGGGAGGCGGGCCGCTCGCGCTCCGGCAGCTCCAGCCGCGCGCGCGCCGCGCCGCGCCGGGCCCACGAGCGGTCTGCGCGGTGGGACACATGTTTATACTGACATTCAAATGGCCTATGTTTACGAGTACACAGGTTCGGCAGAGGGTTGGACGAACTTCAGGGACTAACTCTGTAGGTCATACTCGTTAACTTATATTATGGGATCCACATCCAAATAGCGAAAAACAAAAACAGCTGTTCCGTAGACATTGTTTAAAAGTAGGAAAATATTGTCGTTGCCGGCGATGTACATTTTGAAATTTGTATATTTGTCAGGAAAAACTCATCTAATTTTAAAACTGTAACACAAACATCAAAAATAGGTGCATATAGGAGCAAACTCACTATGCCCAAGACAAATCTCGCTTTAGTCAGGAATAATGTTCACGGGACGGCAGTAAATTTTTTAATTCATTGACTGACAATTTTGAGGAACTGCCTATTAATTTATTTAAGAAAAAATTATACATTCACCTTGTGGAAAACAGTTATTACTCAACTGAAGAATTTTTAAGTAATTGTAATTTATAAGCATAATGTGTAATTATTGATTCCTTTGTATTATTTATTATTATGATTAGTAGTATGACATTAATTAACGTTTGATGTTCAATGTGGATCCCTGATATTGTCTAATCTAACCATTAAATATTTGTACGCCACACTATGGCAAAATGAGGTTGGAAACCAATGAAATGTAACAACTATTTATACCCTTGTTTACGCAAATAAATTTGATTTGATTTAATACATTTCGGCTGTTTAGCTCTCAAAGTTTGTATGGAACAGCTGTTTTTTATATCGCAATTTGGATGGTCCTACAATAAAAGTTGATGAGTTAGTTTCTGAAGTTTGTACAACCCTCTCCCGAACACCCTGTTTTAAGTACTTCTACAGTCATAGTAAATTAAGAGATAAAAAAGAATTAGTAGTAAAGAAACGATCCAAAGCAAATGTAGATAGTTGTGTTGGTCAGTGTATTACATAATTAATAATACTGGAGTTCAATGAAACGTGGTTTTATTGTATCCATTTAAACATTACAATTAGGCCAGTTCACCGTGACTCGGACGCCATCTTGATAGCTCGCCTTCTTGTCGACTAGTGATGTGACATACTTATAAAAATAGTTTAACACGCAGAATAAAGAATGATACGCGAAACACGAGCCTACCAGCGCCTTTGAAATCCTTTCTTTATTATCTTAATATCGTCTTATGAGCGATCGTGGGTAAAACATGAAGGAACGCCGGTACTTCTCAAACACCTGGCTTGAACATCTAGGTCAAAGCAACCTGCGACTTGATTTGTATAGAATACGTTTCACTGCCCTACACATTTCACCCAAAATCGGTTTACGAACAATCCTTTCTTAGTAGATCTCAACATACTACTTTGTTCAAACTCGACGATTCGCATCTTTAGAATTATAGTGACCTAATCCACATATTTTGAATTTCGACTTAGGTCTCTATAATACTAAATTTATGACTCGAAATCGAAAACTGAAATGTTGAATTAATTCACTATAATTCTAAAAGTGCGGTTTGTTCCGTAGTTTACAAATACAATACAATACCAATACTCTTTATTAAACACCAAAAAACAGAACACAGAACAGCCCAATTAATTCATCAGTGTACTACAGGTTGCCTTACCACTAAATAGCGATCTCATCCAGACAACCTTGGATAGAGAAAAAACCAAAGGCCAAAAATTTGTGGCAGGCAGTGATATAGAAACACTTAAACTAAATCAATTTGCCAGTCAGACGAAGCAATTGTTACGTTTTCTCGTAGATAGATGTGTTACCTAAACTGCCCCACGCGGTGCGTTCCCTGAGGTCATTGGCGGCCGGTGAGGAGTGCCGAAGGAACTCCAGTAACCCTTCTTCGTCATCCCCCGGGCTGGCTCTGCTGCGACGCCTCAGGCTTCCTGTTGGGGTCACGTCTGCAACAATGTTCATAATACAGTGATGTCTTAAACACGAGACAATGTCACAGAAATTGACCTAGTCTCAAACTGGGCTCTAGGTTTATACTATGGGTACTAAACAACGATAAACTTACTTATAAAGAGAAATATATACACATACACATAATACTGCTTTGAGGAAGACACTAAACTAATTTCAGTTCAGTATATTATGTTGTGCCTTTTTGTGTTGATACAAAGAGATAGAAAAAGATTGGAGGCTTTTGAAATGTGGTGTTGGAGAAGAATGGAGGGGATAAGTTGGACAGAAAAAATATCTAATGACCGAGTGCTGAATAGGATACAAGAAAGGAGAAATTTACTAGCAACAATAGAAAATAGAAAAGGAACAATGGAACACCTGCTACGACACACCTTTTCCTTAAAAACATCATAGAAGGAAAGATAGAGGGAAAGAGAGGCAGAGGAAGGCCGAGAAGAAATTACTTTGAGCAGATAAAAGAAAAGCTCAAGGTTGGGTCGTACCAGAAAGTCAAGCAGTTGACGGAGGACCGGAGCGGTTGGCGATTACTCCACCGACAAAAGCATGGCTCTTCAATAAAGAGAGTGAGATGTTGTCTAGAGCTGACATAATCCTCACTAATATTACATACATACATAACATCACGCCTTCATTCCCAGAGTAGGATCGGCAGAGCTACAGAAATACTAACAACTCTAAAAAGACTTGTTTATAATTCGGTTACCACATTTTGCTCAATCAGGCCAAGAAGTTAGTGTGTTAGTGACAGGTGTATTAGAAATATGTCTATACTAATATTATAACGAGGTAAAGTTTGTGAGTTTGTGATGTTGTAGAGGTAATCTCTGGATCTACTAAACCGATTTAGATGAAATTCGGTATGGCGATATTTTGAGTTCCGGGGAAGGACATAGGGCACCTATTATACCGAAAAAAATGATGGTTTCTGAGGGAATGGCGATAATTGACCTCTAAGCAGATGGGGTCGGGAAAATATAGTATACCGGGTGAAGCCTGAAATAGGAGCAATAAATTGAGGGATCGTTACTACTCTATATTACTTCGTTACTACTCTATGTTACTGAACTATCAGTAAATAAATTTGAGAGTTACGTTAAGCGTAAACTAATTTCTATGGCATATTATAGTATTAAAGACTATATTAATGCTAACAATGCTTGGGACTGAATTGCTTGTAATAAAATGTTTAGTCCTTACGTCAAAAGGTTGCGAACGTCGAAAAAACAAAGACATCCGACAGAGTTTCTTACAGGTTCTTCTCTGATCGGTCGCGATTTGAACCTGCAGTCAATTTAGGCTAAGTCGCTACTATGACGTTTCAAAAGAGTTTATTATTTGTAAACCTACTTGAATAAAGATTATTCTGATTCTGATTCTGTATCAATAAAGAATTAGAATTTGGAAAAGATGAACAAAAAAGAAAAGATCTATAAAAGTAGCAACTTTTGCTCTGCAACTTTAAAAAAAATATGTAATTTATTAGGAATTGGGAATTTTTCGAACAAAATAAATAGCATTTTCAATGCACTCCATCCAATAGTCTAGTTGATATCTACTGCCAGGCTACAAAATTCGTTGTTTTCGCAATACATTGCTTGCTTAGAAAATCTACATTCATTGATATTTAGTTAATAATAAGTTATTTTCAAAAGTTTGTAGAATAAATGTCGTTACGTTTGTGGTGTGGAAACGATCCCTTAATTCATTGCTCATATTACTGGCAACACCCGTTATAAAAAAATAAATGAATTACCTGGTGACGGTGAAGGGTCGTGGGGTCTTCGTAATGAACGTCGTCCGAGTCCATTACGGATGTCCAGCAGCAGGGACTCCATAAGATTTTCGCATTCTGATACCGGAGTACTGCACACGCTGCCACCTGTGAAAGAAAATCTCAATGTAGACATACATACATAACGTCACGCTGTCATTCCCAGAGGGGTAAGTCGTGATACAGAATACCAACAACTCTAAAATTGTTGATACTTAATTCTGTAAAAACATTTAGCATCATCAGGCTTAGATCACCAGTGTATTAGTGACAGGTGTTACGACATCCACGGGGAGAAATGGAGTGGCACTATTCTAACCCGGCAACCACACGGGTCATCTCAATGTAGAATGTTCTAGAAAATAATGTATCTGCACTTCTTTTGAATTTTTAATCGGCTTTTTTATATAGCGCTAGTTCTATCATTTTCATTAGCAATATTTAGTCAAATAATTACTGACTTTTAATTTTGTTGCGGCGTTTTCTCAGCAGTGGTCTCTTGGGAAAGATAGATTTTTGGTAGATTTGTGTCTTGTAAAAGTGCCCGTGTGGCCTACTTACTGAATTGGTGTTCATTGGTTTCAACGATATTCGTCATTGTTGATTTCTAAACAACACCAGGCCAAACTAGAGCACATAATAAATTTAACGCTACTTATCAAAATAGTGTTTTGAAGGTCATTTTAAAATGAGTTCTGTTTATTGATGATTGAGGGCAGCCAATAGTAATCGATTCAATGCGGTGCAAAGTGAGTTCGAAATTGGATACTAATATAAAAATTACAACTCATGATAAAGGCCCATGCCTTGTGAATTGGTTTCTTTTAAAGCGTTACTTATCCCTTTGCAGTCGGCTAAATTGTTGTTTTTTCTTTATAATACAGTTGTTTAAATTTTAATTTGTATGATACTAGATACTGTACGCGTACTAGTCATACATCACTATTCCCTTCAGGGCTGGGTTTCCGTATTGTCAACGTTTTGATAACTGTTAACTAGACAGGAATGGCCGCCGAGTTAAAAACAATACTAAAACACTTCAAAACGCAATAAAATTTTAACATAGTAGAATTGAAGCCCAGGAACTATTCACATCGTTAGGTCAAACAAACATATTTGCTCTTTAATAATATTAGTAAACATTGTTTAAACTTGACTGAATAAATATTTTGCTTGTTTAGTCCTGTTAGTTTGTTTGTTTCATTTGAATAAGTGGGGAATACTGAAATGTTAAAATTTTTTGAAATATTAATCATCGTTTCTGTGTAGAATGTGCAGAGGCATTATGAGCTGTTCATAATGCCTCTGAACATTATCAGATTTTCTTAGTGTTCACAAACTGGCAATTATGTGATTAGTTGTTCCGATGCACCGCAAAGTGATCAAAGGCCAACGCCTAGAATGAAAACCGCATTTGCCAGCAAAATTCTAAATATAAAAAACATGAAAATGTTGAAACCCTACATCACTTTTCCAATCATTAAGGTTTGAAAGTGATAAAGAAGCTTCATGGTCGACTATACTTGTTGCATTCAAATTGTCTTGTTTTAGTATTAAGTTTAAAAACACCCTTACCTGTTCGGATCCTGTTGGCGGCAGCATCCCTGGCGCGTCTTCTGGCTGCAGCCTGCTCCTCATGAGCTCGGCGGCGCTCGTTCTCGCCCACCGCAGAACGGAACTTGGTGCAGAAGGTCACGAAGATCTAGAAGATTGGACATGATTACTTAGTCATGCCTTTTGATTTTTAACTCCTCATTATTTGTTTAACGCGTGAATCTGTATGTCTGTATGTCTGTGTGTCTGTTTGTCTGCAGCATCGTATCTCCTAAACAAACTTCAAGAAAGCTTGTTTTATCTCGACAGTTTTCAGGTAATTTTCATAAAAAAATTGATAGCTTCATTTTTAAGATATCAGGGTGGTTATTTCAAACATGTGATAATGACAGATGATCATTTAGGGTACACGGCGTAGCTAACATAAAGCCCAGTGGCCAAGGATCTCTTGTACTTTGCAATGTACACAAAATTATCATATCAGTTACCTAAATATAGAATAGCTCATAAGATTCATATTTAAGCCTCAGTTACCTTGAAACTCTCCTCTAATTTGAATGAAACGGGATCCTCACAGAAGAATTCAGCCAGCTGTTTTCTGATGCTCTCCACCTCTTCCATGTCCTTCTTTAACGCAGAAACCTCGCGCTCCGCAACCTACAAAATATAAAATAGAGCTTAAACTAATTAAAAATCTTTTTATAAATTACCAGATTTTCAGTTACTTTTCAAAGCACCTGGTGAAAAAACCAACACAAATCTGCATTACAATTTAATTGTCGTATGTGAAATCCAAACAAAACGTACTGGGTTTTCGTGGGGACTGTAGAGCTTAGACCTCAAGGAGGGTTGGCCCTCTCTTGATTGAAGGAGTTTTGATCTTAGCAGTGAGCCCATCTTAGAATGGTTTTTTACAAGCTTTGTTTTGCCAGATGCAATACCTAGGGTTACAGGGTACACAGATAGTTTCAAAGCCTGAAAGCGATGAACATCTATAGATTTTCTGAAAAGACGTGACAGGATCTACAAAAAGGTCATCGGTGGGAGAAATTAGCACAGCGACTAGGATTGTACCGTAGTCTCCATAAAGGCTCAGTGCAGGTTGGGACTTCACACCAACATTTTAGCTTTTATACCCTACCTGCAGGAAATCTCCCATCTGCTCCCTGATATCCTGCTGACTAGTGTTCTGGATCTCCTTCTTCAAGGCTCCAACCCTGAGGTCCAGGGTCTTGATCTCGTTGTGGAGCTGTTCCACGCTGGCTTTAGCGGCTTCTTCCAGAACGTGGGTATCGTCGGCAAAGTGGATCAACTCCTTGTTTTTACGTTCCGCTTGCTGTAAATGAGGATTATATTAATAATAGTTGTTTCCCGCGACTCCGTCCCCGTAGAACTCGTTTATCAGTATTGCCTCTGGAACCGTCTAATTTTTCGGGATAAAACTATCCTATGTCCTTTCCCAGGACTCAAACTATCTCTATACCAAATTTCATCTAAGTCGGTTCAGCAGTTTATCCGTAAAAATGTATCAAACAGACAGACAGAGTTACTTTCACATTTATAATTATTAAGTACTAGCGGCCCGCCAGCAGCTTCGCCCCGCTGCAAATTTCTGACTTTCCCGGTGGAATTTTCAGTTATGTTGTTTTCTTTCATAAGAACCTTCTCCTGACAGTAACAAACACAATAAAAAAAGATTTATTGAAATCGGTTCAGCTGCTCTCAAGATATGCGCATAGCAACACATTCAGCGATTTATTTTTATTATATAGATAGAAGTATGGGTGCCATGCCATTCCTTCCTCCTCGAAAAAATTGGTTTACATTGTGTGACTGCTATGTAGGCACCAAGGCAGGTTTACAATATGTTTTGACTCAAAGGAAATCCCCCACCTTAAATTTAATGATAGAATTATAAATAAGGTTGAATAAGGATGTTAAAACTTACCAAAGCGACGTAATGCATGAGATTCATGCCGGGCTTGTTGGCCCGGATGTCTGGTAGCTTTTGCAGCGAAGACAGCTTGACGCCCGCAGCGCCGCCGGCATACCCGCCAGCGTTCAGGAAGTTGCCGGCGATCAGCGTGATGTAGAGCACCTCCTGATAGGGAACAGGTTAGGTTTAGACATGTGGTAGTTCATTATTTACAATATCTTCTCAAGCATTTGTATGCAACCAGAGGGCAGCTTGAAAAAAACATGTCATGCGTGCTTTTTTTATTACATAAACATTTAAAACAGATGTTTGTATCGCTTAGTTTCCAGCTGTCGCGGTTGTGCGATCTACAATTTCTACACAAATTGACGTTCACATTACATGTACCACTCAAGCAGTTTGCTTGTAAAAAGATGCAACATGACGGCTTTTATACGGTTTCGAGTTAATCAGTTTGTCTATAGAAGCGCTAAGTCTTAATTTGCTTGTTACATACAACGTCTCAACGTCTCGCTATGTCAAATACATTAGTCGTAACTCACACGTTAATGATAGCTAAACCCCTAACCTAATGTCAACCTTACCTCATACACACTCTGGTCTATTTTGCGCTGTCAACCATGACGGATATATCCATTGTTGGCATTGAACCAGTGGCGCTGAAAAGGTAAATGGTGCACGTGGATGACATGATTACCTGCAGAGCTCTTGAAGACATCAGGTCGTCTCCAGCGACCAGGATCGCATTGATAGCGCTCTCTAGGTAGCCAGCTGTGGATGCCCACTCTTCCTTCAGCAGCATGCATTCTATGCGGAGTTTGTAGCTGAAATATTTCAACATTTATTGTTAAATCTAATTCAGTTTTATTAGAACTGTACAAGCGTCGCCATCGTTGAAGAGTTTTGCGATGTGGACTGCCAACCTTCAAGAGTAGTGAAGAGGAATTTAAAGCTGTTCTTAGTTATGACCTATACTCGTATTTGTCGGAATTTGTCAGCATGGTGTTATTTTTCTTGCCTAGTGTTTGGAATATATTGAACAGACCGTTATTTATTGACTATTTATAAGAATTCTTACCATAACTTGATAGTGTCAAAATCGGGGCTATGCCATAAATATTTTTAGTCATTGTGTGATTTATGTAATAATTATGGCAAGAAATAACGTATTTTTTTAAGAAACAGTTACTGTTTCAGGATTTTTATAAATCAAACCTAACCTACCCTATCCTTGTCTACAATTTGGATATTTAAGAAGTTCTGAATAGTTTACGGTTCCAGTGATTTAAAATTATGACTATCAATAATTATGTCAACAATGACTTTATGACCAAAAAAGTTATGGGAAATAACGTTCTAAATCACTGACTTCAATTCAATAATTAACATTGTTGGTGATACGTAATTTCTGCATATGCAGGATTGCGTTGGACGGCTCATTTTAACAAACTATGCCATTGAAATCTAAGTATTCAAAAACTTTAAAAGCAACAATAGTTCCTATATCTGCAGGGAACACTTCGTTAGCACTACTTACTTTGGCAGCAAAATGAGCTGCATGAGGAACTTCTCAGCATTGCCCAGCTTTGTAATGTCTCCTGTGAAGGATTTGAGCATCTCACACTCGTCGATTTCTGGCAGGATCTTAAGAAGGCCTCTTAGCTTCTCGGTGCCAATATCGTCGTGGGAACCCTCTCGAATCAGCTGGATTATGTCGTCGTTAGAACTGGAAGAAAAGGTTACAAATAAATAAATTAAAATTCCGTCAGACAAAGTTACCTAGTCCCAAAGTTAGCTCTAGGCTTGTACCATTAACATAGAACTGAGTCAACGTTATTGATCATCTCGTAAGAGACTTCTAAATATTTAGTTAATAACGTCTCTTGGACATAGTTCCATTGTAGCCTTTGAATCAAATTTGTTTGACTGTTCTTATGGAAGAAAGTGACATTTTAACTGCTAACAACAGGTATTGTAATAAAATTGACAATATTTTGCCTTTCAGTTCCATAAATTTGAGTGCTTTTTTTTGTTGGTACGGTCGACATAATATGTGGTCTGCCACTCTCAAACTGAATTCCACTTGCATGACATAATTCAATAAGGTCAATCAGGTGCGTCTGTCAATTTGAAAGTTCGTTTTTATAGACAATTTTATTTCAAAGGGAGTTGTGTCAGTATTGATAGACCACTTATTTGGGCAAGTGTACGTAACACAAGATAAGAATATTATTTGCTTAGTTCGACCCCGACCCGACCCTGAAAACTTTTCTAAGAAAGTAGAAATTGGCCCAGTCTTACTTGGTCTCTCAGAGGGCTTCAAGATACATAATGCTAAGTTAGTGATTTTCGAAAATCGACAAATTGTATAGGAGTGTCGAAAGCCGATGGCAAATCGCGTCGATCGCTTATGACAACTATACATTTCGAATCGATAGAAAACAGAAATTTTAGCAGCGTTTGCATCCTAAAGATCCTTATTATAATACTGGTTTGCTCTTTCGCTCTCGAGTTTGGAGTTATTTCGAACCTGAATAAATCAATGGACATCAGCCCTTTAAGGTAATATGGGAAATTACCTTCGGAACTGCTTTAAGAAGATGTTGACGTTCAAACTCCTCTTTCCATCCAGAAGTGTGATCTCCGATGACTCCTTTCTAGGTTTCCTCTCGCCTGAGGTGTCACAGATAGGGCTCCGGCTCAAACGAGGGGACGAACCAGCGGAACCAGTCGGTTGAATCTAGAGAAGATCATACAATAATTTATGGCATCTGTTTTGTAGTAAATTTCGCAATTTAGACAGCTTTGCATTGTATAGAGACCAAGAGATTCTTTTACTAATTTTGGATCATAAGATCATATAAATAAAGTCAAAAACTATGAGTATAATTATGCATAAATAATATCAGAGTACAATTTCACATAAATTGACCTAGTCCAAAACTAAGCTTAGGCTTGTGCGAAGTGTTATAGAAGTTTCTAGGTTGATTTTACATGCAAAAGTTGATACATTTTGGCCAACTTATGTGTATGTACTACTAAACTAGTATTTGGTAACTTCAGCGCTGTAGGTGTCCGTCACCTGAGCATTTTGCTGAGCCAATGCCCGTTTCTCTGCCGTGAGGATACATATTTCTTGTTGCATTTCATTATTTTCTTTGTTCTTTAATCATTTGTATGTATGTGTGTCTTATGGTTAGTGAATGAATGTGTTTCTTCTCCTTCTAGCACTCAAATCTGCGATTGTTGTTACCTTTTTCTTTTTAATATTATCTAACATCATTCTGTGTTTCTTCAATCATTTTTATTTTCAATTAGAACCTTACATTGACTTTATTACAGGTTTCTGGTATTAAACTGAAAGTCTCTTTAAGAAACAGTATTATAAGATAACATACCTGTTGGCAGAAGAGTCCTTCTATTTCTCCCCAATCCAACTCCGTTTTTGGAGAATGTTTGTGACTCGACGCAACTAATGACCAGATGTTATTCTGGCCAATGACCTGTAAACATAGTTATTTCCAAAATAAATAAGATCTGTTATGCTATTTTTTTGTAATATACCATGTTGAAACTGCGTTACGGGAACAGAAATCAAATCATCTTAAAATTGATGCGCCATTTTATTTGAAACCAAAGTATTAACTATTAAGGCTCACGGTTATTTAGCTGAACAACTTCGATCAGCTTAGAAAGTACGGTTAGTGACTTTAGTGCCTTATCGCTTTACTGTCACATATGCAATGTCAAACCAGATTGTCTAATATGTTTATGCGATAAAGTTGCTTGAAGTGACCAGTTACTATTGACGCTGACTACTTTTAGTACGGCAAACAGAATCAGCTGTCATCCCTAATTCTTGCACTTTGCCAAGCATCTTTGGTTTCATACAATACTTAAAAAAAACACATATGCATTTAAAGCACTAGGTGAAAGTAAGGAAACCTCATGCATTGCCGACATTGATTCAGCTAACCCAGTTGATTTCATGATATGCCTTTCTTAATGATATGAAGAAGACGAAGGGCAAATAATGCCGGTAAGAAAGGAGTTTTAATAACTTCTGGATACGCTCGTTCCATCGTCAACTATGTTTTGAATCTTTGCTCTCGAATAGGGTAAAGAGCAATCTACAAGAGTGGACTCTGAGGCTCAAAGAAAACAGGTGACTTAAGACAAGGTAATCTCGAGACAGTTATAATGTGACCCACTTACTTTGTTGTTAGGGATCTTATTCCAATTAATAGTCTTCATTTTAGTCTTCGGGATCGGGGTCTCCTGCTGGGGCAGCTTTACGTCAATAACTGGTGCTGGTGCTGTAGGGGGGGAGGGAGCGGAGAGATTGGGGGGAGGAGGAGGCGGCGGGCCGCACGGTGGGGGCGGGATGCAGGGTGGAGGGGGGATCATTGGAGGAGGGGGAGGACCTGTGAACAAACGTGATATTTTAATTACATTGTTTTAATTTCTAGCTAGATATAGATAGGAAAGTTTGTGGAATAGCAGTGTTGATTTAATTATGAGCGAATTATACATACTAAGGATCATCCTCACTGAGAGCATTCGCGTGTAACGAGCATTCTGCGTCGAATATACAAGTGGTGTGGGCCACAGTAAAGCTCAGCTCAACGTCCACCCCACTCGCATATTACACGCGAATGCTCTCAGTGAGGACACTCCTATACGCGTACTTTCCTAATATTGATCTCACTTGATTCAAGATCCGTCGATGATCCATCCTGAACTTTAGCAACTATATTTGTTAAGACAATGCAATCGTAATTATTCAATATTATGTGAATCCAAGATATTCTAAATCTGAATTCCACCACTACTTCAAAGCAAAGTAAAAATTTCCAAAGACAGCTCAACAAGTTCCCTAAATTCTCAACAAGATAAATCTAGATTTTATGATGAAGTAGACGAGCTCATTTGGAATGGAGTCCGATCTCACCTGCAGGAGGCACAGGAGGTGGAGGCGGAGGAGGTGGCGACAGTGCTCGCTGCAGACTCATTTTTCTACCCGCATTTGAAACATCACGATGTTGGCATGTGCAGCCCATTTTAGCCTAAAAAATAATAATAGTAAAACAGGTGACGGATCTAAGTTTCGAGTCCATGTAAAATGGCTGAGAGCTGGTGACGTAGGTAGGCATTTGTTTCAAGATGTACATTAAAGACTCTTTTCTTTAACCTTAAATTTTTCTGGTTGTACAGTCACCAGCAACATAATGCTTAAAAATATCTGACATGTCTTTATTACTGGAGGCATAAGAGCGTGTCAGATATTTTTAAGTGCAATGTTGTACAAAATATTATTACTGGTGACTGTAAACCTAAATTTACAGTAAAATACGTACAAAAATGAGTTTTTAAAGCACTAAGCAAATTAATAAAATTTTCGTTTCAGTTAAAACGGTCATATTTCTTCGTAAAAAACCAATGTAAGGCTGAACTAACCTGGACGCTAGGAGCCCTGAGCAGCTTAGCGGCATCTTCCCTGGTCTCCAGCAGCGTGGCCCTGTGCACCAGGGTCTCTGCAGTGTCCCAGACGATGTCGCTGACGGGCTCCTTCGGATCGATCCGCAGCAAGTGCTGCAGGATGCTGAGGAAGGGGATCTCTTGAGGCGTGTCAGCAACCTGTAACGTAACAGACAGAAGATAAGTTTTGATTAACCTTTTGAACGCTAACGACGCTTAAAGTTGTCATGAGCTTTCGTGCTCATGATGATAACGACGTTTATAGTTGTCAGAGGTACATACAGTGCAAAATATATATATGTTTTGTATTGTTTATGTGTGAGTGATACATTTGTGTTTGAAGTGGAGCAAATTAAAGACATTGATGTATCCAAACGTGTAACTAAGGCAGAAGTATGAAGTTTTTCAAGATGACATTAAAATTTGACCTTAATTTGTTTTTTTACTAGAACTGTAAGAGTTTCTTCCTACCACGGAAAAAAAGCACATTAATTATAACGTGTGTTTTTTTTAGAGGTATAGAACTTTAAGTTGGCTACACTTTTTAAACTGGCGGCCATTTGGTCAGCTGTCAAATGATTATGTTTAGTTTGGTTTGGCATTTCAACATGAATCAACACAAGATCACCTAGCAAGGCGTAGATTCGGTGAATGGGCCCAAAACAAGATTGCCGTTGATCCCGATTTTCATAAGCGAATTTTGTTTAACGATCAAGCTCAGTTTTGGTTGAATGGATACGTCAATAAACAAAACTGCCGTATTTGGAAAGATGATAATCCTCAAGCGTATGTTGAGACACCGTTACATCCAGAAAAACTGACTGTTTGGTGTGCTTTATGGGCTGGTGGAATAGTTGGTCCGTACTTCTTTAAAAACGTTGCTGACCAGAACGTTACAGTCAATGGTGACCGCTATAGGGCCATGATTACTGACTTTCTCGTTCAACAATTGAACAATCATGATGTGCAGTAGCTGTGGTTTCAATAAGACGGGGCAACATGACACACAGCTCGTGCCACAATTAATTTATTGAAGGAAACGTTTGGTGATCGCATTGTTTCACGTTTCGGACTTGGCCTTTCGGAATTGGCCTCCAAGATCGTGCGATTTAACGCCACTTGACTATTTTCTCATCATATGTGAAATCGCTAGTCTACGCTGATAAACCCGAAACCATTGACCACTTGAAGGACAACATTCGCCGCGTTCTTGCCGATACACAGCCACAAATGTTGGAAAAAGTAATCGAAAATTGAACCTCCAGATTAGACTATGTCCGAGCCAGCCGTGGCGGTCATATGCCAGAAGTCATATTTAAATTATAATGCCAGAAAATTTACTACTGAATAAAGTTAATTTCATGTCAATTTAAAAAGATCATCTTTGTTTTATTCCATTTCAAAGTTCTATACCTCTAAAAAAAACACCCTTTACAATTTATTTTGCATTTGTCACCTCATTAATAATAGTAAAACACTGAACATTCCTCGCCGCGAAAAACTGCAGATATGCCTGCTTTACTCAAGGTGGTCCGTGGTGGCTTCCTAACCTGTTTAAGGATGGCGTAGAACACGTCCAGGTGTGAGTTGAGATTAATCCCTCCGGGGCCCTGCGCCTCGTCGCTCTCCCGCTGCTCCTCGAAGACATCCAGCTGCACGCTGAGGTCAGGGTGACTGGTCGCTTCATGCCTGTGGAACAGTTTTTGTTATAGCATAGATAACCTAAGTATTCTTGGAACGTTACATGGTGATGATGAAATATGTAAAAAGAGATTTTAGGGTTCCGTACCCGAAGGGTCCTAGCAGAACCCTATTGTTGTCAATCAAGTGTCCGTCTGTCCATCCGTCCCCTGTTACAATGTCACTGTGTCACTGTCTTCAAAATGTTCACAGTATAAGATTTTGGTGGTTCAAAGACATACAAATTGTCAATAGATAATGATGATAATGTTTTTAAAGGGGGCTCCCACACAGCTAAAGAGGGGCGCGAAAATAAGCTTTTGATCTACCCCATCGAGGTATCGTTGTTTACAGCTTGTTAATTAAATAAATACTGTATTTTTGTAGGTACGAAGTCCGACACTCACTTGGCCGGTTTTTTGAAAAGATTTTATTTTGCTTTCAGAGCGGCGCAGTCTACGCTCTCACACGTAGGTATAAATTCTCTACGTATCAAAATGTATGAAGATACTCCAACAACGGTACACATACGAAATGTTGTCAGTGACACACACCTAGTAGAATTGTTCTACGTGGCTCTGTGCGTGGCATGCGCTAGAGTAGATTTCCCGCTATAAGCGATAATCGGCTAAATGTTCACACTCCTATGGTCGAACGTTTGAGGTGTCCACGCTAAAGTCGTAAATATATCCCAGTAGCACAATGTTTTTAGTTTTATTTTCGCAAAAACCAAAGGCAAAATAGGTATATCTTATTTATTATTTTGGGACAGAAAAAAAGAAGTAATATTCAGACGGTTAAATTGATGCCATAAACAACTTGGGATTTAATAGGTGCAATGGACTGAATTTTGTTTTGTCTTCGATCAAATTATTGTGGTTTAATGACTTTAATTTAAAAGCCGTTACTTATAAAATAATGTACAAAAAGTGATTATGATCTAAAATTTGCTTAAGCGCAAAAAACCAAAATCTTTTTGGAATTTGCCGCTTTTAATCTTTGATATGCGTGCGTCTGAATCTGCGTCATCTATAACTATTATCAAGATCAAATGGTTTGATTTGTGATTGATAATATCATCATGTTTAATGTCGTATCATGATGTTAAATCGTCATCGATACGACGTGCTCATAATTCATTATTTTTGTTATCTTCATCATTCAAGGTAAAAAAACTACTTAATAATTTATTTTCTTGACTAATCCAATTTACTTCAACCATATTTGGGAAGGGATAATGATGGTGATAAAATAAATCCTTTATGGATTAAAAATAACTTTTCGGTCCAAATTAGGATCAGCCAATGAACTTATTAGCATACTCGTATTTTGACAGACAACTCTCAGATGCCTCACTGTATGTTAATTCGGTTTTAGCATCACTTTTATAATTATTAAAAGGGAAAACCAGAAATCGATTTGCTTTTCAATTTAAAGAGCTTACTTTTTTAAAGTTTCGTGATTTAGCTATTAGATATATTTTCTAGTTTTGTGTTGAGTTATTCAAAATTTCATTTTTTGATATATTCTAATTTTAAATAGATTACCTATTTCTTTTTAAAAGCACTTGAAAATAATATCTCACACTTCACCACTGTCTCGCACGTAGGTACGCAGGCTTTAGTTTTAGCGCAGCAAAGGACATTGTCTCTGAATCTTAATGATTTTTGGAACATGTTAATTCAAACTTTTTGAACACCTTAATGGTCTAAGTACCGGAATAAAGGGGTTAGTCATTTTTGAACCTTGACAGAATTAAAATAGTGTTGAAAAATAGCGAACCTTCTCATTCAGCGACTGTTCAAATAACATGCTTTGGTATTCATCAGAGCTTTACAGCGAATGAGCACTTTAACATCAAATGTGACAGCGCAGAGCAATTGTACACAAAGAACATTACAAACCAGCTCGTAACCTCAACCATTGCCCACATCATCACTTATCTCCAATCAACTGACTCATCTGTTAAAAGCTATCGCATGATCAGAATCTGTTTCAACGTTTTTGCCTGCGCAGTCGCAGAAAAAGATTATTGGTGTTTACGCCTCATTGATCATGGTAATACGAGCAGGGTAAAAAGTATAACAAACGTGTAACCTTACAGTAACCTTGTAGTTAATTATTTTAATGGAGTAATTGTTTACCTCAGGTTGTTGAGTGTGGGCAGCAGACCTAGGCCTGTAACAGAAGGAATACAGTTAAAACTAAGTAGCGCAGCAGTATTAATCTAAATAATGGTTGGCAGGTCTTGGACTTGAACTTTGAGAAGAATGCGGAGTCGGAATGCAAAAAGAGGCCCTAATCTTGTGATGAATTGTGCCAAGCTGCAGAACAAATATGATAAATAAGTATGATTTTTCATAATTAATTCGTAAACAACGCCATGCGATGTGTTCGCCTCAGGAATGGCAAGATTGATGAATAAATGCAAGAAAATGATCGAGAGAGAATTAATGCTAAAATTAAGTTTGTAATACAATGATAATTTGACGACACGTTGGCCTAGTTGGGAGAGACCCTCTGCCTCCAAAGCCAGCGGTCCTGGGTTCAAATACTGGTAAGGGCAAATATTTGTGTGATGAGCGCGAATATTTGTTCCCGACTCTTAGATGTTTTCTATGTTTATAAGTATGTATTTCTCTATAAGTATGTTTAGTACCCATAGTACAAGCCTAGAGGTTAGTTTAAACGCCTAAGACTAGGTCAATTTCGAGCGGGTTGCCACCCAGAATCGACGCTTGAAGTAAACGTACAACAATATTTCAAATTAAGCTCTCAAAGGCGCCACTGTCTACGCAAGTTTTGGTTTTACCATACGATATTTGACCAAGTGCTTTACGACAATTGTAGGACGATATCAACGACGTTTGAATCTTTATATATTGTTTGTAACATAAAGACATTAAGTAAAGAACGTAAGAATTAAAGAATTGAATAAAATACATTATTTACGTGTGCACTTTTTGTTTAGATTTAACAATACTTGATTTAAAACACTACAGTAAAAAAATGATATTCTCCTTCAGGATCTTGCTCTTGATATAAATTATTACGTCACTGATACGACTACCGGATCAGCGCTTTATTTAAAACTGCATTTTTTAACAGAGACTTTTCAAGGACAACACTTAGACGTTTAATATTTAGGGTACTTTTTATCCTACTCCGCTTGTGTAAAAAAGGTTATGGTTTATCATATAGTTTAACAGGTAAATAAACTAATTCGTTGCTGGCTCAGTTAGTTTTATATACTTGTGACAACCCTAATTTTGCGACTGGCGAGAGAGAGGTAAGGCGGGGCGGGGGGCGCTGTAGGTAATTATTTGACGGCTTTGCTGTCAAATCCATACAACGGCGCCGACGATGCCCTTCTAATAGTATTTATTCTTATGACTATACCAAAGAGTTTCGAATGTCAATGTCAATTCAAAGATTTGTAATGTCAATCCACGATGACACGCCCCGCGATTCCAATGTACGTAACAAGGTTAGGTCAATGTACTTGAAAATTAGAAGAGAGGGTGCCATCATGAATTGAAAACACTAAAGCGTAAGGTTGATTTTATACTAGACTGTCGAAGAAGGAGGGGAACATTATTGGCTTGTATGTATGAATGTAATTATTTATTTATGTATATAAATATGTTCATAAGTTTAGTTTTTATGCCATGATACAAAAAAATCCCACGAGTGGTTGCCGGGTTACAATAGTGCCACTCCATGTTTTCCCGTGGATGTCGTAAGAGGCGACTAAGGGAATAAGGGCTTGTAGTATTTTTAGGCGATGGGCTTGCTACCTGACACTAATACACTATAGGTGAAAAACTTAAGTAGAGGATCTGTTGTATTAGTTGTACCACATCTGTATAGACCGTTTGACATTCTATATTTGAAATGTGTTGTACACAACCACATACAACAAGTCCTTTACTTAAGTTTTTCACCTACAGTAAACTTCTTGGCACGATTGTGCAAAATGTAGTTACAGAATTATCAACAAGTATTTTTAGAGTTGATGGTATTTCTGTAGCTCTGCCTACCCCACTCTGGGAATGAAGGCGTGATGCTATGTATGTGTTTAAAAAAATCGGTAAAAATAACGTTACCAATGAACTCGTTCCGCACCCGGGTCCGCTCGGGCAGCCGCGGGGCGCTGATGATGAGGCAGTTTACGAAGGCGATCAGCGCAGTCTTGTAGTCGGTGGTGGCGGCATTCTTGAGCTCTTCCACCACCACGCTGAGACGGTAGCGCTCATTTTTTAAAACCTGAGGATAAATTTTGCGAGTTTTAGAGTATTTCGAATTTGTAGTATTTTGTATCAGGTGCTCAGGGTTGGAAATATATTTTTCATAAAATTCCAAGTGTCTATGGCTTAGCAGTTCATTTGCCACCAGGTGATCTGTAAAGTTTGCCGATTCCGTGGAACCAAAATGAAAGATTAAATCTGGTAAAGGTATCAAAATGCTGCTAGGCAGCACAAGTTCAATTGAAAAGGTCCCATGGTAAAGGCAATCGCTTGAAGAAATGTATCGAACATTTTAAAAGCCTAAATAACAGAAAGACCAAATCATCAACATAATAGTAAGAATCCGTTGAGGTAAAGGTGGAAGCGTGATGACAACTAGACATACAAAAAAAATATTACAAGGTCTGTTGAAGATTAGACCAGATAACAAGGTGGTCAATGATCTATAGGCCGATACAACGTAAGGGATTGCAAAAATCAATTGGTCGTTCGTCCTAACCAAGGTGGTAAATTGATACATTTTGCCTGATTTCTACTATCGTTAGCTTCTCAGGTGGTTTTTGTGTTACCTTGTACCGATCCAAAGTGTCCACAGCTCGTGCGTACCCATCAGCGTTGTAGACGCACAGCGCCGAGAGGAGCTCGAACACCTAAACCAGACGATATAAAATTATAGTAACAGCGGGCCTATTATGGTCGTGTTTATCGATATGGATAAAACGTCTGTCACTTTCTGACCAGCACGCAAGTGCGAGAGTGACGGATGCTTTATCCACTGCGACAAAGGCGACAATAATACGGGCCCTGCTTACCCAAACACAATGAATAACTAGAACTAGTGCGAACTATGAATTAAACTAGTTTTAACTAAAGTTCTTATTGATTAAAAAATAGGAATATAAATCAAGCATCTCTAGATCCTCCCAAGGATCAGTCCATGACCAGAATCTTGTTAAATAAGACCCTAATTATTTTAACGACATTTATATTTTTTAAATTCCTTTTTACAACTAAGAAAGTACCAATTTTACCATACGATGTTAACCACTTAACAGACGATTAGAGCGTTGACAGTTGTCAAAACGTATGAACTAACAGATTAACATTGATTAAATTTAACATGGTATGGTGAAATTGGTAATTAATCTTGTAAACATGACGCGTAGACGCGTTATTCTTCTAGAAGTGTATTTATACGACTTTCCTTGAATTTTTGTGACGGTACTGGCTGAAAATGTATGCTGTAGGTGTCTAACACCTCAGCATTATGCTGACCTGTTTTTTTATGTATTTTATTGCAAACGTCTACATTCATCTTCTTTCTCATGGAAGGGTCAAATCTTTCAAGTTAATTTTGAACTAATTACTTCCCGTTATAATAAACTAAAATACTTAATAATTAAATAGACCTGAGGGCAGTGGTAAATGGTATCTAAAAGCTGAATTGGAATATGGCAACAGGACAAGAGGCATTCCATCTTAGTCCTAATTGTTTGCAACGCATTTGAGGTCTTAGGATTTCCGTCTTAAGATTATAGTCTTGAGAATTCAAACGTCTATGGGTCTCAGATTCCACTTACCATCAGGTGGCCTGAGTGCTCGTGTGCCTTCTCCTTATTATTAAAAAAGGATCCTTCGAACCAGGGTTCGCTAGGGGTCTTGATGATCAGATGATTACTGTACAAAAAAGTACGTAAGACAACAACAGCTTGTCTCGAAGATGTCATTTTTGTCAGAACCAGTTGGTTGCTGCTCTCCTAGTAGGGGTCTCCATAAAACGCATTTGATTGTTCGCATAATGTATCAGTTTGCATAAAATCTTTTCGCATAACATAAGGCTGACTTAGCAGAACTTAATAAACATGTATTGTGTAGATTAGGTTAGGTTACTTGTTAATAAAAATCTAAATAAAACCGTTTCAATTGTAAAAACCGTTTTATGCCAAACGATTTTATGCATGCATGCCATTCAATAGAGAACCCTCCTGGCACCTACCTGCTTCTTAACAGGAGCAGCGGGCGATGTGAGCGCCGCAGCGAGCTTGCTCGCGTACTCCGCATGCTCCACGATGTAGTCCAGACCCACTCGGCTCTCCATTCCGATTCTGCAACAACGATAATGATATCCTTATTAAAAAGTGTAAAGCTGGGTACGAATCTGAGCGGCTCAGCCTGAGGCATGCTCGCCCTGCGCGGCGAGCTGCTCGCGAGCCAAATTGTTGCACATAAACGCGTGGGTGAGGCAGCGTGCTTGACGGGAGCCGACATTTCAAAATGGCCTCGGACACGATGACAGCCGCGGCTGCGTTTATAATAATTCACCGAATTATTAACAAAAAGAAGACGAAATAGTCTCGGTGTTGGGGCTCAGCAAATTTATCAAATTTGTACGCGCATTGCCCACAGACAAGTAAGAACTTGTCGTTCTGCCCGCAGCATGATCGGATACACGTCCACACCGAGGCGCCTTTGATCAAAAGACCGACTCTAGGCGGCTCGCCGTGCGCCGCTCGCTGCTCGCGCACAGCGCGTGAGCGCGTGCGAATTTGAGCAAAATAGGTGAGCCGTGCGTGCCTCAACCCGAGGCTGCTCTAATTTATACCCACCTTAAGATAGGTAATTTAAGCGTCTCTGGCGATCATCGGGCGTACCGAAAGGGTGCCTACCGGGACTCCATTACTAAGACTACGCTATCCGCCTTTCCGTCCGTCCCTCTGTTCTACTTTAATAGCCGCTGCTGCTGTTTATTATAAACTTAATGAAGTTTTCATTAGTTTTAGTGGTAGAAGGACCCTGTGCAGGATCCGTGCGGATCGCTACCACCATCTTATCCATTAAACAACCACCAAGTAACAGTGTTCGCAGTGTTGTGTTCCGGTGTGGGGGTGACATTACTAGTGTAGAGGCATTCCATCTTAGTCCTCAGGGTTGCCACGAATTTGGGATCTTATGATTATAGTCTTGAGAATTCAATTGTTTACGAGTCTCAGATTCCACTTACCATCAGGTGGTCTGAGTGCTCGTGTGCCTCCTCCTTATCATATATTTTTTTACAGATTTTGGCTAGAATTGGGCAGGTCTCTAAAAATGGAAATTAAATTTCACACATGCTATTAAAAGTAGTGAATGTTGGGTGTGGCAGGATAAGCATGAAAGTCGCATAAATGCAGTAGAAATGCGCTCTTTGCGTAGTATGTGTGGTGTGAAACTGTGTGATAGAGTATGGAATGAAAACATCAAAGAGAAGTGTGGTCTGAAAGAAGATGTAGTGACTAAAATTGAAAAGGGCATGCTTCGATGGTTCGGTCATTTGGAAAGGATGGATGAAAAAAGATTGACGAAAGAAATATATAGTGCTAAAGTGAGTGGAAGGGTCGGAAGGGGGCGCCCTAGGCGTACTTTTTTGAATCAAATCGGGGAAATACTGGAAATCTTAAGTACCCGAAACCGACGTGCATGCATGGCTCGATGTATGAATGTGGAAGAAGCGAAAGAGCTTTGTCAGGATTGTAGCAGGTGGAGAGAAGTGGTCTCTGCCTACCCCTCTGGGAAACAGGCGTGATTTATGAATATATTAAAAGTATAAAAGGCAAAGAACATAAGAACTATGATATCAAATCTCCGACATCGGCACATTAAACATCAGTTGATTGGACATAATTTTTCTCAACATAAATGATATGGATACTAGACTAGATAGTTTCACGTTACCAACCATAACTTTGGCCTAATAATGTTATACAAAACTCCAAAGTACCTGCCATAATTTATTCACTATCGCATAAAGTGCTTAGATATGCAAAATTTGTGGAAGATTGCCGTATAAAAGCGTTAAAACAAACTTAACTTGAACAATTTACTCTAAAAGGACGATGCCATAAACTGTGATTAACATGAAAATGTTAAAGGAGTCAATAATCTTAGCATAATTTATTAGTTTGAAATGAAGAATTTAGATAAAACTTGGTTTTCTTTAAAGCCTTTGCACGATTGGAGCTTTTGAATGAAATGCCAAAAAACCAGGGAAACTGAATAAACAGAAAGAAGTTAGATATATTTATTTTTAAAGTAAGAGTAACTGATTGTATAATGGCCCCAGAAACTTCTTCACCACTTTCAATTGTAACGTTAAACCCCAAAAGTGGTAAAGGACTTTATCGAATATACCATAATGTTATTTCTATTCCAAATTTGTTTAATTATTTAATAATTGGATTTCAGAAAATACAAAGTCACTTTCAAATAGCACTGCTGTCCGAGATACAGGTTTTAAACATGTTCAGAAATAGTCGTAACGCATTTGCCATAAATTGTACCCTAGATTAAAGTGCCATTTTTTGAATTAGCTATAAGACAAACTTTGTATAGTGATCTTTTTTTTATTTTGCGAAGTGATCCGAACTTACGTTTACAAATTCAATGTTATTAAATAAATAAATAAATAAATATCAGGGGACAATGTCACACAAATTGACCTAGTCCCAAACTAAGCTCTAGGCTTATGGGTAAATAAATTATATTATTACTAGACAACGATAAACATACTTATATAGAGAAATAAATACTTAAATACACAGAAAACATCCAAGACTCAGGTACAAATATTTGCGCTCATCACACAAATATCTGCCCTTACCGGGATTTGAACTCAGGACCGCTGGCTTCCGTAGTCAAACTAGGAACCCTTATAGTTTCGCCGTCCGTCAGTCCGTCCGCAGCCTAGCTCAGAGACTTATAGTACGAGAAAGCTGTAATTTGGCATGAATATACATATTAGTAACGCCAACAAAGTGGTAAAATAAAATCTTGTATAAAACTTTTTTTAACCTCCTCTATACGTAACGTGGGGATGTATTATTTTTCTCGTCTACCCCATAGTGTGGGGTATCGTTGGATAGGTCTTTCAAAAACATTACGTGTTTGTGAATACACATTTTCGATTAGGTGATCCATTTATGAAATATTAAGCTATAAAGCGCTAATTTTTGTTAGAGTCAAGGGTTGAAAGACTAATCTCTCAATAGAATACCCCACTAAAAGAATAACCTCTTGGAACGTAATATATGACTAAATAATTCGTTAAACTAACCATTCACTATAAGGGAAACCTTAACAGCTAAAGCACAGTTAACCCTTATAAATAGCGCTTTAAAAAGCATATCGCACGGCTTTTCTAAGTAAAAACCTTATAAAACCCATTCGAAACCCCTTGAATGGGATAGCGGGTTTTAAAAGCAAATCGAACGGCTTTTAAGCGATATGGATTTTCTAATTAAAACCCCTTATAAAAACCCATTCGAAACCCTTTGAATGGGATAGCATGCCGGGCCCTGGTTTATACCTACTAAAATCGTCTAAGACGGCATCAATTGACTTTTTAAATAGAAAATTTGTTATCACTTTTTGATGTTTATGTTTGTAGTACTTAACGGCTTCGGAACCCTACACTGAGCATGGTCCGACATGCTCTTGCCCGGTTTTTAAATATTCAGTAACATTATTGTGTTCAATACAAGACTCGACCACACCTGCGAGTATCGATTTGTCAAGCAAATCGATAACATCATCAAACCGTTGATCTTTACCCAAATTGGAGCTAGTCTATTGCGAAAAGGAGTCTTATCGCGAACCAGTTTGCTGATGGATTATTAAATGGTTTTGAAGGACGAATAGTGTTTAATACGCAGTTTAAAATGTAATTCTAATATAAGATTTGCATTGATGATGTAATAATTAAAAGCCTTTACAAAATGTTGTATATATTTTAATGACAATCCTTATTTTACACTGTTTTTTGTCTGCCGTGCGTTGAAAGCTGCGTTCCATTGCTATCCACAAAATGCCCTTCATCGTATGATTTCCGCTAAATAAATACAAATATTTATTATTAAAAATCAAGTTTATGTGACTTTAGCCTTAAAAGCTATCGGTTTATAAATCGCCATATTTGTAACAGAGTGTATTACTATAGCTGCTATAACATCAAACCATACATTAAAATAAACTTAATAATTAAAGGGCTGGGTGGGCCATACAAAAAATGAGTTTTTTTCGGCGTTTATTGCTCTATCTTTACGGTGTTGCACCTTTGTGTGCAAGTGTCAAACTTGCAGCAAATAAAATAATAGTTATACAAATATAAGGAACAGGGGGCAATTTTTGAAGCTCACTGACGAAGAATTGCATACATACATAACATCACGCCTTAATTCCCAGAATGGGGTAGGCAGAGCTACAGAAATACCAACAAATCTAAAAAGACTTGTTGACAATTCTGTAACCACATTTTGCAGAAGTAGACTAAGATATTTACCAGTGTATTAGTGACAGGTTGCAAGCCCATCGCCTAATAGCACTACAAGCCCTTATTCCCTTAGTCGCTTCTTACGACATCCACGGGAAGACATGGAGTGGCATTATTCTAACCCGGCAAACACACGGGCTCTTTGGATTTGATAAAGGCGTAATAATATAATAAAACAAAATGTGGGCCCGCTTGTAGATTAAGTCGCTGCAAAAATTGATTTAAAAGTTAGTCATTTATCTTCGATGAGCTTCAAATATCGCCCCCCAGACCAGTTACAACCTCGGAATAATGTAGCTCCTGACGTTTATAATTAGCAACAATCACCACATAGACACACATACCAAGCCTGATTGTGAACATTCCAAACAAACAACAATTTACACGGAATTTATATCATAATTGCTATGATTCATATGATGTGCTAATTTTAATATGTTTCACACGCAAATTAGGATTATTAGCATACATATTACATTTGTCAAATCTTTATAATTTAGTTACGCATAAATTAGAAAAAAACAGGCACTGTTTATGAGACTAATATAGTTGTAATGGGTTCAGTAAAACTAAGATAATAATGTATCGTTCGGGAGATGCTGGTTTTTATTTTAATAAAGAAATCCAAGATTGTTTGATATTTAATTACCTATTGAAAATATAATATTTTAGTTATAACAATGCGGTAGTAATCATATTTTATTGCACTTGCTGTAAGGTCTTCAAACCGCATATAAATTAAAGGTTAGTTTTAGAGCAAGAACTATATGTAATTTTCTGACACCCTGTGTTTATTTGTGTGAGGCGTCACATGTTCATTGATTATGATTTCCGAATACAAAAGCCCAATCTCGTTGGCGTGCGATATTATTAAACAATCAACGATCAAGTTTTTTGCTGTTCATAGTAACAATAAATCAATTGAATAGTGTGCATGTCATAGACAGACAGACATATCGGACAATGGTGATTTGACAATAGTAATGTCAAGGCGAAGACCCGTGATCTCACGAGCGATATGGCGAATCACTAAGAGTTCTCGATTTGAACTCATTTCGCAACACAATTGTAGTGAATTCATTGTTGTTGCGCCAAAGAATGCGAGCAATTCATTGAACATAGTTAAAAGGACAACCTAGAAGCAACTGCAAGAAATTGAATATACATGCTGGTTCACCTTTTTGTAGCCAATTAAAATGAAATCAAACCAGTTTTGTAAAAGTCAACCTGTAGATATTTTTGTGGTAATATTTAGTGTTTTTATTTTTATTCGTTTTATGACATTTTAAAGATACTCTTCTCTTATTTTACTACATTTTAAGTATCGAAACATTTTACTTTTATGATAATCGGTTGTCATTTCGCGTGTCTTGTGGTATTACTTAAATGAGTTTCGTTGTGAAGCAACATAGTTATGAAAGTCAAAGAGATTCCTTAAGCATCTTAAAGTTAATGTAAGATATTTGTATCTTTAACTTGACTTAATACCTACTCTATCCTATAGTATAGGACAAGTACCTTCATTTCTACTATAAAAGCTCCTTCCGATTGTGAATTACAAAAATCCTGGTCACGGCACCAAGTTTTGGCAATTTAGCCCGTTGTAGAAGAGGTACTAGGGTGGAATTTTACACGGTAATAACGATATCTTATATTTGACGTGTTTCCGTATGGTCAACGCTTTGATAACTCTTATGTCATTTAAAATAATGGTGATTGTGACATAAACGATTCTAAAACACGTCAAAGGCAATATCGTTTTAACCCAGTAGAATAGAGGCCCAGGGCCTTAGTATTATTTTTAACTTGGCTGCCATTACTGTCAAGGAAACAATAGTTATCAAAACTTTGACAATACGGAAACACGTCAGAGGCAATATTTTAACGTGTTGAATCTCAGCCCAGATAAATAAATATTTTTTATATATGCCCTTAATATATTATTTTTTCTTAACATTTCATTAAGTACCATTGTAGTGTAGTTGTTGTTTCATGAATTACGAGTACAAATGTGTCAATATCATTTACTTACTAACGTCACGCCTTCATTCCCAGAGTGGGGTAGGCAGAGCTACAGAAATACCAACAACTTTAAACTTGTTGATAATTCTGTAACCACATTTTGCACAAGAAGTTTACTAGTGTATTAGTGACAGGTTGCAAGCCCATCGCCTAACAGTACTACAAGCCTTTATTCCCTTAGTCGCCTCTGACGCGATCATTTACTTTATTTAAATTATTACCTTTTAAGATATTTATAAGTCACACTGGTTTTCACGCCCCAGTATCATCTTGTTCCAGTAGTAGTACAAGATCTATAACTGTTATTATGAAACTTGCGACGTTGATCCGCGCAAGAGGTGCGCGATCACGCGTGCGCAAAGGGTACCGTAGGGTTGGTCGATCTTCGTGTAGGTTTTAATGTCAATTTTTTTTTTTTTTTATGTTAATGAGAAGGCACACGAGCACTCAGGTCACCTGATGGTAAGTAAACTCTGAGACCCATAGACATTTGAATTCTCAAGATTATAATCCTAAGACCTCAAATGCGCTGCCACGCTGCGCTGCTGTGGGGATTCTCACGAGGCGACCCTCTAAGCCACCTAGGCAACAGAATTTAGCGGTCCAGTATGACCAGTCTACGCAGCGTATCTACATAGGTAATTAAAGGCCCTAATGCAATAACGACTAGGGATCTACTTGCAACCATTTTATTTACACTGTGAAGGGGGTAGAAATTTTCGCTGGATTATTTTGAGCTTTGCTAGTCATTACATTGTCCGAGGGCCTGACCTTGGTGGCTGGTAAATGAAGCAATATTTATTGGTACAGGACACAAATATTATAGTTTATATAACAAACATATTTTTTTTCTGATTACTCTTCAGTATTTTCTGACTTTTTCAACGATAAGGTAATAGAACAGATAGAGCATTAGAACAGACTGATTGTAATTACACTGTATAATTCAGACTAGACAGACCATGCAAGTTAAGCGATAGTTTTTAACATCGACATTTCCTGATCACTATTCAAATTCATACATATCGAGCCACATTTTATCTGTCAAACTAGTCCGTCGAATTTTGGCTTCTATTTAAGTCACTGTCATTGTGCTGTCAACCAATCTTAGAAACGCGGTCTCGGAGACCGCTATTTGAATAAACTATTGCTGTCTCTCTAGAGCACGAAAAAGACAACTGCAGCTTAGAGTCTAGTACAAAGAGATGTATCCACTTTAATACCTTATTGCATTGTAATAAGACCCATCTCTTTGTGGTCGCGCATTTCCTTATTCCCTCTTCCAAATCCGTATTAATTATAATAATTCTATCAACAATAACATATGAAGAGGTTTGCCTATGTCTTTAGTCTATCATTTGTTTACTTTTACCCGTTAAAGCTATTTACTGGTGGTTTTAAAATGGGGTTGCCGGGTTAGAATAGTGCCACTTCATGTCTTCCCGTGGATGTTGTAAGAGGCTACTAAGGGATTAAAGGCTTGTAGTACTGTTAGGCGATGGGCTTGCAACCTATCACTAATACACATGTAAAAATCTTAGCCTGTTTGTGCAAAATATGGTTACAGAATTATCAAGAAGTCTTTTTAGAGTTCGTATTTCTGTAGCTCTGCCTACCCCACTCTGGCAATGATGGTGTGATGTTATGTATGTATGTTACTCTACCAACCACCACCATTCTAATCAACCACCATTATTTTTATGTAAAATCATACCTTGAGCAAAAGTTAACAGAAGTTTATCTAGGAATTCACAGGGTGTAGCTTCAAAATTGTTTTTTTTTTATATATTAAGGAGAAGGCACACGAGCACTCAGGCCACCTGATGGTAAGTGGAATCTGAGACCCATAGACATTTGAATTCTCAAGACTATAATCCTAAGACCTCAAATGCGTTACCAACCACTAAGACTAAGATGGAATGCCTCTATGCTAGTAATTTCACCGGTTGTCTTATCCCCACACCGGAACACAACAATGCGAACACTGTTGCTTGGCGGGTGGTTAATGGATAAGATGGTGGTAGCGATCCGGACGGACCCTGCACAGGGGTAGAATTACTTTAAAGAATTAGATAGTCGCTTAAAATACATGAGGGGGAATTGATAGGTTCATGCCTTTTTCGACTTACCGTTTGAAACCCATCAATTTACAATCTGTAGTAATATAGTTAAAGTAATATTAAGGTCGGATGGCGTGACTGAACACCCTAAAGCCCTAAATGACACAGTTCCTCGACAGTTTAGTGTTATTGCAGTGGTGTGGTTCTACCGCTATCCAGCTATTGTTTCTGTGGTGCCATAAAATGTTATACGGCTCTATAGTTAATGATAGTAGTAAAATGTTTCAGCATTACACCGAGCGTGGGAATGATAAAATCATAAATTATTTATGTTCTTAAAATTATTAAGCTCATGTGGTTGCCGGGTTAGAATAGTGCCACTCCATGTCTTCCCGTGGATGTCGTAAGAGGCGACTAAGGGAATAAGGGCTTGTAGTACTGTTAGGCGATGGGCTTGCAACCTGTCACTAATACACTGGGAAACATCTTAGCCCACTTCAGCAAAATGTGGTTATAGAATTATCAACAAGTCTTTTTAGAGTTGTTGGTAATTCTGCAGCTCTGCCTACCCCACTCTGGGAATTAAGGCGTGATGGTATGTATGTATAAAAATATTACGTGATACTACATTTTGATGAAACTGCGGAAAGTTTGACATTTTACACGAGTCCCGAAGTGTGAAGACTCCGGTTCCGCACGTGTATCAAACGACGTTTTTTAATACATTTGATCAAAGAGGTAGTTTTCGTAGCTTTATGTCGTGCGAAAGTTGGATATTTTGCACAAGTTTATTTTACTTTTCCAATTGTAACTCTAAATACCGTCGCCTAATACAAGTTTTTTTTAAATGTCCTTAAATGAATGTATATTCAGTACAAAAGACCATTATTATATTGTTACTGCAAATAAACTCCGTTCTACATTCTTAACGAGCTAGCCAAGTGGTCAGCACCTATACAAAATTACGGACAAAAACATTAACACTTAACGTTGTGAAATAGGTGTTTTCGCAAATACCTCGCGTTTAGTTAGCGGACAGGCAGACAGGCCGACAAATGTTAGTTAATGTTAGTAGATCGTGGAGTGGACAGTTCGCGTGGGCTGCAGGCCTACTGTGCTGTGGGGGGAGGGTGCAGGGCAGGAGTGGGAGCGATGTTGCTTTTTTATTGTTAAGTTAATCACACACATTGATCTAGAACTAAGCTTTAGGCTTATACTATGGGTTGACAACGATAAAATAAATGTCTTAAACAAAAATACAGAAAACATTCAAAACCACTTTCGAAGTGTCTACGAAAATATATGTGTTAATTGGAAATTCTTGAGTATAGTATTTATGTTTTTAATGAAAAAATACTTAATAGTTTAATTCAAGACCACACCTGATAAAGCATATAAAACGACAAAAAAAACAATGCGTTTTAAAACAGAATTAGGTACTTATAGAAAACATATAAGACTCGGGAACGAGTACTTGCGTTCACAGAAAATCTTTGCCCTTACCGTGGTCTGATTAAAGTTTTAATCAGTGGATGTTTTTTTCAAGTTTTTAATAAACTTTAACACACTTTACTAAGGAGTCACAGACGCTTATCGTGTTCCATGCGTTTTTCATTTCTTCCGCCATAGATGGACGCAAGTTGGGCAAGCGACCGATTCACGTAGTAATTTCCCTTGACAGTTTAGGTCAAAAAGACGCATACTCAATTAAAATTAAGGCATTTAATTATTTAACGACGCATTTTGCCATTTTTTTATTTAAACGTACCGCGAATTTAATTTATTATCGCCCATTTCTCAAAACCTATAAAGAGATGCGTCGTTTTGAATTAGGACAGCCGTATGACAAAAATCATAAGGCAGAAAAGTGAGTCGTTTACTAAAATAACATATTTCAAGCCGACCGCTGCCATTTCTACCTCGCACCACTCACGCCTCGCATAACTTTCCCAACATTCGGCTGAGTTACCAGCGCCGATAAACCGACGGATGAATTAGGAATACTTTGTAAAATATTACCGCTGACATTTCTACTATTGTTGCCGCTATCTGCCACCAAAAATTTATGTTTAGTTGCATTTTTGAATTGAATTATTTTATCTCAATCTGTATTTAATGAAGTGAGTTTGAGTTCAGGAATTTGAGTTATTAGAATGCTGTAATAAGTGGATTTAGAGGAATTTAAAGCAATGTCGTTTATCTTTGACGTTTATACTTAATTTATAGTATACTTTGAACTTGTGGCTTTTTTAAGCTGGTCTGATAATTAAATCAGATTATGATATAACTACAACTGCGTAAAGTTTTTAGCTATCCATTATTTACATTGCCTGTTAAGATGAGAAGATATAATATTATTATGAAAATTTAACTCTTATTTGTCAACAGTTCATGATATAATGTCAGATCAGCTTTATAAACAACCTGTATGTTAGTGAATTTTACATTTCATAATTGAATCCTATCTTTAGTGGTGGTAGGACCCTGTGCAGGGTCCGTCCGGATCGCTACCACCATCTTATCCATTAACCACACACACACGACGACACGTTGGCCTAGTTGGGAGTGACCCTGCCTCCGAAGCCAGCGGTCCCGGGTTCAAATCCCGGTAAGGGCAGATATTTGTATGATGAGCATGAGTATTTGTTCCTGAGTCTTGGATGTTTTATATCGACGGTTCTGTGACTCAACCCCGTATATAGAATATTGTCCAGTATAAACTGACACTCACTAAGTACGCGAGTACATACTTAGTGCGTGTCAGTTTATACTGGA
This sequence comes from Acleris holmiana, assembly GCA_949316455.1. NCBI lineage: Eukaryota > Metazoa > Arthropoda > Insecta > Lepidoptera > Tortricidae > Acleris > Acleris holmiana. The sequence goes on from OX438781.1 coordinate 893,285, forward strand.
CAAAATTAAATATACGAGGTTGAGTCACAGAACCGTCGATATGTATTTAAGTATTTATTTCTCTATCTAAGTATATTTATCGTTGTCTAGTAGTTAGCCATAGTACAAGCCTAGAGCTTAGTTTGGGACTAGGTCAATTTGTGTGACATTGTCCCGTGATATTTATTTATATTTTATTTTAACCACCCGCCAAGCAACAGTGTTCGCATTTTTCTGTTCCGGTATGGGGATAAGACAACCGGTGAAATTACTAGCATAGAGGCATTCCATCGTGGTTCTCAGGGTTGGCAACGCATTTGAGGTCTTAGGATTATAGTCTTGAGAATTAAAATGTCTATGGGTCTCAGATTCCACTTACCATCAGGTGGTCTGAGTGCTCGAGTGCCTTCTCCTTAAAAAAAAATGCTGCCCATACGTAACGAAACCTATAACAAAACAATCTTAATATTTAAATTACAAGTAGTTAACAGTACTCTCAACACCTTCAGACTCCAGATTCCATAACAGATGCGTTCCCGAAACTAGCTGCTTTCTCGAGAACTCGGCGTCAGCGTTCCGGCTACGGATGCTGAATGGACGTGATGACATCTGAGAGTGCTTGCTAGAATCTTTATACCTACGTTCTTGCAAGTATATGCACTAGCTTAACACACTGCACGATTATATTAACATCCTGTATACAGGTGTCTCATTTAAATCGGTCAGTATGGGAACTAACGCAGAACGGTTATATTTTCCTGAGAAAATAGAGTCCCTTGTGGTCATACTAGTGATGTGATGATATTTAATGCAGTGAGGTCTATATAATACACATGTCGATGTTTTTTATTTATTATTTGGTGTGCCAAGAGATAAAACAACATTAACTTAAATAAAAAATAACTCGTGTAGGGATAAGTCACAGGGTGTTTACCCAATTATAGGCAAACTTAGCTTGCGTAAAACAATCGCTTTTGTGCCAATGTGGCCATACAATAATAAGGCGATTGCGAGTGATACTTCTGTATTGATTTTGTGTCACCCGCAGTTAAGAAAGACGTACAATAAAATATTGAAATAATAAAGGAAGCTTTTTATAGTTCGCGAGCTTGGGGAAATTTTTAAGAAGCATTTATTTTCTTTAGTTCCTGTTATCTGAATTGGTTGAGATTTAGTACACATATTTATACAAATACACTTTATTTAAACACCACACAAAAAAAAGCAAAGGAAGACTAAAAGATGAAATACTTATACGGTAGACAACAGGTGGTCTTATCGCTTTAAGCGATCTCTATAGTAAATTATAATGATCATAGAGTCTGAAAAAGATCGTAAAATCTCCACTGTATTTGGCTAAAAAAGTCCATTATACAGCATGTTTGAAATAATTACAACTTCTAAATCAGGCGCTGTTAGTAACTTAATTTTAAGAACATTCTGTATGGTACCTTCTTTCCCACTCAATACAACTGGTTACAAAATGTCGATTTGATACTTTAATGATCGCTAGTCCCACGCGTGGCCTTGCCACTGATTCTGCTGATCGATATATTATATGTACTACGCGTATTTACACCCACGGTAAAACTAGTGATGTACCGAATCCGGGACTTTTCGCCGAATCCGGCATTTAACTATACATCTTTCTATCAAAAGTTAATGTTCGCATTCGTATTTCCAACACTTTGTAACATTGTGTTTAGATTTCAAAACATATCATGAAATGTTTTAAATTACTTTGCTTCAGTTATGTTTTAATTGTCGTTGTTAAAAGTGTAATAGCTAAAAAGATACTAAAATGTGTCTTCAATAGGCACTTTTCATCAATCGACGCTGTAATCAAATTACGCTAGTATCAGTATATATCATTTTAAAATCAAACAAAATTGAAAGCATTTTGTATTATTATGGATTCTTCGAGTAGCACGCAAGATAATAAAATTCTGTTGCAACATTGTACGATGTTAAATCATCAATATAACAACCTTGCAAGGTTTATGTTATATTCGTTGTAATGTTTTGTCTGTTAAATATCAAAGACACAAACGAATAAAAAGCAAATATATTTAGCTCTTATTTCGAGTTTGTAGCAAAATTGTAATGTTAACCAAAAACGCCTGTCGCGAGATCGGCCCAGCAGGTTCCTCTCAAGAAACAACAAACAAGATGTTTGAAACATACATACACAAAATCACGGCTTCATTCCCAGAGTGGGGTAGGCAGAGCTACAGAAATACCAACAACTCTAAACAGATTTGTTAGTAATTTTGTCACCACAATTTGCACAGTCAGACTACGATATCTACCAGTGTATTAGTGACGGGTTGCAAGCCCATGCCTACTACTAATTACAATACTACAAGCCCTTATTCCCTTAGTCGCCTCTTACAACATTCACGAGAAGACATGGAGTGGCACTATTCTAACAACCACACGGCAACCACATGGGGGAATCTTTAATTAATTTAATTTACTAAATGTATAATATTGCACATTATTACTTATCGAGTTATCGATTCGGCTAAATTGGCACATCACTACAAATTAATCAAAGTAAAGGATTAACTTTTAATCCAAGAGTAAAAAACCGTCAATTCAGTCGCCATTAATCACGGCTGTAAAAACTTAATGTGCTCAGTATAAAGGTGTTAAAATATATTTAATTAGCTTTAGCAAAAACTAATTTCGGTAAACGCTTATAAATCCGAAAACTTAACCAAAACTAAGGTTACATTACTACATTATTCTTAACAAGTAAAATTGTGTGGTTATCTGTTCGTTTGTTTGTATGATTGGGGTATTCTCTAGACCTGTTTTTTTATAATATCAGCTATAGAAAGCTTTATCCTTGACTATAGATAGGCTTTATTGATCAAACAGGACCACAGCAAGGGCGGGAAAGTTTCTTAATATGATTGAGTAAAATTTTGTTACTTGAATTTCAAAACCATTTTCAAGTGGGCAGACAGAGCATCGGTGGCCTAGTGGGTTAAGGGGTCGACTCGTGATCGTAAAGTAGGGAGTTCGAACCCTGCCGTCACCATGTACCGATGATTTTTTCCAACTTACGTACATTACCCGATGCTCTTACGGTGAAGGAAAAACATCGTGAGGAAACCTGCACATTCGAGGAGCTGAGTGTGGAGGGTTGCACAAAATATGCTAAGGGGGTCAAAGTGTATCTGAAAGGGCCCATCTGTAAGATACGATAAGTAAGACAAGGGCAGACATGTGGGCCATGTAATTAAACCCACTATTGTAATATTTGTTGTGTGGTTGCTGGGTTAGGGGCTATTCTATCTACATACACATACATAACGTCACGCCTTTATTCCCAGAGTGGGGTAGGCAGAGCAACAGAATACCAACAACTCTAAATTTGTTGATAATTCTGTAACCACATTTTGAATAGTCAGGCTAAGATGTTTACCAGTGTATTAGTGACAGGTTGCAAGCCCATCGCCTAACAGTACAACAAGCCTTTATTCCCTTAGTCGCCTCTCACGACATCCACGGGAAGACATGGAGTGGCACAATTCTAACCCGGCAACCACACGAGTAAGGGTACGGGGCTGTTCTATCTAATATATAAAATTCTCGTGTCACGGTGTACGTTATTGAACTCCTCTGAAACGGCTCGACCGATTTTCGTGAATCTTAGCGTAAGAGTAATTTACTATAATACTTCGTCTGAGTGTTATAAGTCCAATACATGCGTAAGTTTGTGAGTGTGTGCGGGTGTGTGAGTTAGAATAAAAAAAAATATTAGGAGATAGTTTAAACCGTTAATTAAACGTTAAGGCTACCATTTATTTCGAAGAAAACACAATTTCCGTGGGATAGTGAATTACTATTTTTACGCAGACAAAACCGCGGGCAGCAGCTAGTGTACAATAATGTCAGCCTTTTCATTATCTCCAGTCACGGTTGTCATGTTATTATGTAGTAAATTGTAGGACCCTTAACACTAAACGTGGCCTTGTGGCAAGGCTGCACATATTTGGGCAGGTCGACCGGTTGACTCGCGCCCTTACTCGGGTCACCTTGCTTCCTTAAAAGCCTACATTTTGTTGTTGAGTTGTAAGTGCTTTGAGATCGTCTGAGATCGTGATGGGGTTTAAGGTCGTTTTTTATATTACCTAGTAGACATTGAAGAGTAACATTTTAAGCGATAAATGCGAGCAATAAACAGTCTATGTATATTTCATTTTTACTGGGCAAATACGTGAAGGACATGTTTTCATATAACTGTTGAACGAACTGTGTACAATCGTGTCGTGAAAAAAGATGTAAAAACAAATAAGCCAAATTTAACCACATTAATATCAACATTTTAATAGTCATGTTTACCTATTGAAAAAAAATGAACATGCTGTATCTACTCATCATTTTCAACCAGTGTAGCTATTTCAATCAAAAAAATGACACAACCCGCCCGTGTGGTTGCCGAGTTAGAATAGTGCCACTCCATGTCTTCCCGTGGATGTCGTAAGAGGCGACTAAGGGAGTAAGGGCTTGAAGTACTGTTAGACGATCGGCTTACAACCTGTCACTAATACACTGGTAAACATCTTAGTCTGACTGTGAAAATTGTGGTTACAGAATTATCAACAAATTTAGAGTTGATGGTATTTCTGTAGCTCTGCCTACCCCACTCTGGGAATGAAGGCGTGAATTTACACAAACTATTTTTTGTTATTCACATAGTCTTAGGTACTAGACAGCGTTCACATCCTGACAGCTCCGAAACCCGACGTTTCGCAATATTCAATTTCCCCCATTCGGCGCAAGCGCAGAGAAAGCGCACGACCTCTGCTCCCGCCCGATGGTACGGATACTTTGTTACGTAGATTACCATACAGCCATGTATTCTGCGAGGCAACCAGGGCGACGTCGATGAGCTATACCTACGCTAGCCTATAAAATTTCAAAATATAATGATTATATCGACGTTTACATTATAAGTTATCGACATGTTACACCCCTAACGGTAGCCGACGTTTATTGCCCTACCGGCCAGATAGTTTTGCGGATAGTATAGTTGGGAGTGACCCTGCCTTCGAAGCTAGGGGTCCTGGTTTCAAATCCCGGTA
>OX438781.1:898559-1309263 GCA_949316455.1 Acleris holmiana
AAACAAGGAATGATAAATAAGTTACTGGCATTGTTGCTCTATTTGTGGTGGTAGGACCCTGTGCAGGGTCCGTCCGGATCGCTACCACCATCCTATCCATTACCAACCGCAAGCAACAGTGTTCGCATTGTTGTGTTCCGGTGTGGGGATAAGACAACCGGTGAAATTACTAGCATAGCGGCATTGCATCTTTGTCCTCAGGGTTGGCAACGCATTTGAGGTCTTAGGATTATAGTGTTGAGAATTCAAATGTCTATGGGTCTCAGATTCCACTTACCATCAGGTGGCCTGAGTGCTCGGGTGCCTTCTGCTTAACATAAAAAATAAACACACTTGTATTGGAAAAGGAAAGACTCGCCTGTCTTTTTATCTTCAGAGTTTAGCATAGAACGTTTCATGAGGCTTACCATACGACTAAAATCGAGATGTTTGTGAGTGGGAATTTGAATCTACCAGCGTGTAAATAAAGTTTATTATCCTTTGCTCTTAAATGCAATTTTCAATTTTGAGACAAATATAAGAGGTCTGTTAAATATAATACGACTTCAAATGAAATGAAAATATTGCTAAAGTCGACCCCTCAATTATAGACGACTCATCTTGCCAACCTTATTGTTTTATAGCGAGCAAACGAAATTAAACCTTAGGCTACTTATTATTTAGCTGTCTGTCCATAAAATATTGAACTAAAGACTGCACCATTGTTAAATCTGGATAGTATGGCATTAAATTTCATTGAAAGGGCACCGGTTCAAGGCCCCATTCATAATGTGTATTATTGATAAATTGTGTCCCTGTATCAAAACAAAAAAACCGGGCAAGAGTATGTCGGATCATGCTCAGTGTAGGGTTCCGTTAACTGCTACAAACGTAAAAATCAACAAATAATATTTTCTATAGTCATTTGGTGCCGCCGTCTTAGATGGCCTTACGACAAAAGGTTGCGAACGTCGAAAAAAAAAGACATCCGATAGAGTTTCTTACAGGTTCTTCTCTGATCGGTCGCGATTTGAACCTGTAGTCAATTTAGGCTAAGTCGCTACTATGACGTTTCAAAAGAGTTTATTATTTGTAAACCTACTTGAATAAAGATTATTCTGATTCTGATTCTGATGATTTTAGTAGGTATAAACATTTTAATGTATCTCAAGAACCAAAGGTGTCTACATAGTCGTGATAGTTTTCCTTATAAATTCGTTATATGCGCTTATATTTCAGAGTCTTGGGTGGGACACTTAACTCTAATAAAAATTGGCGCTTTAAAGCTTACTATTTCATAAACGGATATCTTAATCGAATTTTATTTTCATAAACTTATAATATTTTTAAATGACCTATCCAACGACACCCCATACTAAAGGGTAGACGAGAAAAAAATACATCCCTAAGTTACACAAACAAAAATATTTTTTACAGCTTTCTAGTACTAAGTGTCTTTGATCTGGCCTGCGGACGGATGGACGGACGGACATGGCAAAACCAAAAGGGTTCCTAGTTTGACTACGGAACCCTAAAAAGGGAATCGGACGTTTATCATATTTCTCGTTAGTGTAATAGACTGAAATTTGGAATATGTAAATAAACTCGATGGCAATGCAGGTGGCGACAGGATTTTGGCTGTTCCTAGTCGGGATTCGTAAGTTTGGTTTCTATTACCTCGTAAGGCTCACTTTAATACAAACAGGGCCTCTATTTAGATGCGTTAAAACGATATCGTGTTTGACACGTTTAAGATTCGTTTATGTCACAGTCGCCATTATTGTAAATGACATAAGAGTTATCAAAACGTTGACAATACGGAAACAGGTCAAAAACGATATCGTTATTACCTTGTAGAATTCCAGCCCAGGAAGATTGTCAATGGGAATTGGAATCTACCATCCAACCTACCATTTTCAATTTTTGAATAAAGAATAATTAACTTTATTCCTATTGTAATGTAGTTTAAATTAAATTGCCTTGATTATGTACATTCTATTGCACATCGGGCCTTACTAGGATAAACAGATACAGACGGCAACAGAAGCTTGTCTCAAAAATTGAATGTTGACATTTTACAAAATACCTAGAACCATTTTCAGATCAATTCGAACGTAGCAATTTAATAGTCCATTTCCTGATTTTTCTTGCAACATTATTTCCATCTTTGCGCCAGCAATTAAAAATCTCAGAAGCCCTTTAGTGCTAAAAATAGCCTATCCGCGACCAATAAGGCAACTCCAGCGGCCTCAAAGGCGCCGGCGCCCGCGCAGCCTAATAATTGGCGCGATTAAAGATAGGCTTGTGAGGTAGTAGCTTTTAACTAATTTTGCCTACAATGGTCGCAAACAAAGGGGGCGGCCATATATTATCTAGTAAATACTTGGTGCAAAATGACAATAAATAATCAATAATAATATTACACAAGAGCACAGAATAGATAATAGTACGCGTACAGAAGGCACACCGCCGAAGAGAAGCCGCTTTTTCCTTAACCTAAATATTATGATTCACGACCCTTTGACGTCTTCGACTCCAGCGCAAGCCAAACGGAACGTTAAGGCTGTGTATTAACGGTGAAAATGAACTGGCTCACTCGCCGCGTCGCCGATAGTGAGGGCTGACTAAAAATAAAATAATGATGTACTGCCCTAATAATATCTTTTAGGTGTCTTTTTATTCATTTCAACAGTAATAATGCAACACAAAAACACGAATGCGGCACGTTCACTTGCGATATATTTACGATTTACGTAAGCGTGTGCGCGCGAAGTAGCGTGCGCAGCCACTGAATGGTACTTACCCGTCGGATGGGTAACCGAACTGTACTTGTAGCGATGAACGTAAATCGCGGAGTGAGCGGTGCCTGACAAGAGGCTTAAATTAGAGTACCTTTTAGGCATTAATTAGAACTTAACTAACCTTAACTCTGATAGTTAAGAACGACGTATGTTAGCCTAGTCGATAGTGACCCTGCGTCAAAACATGTGAAATTGTCGGTGGTCGAGTGGCTCAGGGGTTCGACTCGTTACCGTAAGGTACCGAGTTGGAAACCGCGGTCACCATGTACCAATGAGTTTTCCTAACTTACCCGATGCTCTTACTGTGAAGGAAAATCATCGTGAGGAAACCATGAATATTCAAACAGGGCCTCTATTCTACTAAGTTATGATTATCGTTGTCTAGTACCCATATTACAAGATATTACAAGCCTAGAGCTTAGTTTGGGACTAGGTTGTGTGACATTGGTATTTATTTACTATCTGTGTGTCTGTCTATGGCATCGTATCTCCCAAACGAATGAACCAATTTGGACACTAATTTTAAAACTAGTTATATCGGCGAGGTTCATAGTTAGTTTTCATTAAAATCTTTTGGACCGTTTTAGAGATATCAGAGGGGTTACAGTTTACGGTGAGAGAAAGAGACAGCCATGTAACTGCTATAGCTCTGTCTTTTACACTCACCCTAAACTGAATTGCTCAGGCATGTCATGGTAACCCCCCCTATTCTAAAAGGAGGGGCCGCCAATATCGGGGATTTTTATTTAATAGTTAGCTAGTTATAAACCTACATTAATCAGGATGGTTTTTAACAAGATTTCATGAAAATTGGTTTGGCCGTTTTAGAGATATCAGCTCTGAAAAAAGGTGTCGCCGTTTTTTTGGGGGCTTTAAACCCTCTTAAAGCTCAATATCTCAAAAACGGCTGAACCGATTTTTATAAAACATGGTTAACAAACTGCTTTCAAATAAAAAAGCATTCAAATCGGTTCATCCATTTAAGAGCTACGGTGCCACAGACAGACACACACACATACACACACACACACACTCACACTCACACTTACACGTCAAACTTATAACACCCCTCTTTTTGCGTCGGGGGTTAAAAAACGGAAACACGTAAAAAGCAATAATATTTTACCTTTTAAAACCTCAGCCCAGATCTAAGACATCAAAAACCGAGATTCTCAAGTAATCAAGTAAGCAGTGACATAACAGATGCATCTGAACGGTAACCTAGCATGAGTAAAACATATGGCGAGCGGGCGACCCTGGCGGTGGTTTTGACCTAGATCGACACATGCTAGGCCCACTGTGTGCTTATTGGTCTATTAGGAATATTAGGACTTCGCTTTTTAACATAGATACACACACATACAACACCACACGCCTTCATTCCCAGAGTGGAGTAGGCAGAGCTACAGAATTACCAACAACTCCAAAAAGACATTTTGCACAAACAGGCTAAGATGTTTCCTAGTGTACTCGTATTAGTGACAGGTTGCAAGCCCATCGCCTAACAGTACTTACAAGCCCCCAGTCAGGGCCTTTAATCCATTTTATTTTAGCATAACTTGTCAATTGGTGCTGTCTTAGATGACTTTAGTAGGTATAAACACTTAAATCGCCTACATCTCAAGAACCAATGATGTCTACTTAGTCGTGATAGTCTTCCTTTAAAATTCTTTATATGCTCTTTCATTTAAGTTTTTTTTTCAGATTTTTGGTATTTATAGTTTTGGTTGTAGGGGGGGGGGATTTTTTTTACCACTTTGTTGGTGTGACTAATATGTATATTTATGCCAAATTGCAGTTTTCTAGTACTAAGAGTCTCTGAGCTAGGCTGCGGACGGACCGACGGACGGGCATGGCGAAACTATAAGGGTTCCTAGTTAAACAGTGTTTTATATCATATTCATCGTGTGTTTTTCATTAGTGTTAAATCAGATTTTTCATTCTTGCCTATAATGAATTAATAAATCATTAAGTCCATTAAAAGCTTATTTGTAAACTCCGCTCTGACTGTGACATCCGCACTCATCACCATCACGCAGTACCCCTTGCTTCACGCTTATTGCCATGGTCACAGTCAACTTCGGATGCTTTGTCGCATTTTATTTACGCGGACGAAATATACGTTCCAGGGTGCTAAGTTTCGGTTTGGGGAACCTGTTATCTCCACCGCACTGATCGAGTTGCTGACGTCCTTCAGCCAGACCATCTCCACGACGGCTCCGAGTTCAGGGGAGTACTGTCGTGACGTCACACCCTCATAACCAGGAGCAAAATCAAACCGGCCCCTTACGGACCCATACCCTACGTCATTTACGTGTGCTTGCGCGAAGCGTCAATAAACGGATTAGTTGATTAATTATGTGTTTTGTACTTGATTACTGGGTTTCCAACGCTAAACGTAACACTGGCGACACGCTGGCCTAGTTGGGAGTGACCCTGCCTCCGAAGCCAGCGGTCCTGGGTTCAAATCCCGGTAAGGGCAGATATTTGTGTGATGAGCGCGAATATTTGTTCCTGAGTCTTGGATGTTTTCTATATATTTAATTATTTATTTCTCTATTTAAGTACGTTTATCGCATTTGTTAGTCCTTTACCTTAAAAGCATAAATTCCTTGTAGCGATTCACCGATTCGCATTTCACCTCGATCGTGTATTTTATTTTCGCTTTGTGTCAAAGTCGAATTTTTTTTTGTTCGCAATACCTTCGTAATACCTTTAGTCGCATTTTACCTCGATCGCTTATTTTACTGTTTTATTTGGTTTCGATCATCAATTTTATTATTAGCAAATATTTTAAATCACAGTATACCTCAATCGCATATTTTGTAATAGCATATCGCTGCGATCGCTTAATATCATAGTTCGCCAATCTACTATAATTACCTCGATCATAAAATCTAATTGTTTTATTTTGTCAAAGTCTTCGCGCGCTTATTACGGCGCGGCGCGACGGTCCCGCTGCAGGAGACGCTCGCGTCGCGGTAACAACACGATGATGATAATATTTCAATGAATTTGATAGCATTTAAGACATGAGACTACAGGTACAAAACACGTTTTTTAAAAAAATGATACAGAAATTTAGTGCGAACATCAATTAACGCGTCAAATTAAATAGAGTCCCAAACAAACACCGATCGCGACGAAATGCGTCTAGGGTAAAATACTACACGAAAAATGAAATGCTACAAAATAATTATTCTAATATAAAAAGCCACGCGAATAATTGCTTAAGTAAAAGATTCTATTGAAGTTTTGTTCATTCGAGGTGAAATGCGATTCGGTGAATCGCTACAAGGAATTTATGCTTTTGAGGTAAAGGACTAACAAATGGTTTATCGTTGTCTAGTACCCATAGTACAAGCCTAGAGCTTAGTTTGGGACTAGGTCAATTTGTGTGATATTGTCCCCTGATATTATTATTATTATTATTATCTTAAAACAGTACGAATCTCACTTAAAGTCATATGTGTAAACCTATTATAGATTAGTCTGCAAAACATATGTTAATTCTGTATTGAACGTTGACCTTCACGACCGCGCTTCGGGGTCAGCAAACATTTCCAAGGGCTTCCGTATCCTAAGTAGATGGAGTAATCGTATTGTACTTATTTTTTTAATTCCGGTGCGGTTTGTGAAATTGCCCATGAAATTGTATAACTTTAGATCAATGTCAAGCTAAACGAAGTAAAAACAGACTTCCTACTTTGTTAATGTTAATATGCGAAGTATTATGTAAAATACTGCCCCCGTGTGGTTGCCGGGTTAGAATAGTGCCACTCCATGTCCTCCGTGGATGTCGTGAGAGGCGACTAAGGGAGTAAAGGCTTGTAGTACTGTTAGGCGATGGGCTTGCAACCTGTCACTAATACACTGGTAAACATCTTAGCCTGAGTATGCAAAATGTGGTTACGAATTCTCAACAAGTTTAGAGTTGTTGGTGTTCTGTTGCTCTGCCTACCCCACTCTGGGAATAAAGGCGTGACGTTATGTATGTATGTATTATGTAAAATTAAAGCGTGATGAATAAAATGTTTATACTGAAATAAACGGCCGATTGTAAAGCTGAATATTTCCATAAAAAATGAGGTAACGTTTCTCTATCTTAGTCCGATTTTGTACGATGTTGTAGGTGGGAGCCTGCCGTTTGGCCAAAATACTTTTGGTTAAATATAATATATTAATATCTTTTCCAATTTTTTTTCATTTACCTAACCAATGCTATATAAAATTTTCAGAAATTATTTTAGTACCAGCGTGTAGAACCCTATAGGTTAGGTTAGGTTAGCTTTAATATAATCCTGAAATATTTACGGTTACCGAAAACAAAGCGGGTTGGCAAATAATAATTTGGGAAATAAAACATTTGACCCAAAACTTTTTGACGAAACGAAGGTAATCTGTTGTAGATATTATGTCATTCAGGGTCTGAAAGTTTTTTCTAAGATACAAATTTTAGGTCAGGAAAACGGAAACGTACAAACCCAGTTTTTCATATTATTTACTGCAAATTGAAAAAAAATGGGAATTTATTTGATTTAAGGGATGACAAACGGGAGCTCAATCAGTACTTATAGAATATTTATGACAGCTACGCGATTTTAGCGTCATTTCACAATCCTCTTTAAGTCACAGTCTACCAGCAATTTCGCTCTTATCCCTTTTTATCCGACTTCAAAAAAAGATGGTGGTTACACGTTTCATTGTATTTTCGGCCATCGGAACTCCTCAATGGTACCTATTTCAAAGGGTGGCGATCAGGAATCTCGATTAAGATAGTTGAGCGACTACAACGAAGAATATTTCCTTGTTAAAATATTTGAGAATGACTTTCCGGCGGCGTTGCTTGCGGCGCGCTTGAAACTTAAAGTTTAATATCAACTAATAAGTGGAAGTACGGAACAGCGTATTATGATCACTAAAAAGTATAAAATAAAATAAATGTTGTAAATCAAACTTCAATAAGAAGTTATTTTTTGCGTTTTTGAAAGCGGTTGTTTGTTTTTTAAAACATTTATTTTTAATAAAATATGTTTATTAAATAACTTCCTATAATACTTATAATATTTTGCGTGGTAAGTAATTTAACTTTATTTACTTTGAACGTAACACAGTGTTAATGTTAACTAAGTATATTTACATAAATGCGCAGTAGGTCGCCAGGTTTCTTTGTAGGCGGCGCCGGAGTTGATCAATGTCATTCACTTGGTATAGTCTGTTGGGTGATCTTGCATTTTTATTTTTTAACTATGAGTTATCTTGTTACTTGCATTAAAAAATAGTGTTCTACCTAATCAAATACGGTCAGCAGCAGAAGTAGCTATCCACCGAATAGCTCAGAATGATCCACTCTCTTGATCATTTTGAGGCTCACTGTACCAGCAGAACCAATAAACAAGTTGGAAAATAATCCAAAAAAATAATAATCAGTAAATCACACAAATTTTTCTTAAGAACATTAGGAATGTTTTCCATTGTATTCTTTTTCAATATTCTTGGATATTTACAAGAAGTTTTACAATTTGAAGTTTTTTGGCAGTGAAACTTTAGGGAGAAAGGCAAAATTACATACATACACAACATCACGCCTTCATTCCCAGAGTGCGGTAGGCAGAGCTACAGAAATACCAACATCTTTAAACTTGTTCATAATTCTGTAACCACATTTCGCACCATATCAGGCTAAGATTCAGAGGCAAGAGTGACAGGTTGCAAGCCCATCACCTAACAGTACTACAAGCCTACAAGCCGCAATCAGTGTGACATATTGTATGAGGATTCATTCTGTACAACGCAGTGGAACCTGCACGCGCATGTGCACGTCTACGCGCTGCATTCGGTGTGGCTTGGCTTTTTAGGATAAGAAGGAAGTAGCGAACCAGTAGCATGGTCGTGGATAACTCAGTCACTCTCGCACTGAAATAATGGTCAGAAAGTGACAGATGTTTTATCCACGTTTATCCACATCAAGAAAGGCAACCATGCTACGGGCCCTGGCACATGTTCTTCCATATTGTGAAGCCTCCAACAAATTCAGTGCCGACTGTACATAAGCAAGAGAAATGTAAACTTAATTGAGCTGTCCGCCAAGTCCTCACTAATGTCACTGCGACGGCTTACTTAACTATGTCCTTAATAGTAAGTCGAAAGCTTCATGCAAATGTTGCTTAAAGTTACGCGGTTGGCTAGTTGCTAGTGACTAGTGACCCCTACCCTCAACATGATTGTCAAAATTAGCACCAGTGTAGTGTAGAAAATCATTACAAAAACTAAAAAAAAATGCATTCAATGTTATTGTCGTCCTAACACAATATAAACAAAAACAAACCACTCCAAACTCTACGAAGTTAGCTGTCCCGGGGTCGAATCCCGGTAAGGGCAGATATTAGTGTGATAAGCGCGAGTTTTGGATATTTCTTATATATTTAAGTATGTATTTCTCTATACGTATGTTTTTCGTTGTTTGGTTCCCATAGTAAAGGCCTTAGAGCTTATTTTAAGACATAGTCGATTCGTGTGAGAATGTCCCCTGATACGAGTATTAAAATAATTTATAATTCATTAATTCAATCAATTATAACTTAACGTAATGACCACAGCGTATTGATTACACATTATTATTTATTTAAATGAGAACTATTAAAATAACTATTAACACTTGTATTTCCTTATATTAAGGAAAAGACGGTGTGAATGCAGACCACATCCTATGAATGGATGGGGCATTATCAAACACTTATCAATCTTAAACCGGGCGTTGACCTCTCCTGTGACGCAACTGGGATATGATAAGCTAATCTAAGGATTGTTTACGCTTGTGATGTGTATCATGCTTGCAACACCTTGTACCTTTTAAAAAGTTTGTTAAAAGAACATCAAACGCATATACAGTCGAAGCCATAAATATGCACGTTCCCACATGCATTCCTAACATCACGCCTTCATTCCCAGAGAGGCAGAGCTAGAGAAACTCTAAAAAGACTTCTTGATAATTCTGTAACCACATTCATAATTCTGTACTTTATGTTTGAAAAAATGACCTCCTGCTGGAGTTTCTTGGCGCTTCTTCTCCGCAATGATGGTCTTATGTGAAGCGCTAGTAAATTCACTTCATATTATCGACGTGTAAAAGAGCCCCATGGGGGCCTATTTACTGAATAAACATTTTGATTTTGATTTTGATTTGCCTTCATTCCCAGAGAGGGATAGGCAGAGCTACAGAAATACCAACAACTCTAAAAAGACTACTTTATAGTTCTGCAACCACATTTTGCACAATCGGCCCGAGAAGTTCATTAGTGTTAGTGACGGGTTGCAAGCCCATTACCTAATAGTTACTACAAGCCCTTATTCCCTCAGTCGCCTGTTACTACATCCACGGGAAAACATTGAGTGGCACTATTTTAACCCAGTCCTCTGCCTTTTCGCCGACAAATCTTTGACAAAAGCATCGTTTCGCAATCTATTCATTTGCCAAACCGCTTTTTTTCTGTTACTACAAAAATATTTCAGGATTTTTATAAAACTAACCTAACCTATAGGGTAACCTACACGATGGTCCTGAAATAAATCCAGAATTATTTACAATTTCGGAAATAAACGGGGGTTGTAAATGATCTGATCCCTTCCAACTCAGCAACCACACGGGGAACACACACATGTTTCCAAGACTTTAAAAAACCAACAAGCCCCCTATGCTACTAGCGATAAGGTCTATGTATACTATATTTGATGCGGTGATCGAATATTATTGGTGCTTTTGACTGTACAACGTACAACAGACGTCCTTCGCCAGCACGCAACGCATGTCGCTAGCGCAGGCAAAACCAGCTGTAAGCCAAAGAAATATTTTGATTAATTTTTCGAATTCTTTTAAAATAAATAAATAAAATAAATATCAGGGGACAGTCTCACACAAATTGACCTAGTCCCTAACTTAGCTCTAGGCTTGTACTATGGGTAGGTACTGGACAACGATAAAGATACTTATATACTTAAATATATAGAAAACACCCTTGGCCTGAGTCGACTCAGGAACAAATATTCGCGCTCATCACACAAATATCTGCCCTTACCAGGGTCACTCCCAACTACGCCACCGTGTCGTCGTTTTAATAATATATATACACCATAGGTTAGGTTTACTTTTATGCCTTTAGGATGTTTCTGAATTTCCCGAGTTGAATGTCAATGTTAAAACACGAAAGAAGCTGACGAATAACTAGTTAAAATTATCAATTTATTGAAATTTCAATTTTATTTCTTTAATTATGTTCTATAGAATACATAGTATATACACAACATCACGCCTTCATTCCCAGAGTGGGGTAGGCAGAACTACAGAATTACCAACATCTCTTAAGACTTCTTGATAATTCTGTAATCACATTTTGCAGAAGTAGGCTAAGATGTTTACCGGTGTATTAGTGACAGGTTGCAAACCCATCGCCTAACAGCACTAAAAGCTTTTATTCCCTTAGTTGCCTCTCACGACATCCACGGGAAGACATGGAGTGGCACTATTCTAACCCGACAACCACACGGGAACGAGGGGGTTATGCGCTTTCATTTTAGATGTTTTCCAGGTTTTTAGTATTTGTATTTTGGCTGAATTGGACACTTGGTTTTAACAAAAATTAGCACTTTAAAGCTTAATATTTTTCAAACGGAACCCTTAATCGAAAAATTGTGCAAAACCGCAATATTTTTGGAGGACATATCCTATAACTCCCCAAACTATGGGGTACACGAGAAAAAAAACCATTGCCACTTTACGTGCAGGAAAGGTACCCTAAAAAATTCGGCGTGACTATTATGTATATTCATGCCAAATGATCTAAACTACGGACCAGACAGAAAGACTACGGAACACTAAAAAATTAAGACAAATGCCCGCGTTTTTTAGGGTTCTGTAGTCAAACTAGGAACCATTATATTTTCGCCATGTCCATCCGTCCGCAGCCTAGCGCAGACTCTAGTACTAGAAAGCTGTAATTTTATTTGGCATGAATATGCATATTAGTCACGCTAACAAAGTGGTACGATAAAATTCTAAAAAACATATTTTTTTAGGGTACCTCCCCTACACGTAACAGGGGGGATGTTTTTTTTCTCGTCTACCCTATAGTGTGGGGTGTTGTTGGATAGGACTTTTAAACTTACTATGGGTTTGTGGTTTGTGACAACATTTTTTCGATTAAGTAATCCGTTTATGAAATATTAAGCTTTAAAGCGCTATTTTTTGTAAGACTCAAGTGTCAACCCCCCCATCCCCTACAGCAAAAAGTACAAATACTAAAAATCTGAAAAAAATGTTAAATGAAAGAGCATAATATAACCAATTTTAAAGGAAAACTATGACGGCTAAGTAGACATCATTGGTTCTTGAGATACAGGCGATTAAAGTGTTTAAACCTACTAAAATCATCTAGACGGCACCAATTGACTTTAAATAGAAAATTAGTTATTAAGTACTTTTTGATTTCTATGTTTGTAGTGTTTAACGGCTTCGGAACCCTACACTGAGCATGGTCCGGCATGCTCTTGCCCGGTTTTTATTAACACTTTCGACGTTCCAAGCATATGAACTCCATCTTGTATGAATCTGGACGGTTGGGCACACAATTTGAACGAGAACAATGCACAGTTTGTTGCACTAAGTGCAGCAGTTAAGTCAATGTTAACTTTGCGCCTGTTAGTTAGCGCGTCGAAGAAAAGCTCTTTGTCTTCTAAGTTGCATAGCGGTGCACGCCTTATAAGTTGCATTAAATCATAACTAGGCGTTCTCTTACTAATTTAAAGGTCAATTTGAACTTATTGTTATTCCGTCCCGTAAGCCAAGAGACAATATTGAGAGATTCTTAGAATGGTTTAACGTACACTAGCGGTCAAATAATACGAATCCAAGTGCGTTTTTCGTACAAACGAGGCTAGTTCGAATCCTTGGTTCCTCGCCAGGGGTGGTTTTGAGTGAGGTTTAATGGTGGATACTCCGAGGTTCAATAGAGAAGGTCAAAAGTTCTCAAGATACCTAACTGATTGCACAATCAGTTAACACCACAGCGAGAGAGTTTGGGTCAGTATTTAGATTTCGTTACATTTTACATATTATTATCATTTCAAATGTTTTTGTGATCATTCACAATTCCGGCGTTAACCGCAGACTCAATCAATTGGGTATCCCAGGCACTCTGGAAGTCTTGTATCAATGCTCGGGGTACCCGTCATCAGATTTCACTAAGAGCTTCCCCTGGCGAGGAACCAAGGCTTCGAATTAGCCTCTTTAGTATGAAAAACGCAGTGACCCGTATTATTTGACCACCAGAGTAAATTATGCTTGCAAGAAAATCTTTTAAAAAATGGGAAAAACTGACGTTTGGTGAATTTAAAATAATTTTAAAGAGTGACCCAAGAGACGTCACCATGGCAACGAGGTACAAAGAAGAGTTCATTGACCCATAAATACTTGAGTTTGTGTGTGTGTGTGTGTCTGTGAGTAAGCATGTTCGTCCTTTACGATTTCGATGAAATTTAACACACAGACGGCCCTTTTCATGGATTGACATAGAATGCACTTTTTTCGGAAAACTTGATAGTTTCTAAAGAAAAGGCAATTAACGACTTCTTCACAGATGAAGCCGCACGAAAAAGATAGGTGTGCTTTTAAATTAATTTATAATGAAACATAATTCATACAGGTTTTATCGCCGACTGCTTCTTGTTTCCAATAATCATCTGTTTTCCGAGTTTATTAAATATCCCATTCTAATTAGCGGGAACTGGTTAGACTTTAACTTTATTGAAGCAGTACTTATACCAAACATATTCAGAAACAATCAAGAAAGAAAAACATGATAAAAGCTTATGTAAGTATATTAAATGAGATAATTTTAGCAATTATTAGTGTTCGCATTGTTATGTTCCGGTGTGAGGATCAGACAACCGGTGAAATTACTAGCATAGAGGCATTCCATTTTAGTCCTCAGGGTTGGCAACGCATTTGAGATCTTAGGATTATAGTCTTGAGAATTCAAATGTCTATGGGTCTCAGATTCCACTTACCATCAGGTGGCCTGAGCGCTCGTGTGCCTTCTCCTTAACATAAAAAAAAATGACAATCGAGACTACGTAAAATTTATTTTCCTGTGACAATAATCATTTGGGAAGCCCAAATGGTAAAAAGGTAACCAATGTTTGACAATGAAGATGAATCAGTGCTTGTTACCCACTTATAATTCAATTTTTGGACCGATTGATGACAATTTGGAACATGAAACGTATACCTACTTAGTCAGGAAAAAATGTAAAAAAATACATACATACATAACATCACGCCTTCATTTCCAGAGTAGGGTAGGCAGAGCTACAGAATCACCAACAACTCTGAAAAGTCTTGTTTAAAATTCTGTCACCACATTTTGCACAATCAGGCCAAGAAGTTTACTAGTGTATTGCTGACGGGTTACAACCCCATCGCCTAACAGTACTACGAGCCCTTATTCCCTTAGTCGCCTCTTACGACATCCACGGGAAGACATGGAGTGGCGCTATTGTAACCCGGTAACTACACGAGCGGGTTGTAAATAAATATTTGCTTAATATTTGATAGTTATCGCGGGAGTAGCGATAGACGAACTCTACGCTGTTATAACAAGCGATGTAGCATTCTCGAGGATTATCGGGAATCTCCGAGGATGATCGATATTCGTTTAGTTACACTTAAGGTACTTAGAACCATTTTATAGACTACTAGTTCTGTTGTTTTCCGTGACTCCATCCACATATAAGTAGTTTGTCGCCATTCCCCCAGGAACCATAAAACTTTTCGGGATAAAAAGTACCCTATGTCCTTCCCCGGGACTCAAACTATCTCCATACCAAATTTCATCTAAATTAGTTCAACGGTAAAGCGAAAGCGTAACAAACAGACAGACAAACAGGTGGACAGGCAGAGTTAATGTCACATTTATAATATTAGTAGAGATAACTAGATCTTTTTCAAAATTGTGTAATAAAAATTGTTACAATGGTGCTAGCTTCATTTTCGAAAAATATTTTTTTTTATTAAGATTGAGAGTTTCTGGAAAAAAAACCTTATTTTTAACCACTTTAAAACCACCTAATTAAAGCCTAGTTCGTCATTAACTAACTCTTCGGTGCGGCCGTTACAATGAAATTGCATAATTGTAAACAATCTAAGAACGACTAGGGAACTCTAAAAAATACTAATGTTGTTCAAAACTAAAGTGAAATGTTTTGAAGTAATATCGGGCGGGGCTATTCCGACTGAGAGCTAAATGGGCGTTTTCCAAAAAAAGTACATCGTTAAAGGCAAAACTAAGAAAATTTTACTTTTTCTATTTCGTCACAAAAATTAACGTATCTAATGTATGGCTAATTTTCGTGACGAAATGGAAAAATTTACATTTTCTTAACTTTGTCCTTAACGATGTACACTTTTTTTCGAAAACGCCCAAATGCGTCATTTATTATTTTAAAGAGAATTAAACGTTTTGTAACAATTTAAGTATGCACCCTTTTATAGTAGTTTAAGTACTTTAATTTCTATAAAAGGGAGCAAAATTTTTTAAAAACGGGAGTACCCTGTAACAACACCTGACATGACCTGAGGCTTATTCTAGAGCGGCTGACTACTCTCTAAATAAGCCTCAGGTCATGAACTATTAATAATATAGATATTTTTCTAAGAGCCTTACCACTCTTAGTTCTTCTTCATAGTTCTTAACTATGTACTTTGCTTCGTATCTACTCCCTCATCTAATTACACGTTAACTTTTTATTCTAGAGCGGCTGACTACTCTCTAAATAAGCCTCAGGTCATGCATTCTTTTCCAACCCAGAAGTGGTTAATTACTCATATTGTACGTACGTCAACATGTACGTCAGGTTTCTCTGAGTGAGAAAACTTTTTTTTATTATATAATACTTGTATATAGGTACTTTATCATCTTAGACTACATCAGCGGTTGGTGACTGATCTTAAAAAAGCCTACACTATTACGGGACCTTCTATGGAGTATATCTCTGCAAAAATAAGAGAATACTCTACTTGAATTTATTTATTTTATTTATTTATTTTCAAATTCCTATAATTAACACTTACAGACTAGCTAAACGTGTTAACAGGACAAATATTTACAGTAGCGGTAGTACAGTAAACTTAGTTTAAACATTAGGTATTGTGCTTGGAGTTGCTGTAGACTCTAGGTAGCGGCCGGCAGCTGTTAGGAAACCAGGTACGGTACTATGAAAGACATCCAATGTGCTATCACTGCTCAGAATCTTATTAAGGAGAGTCAACGCACGATGCAAAGGGGAGTGGGATAACGCTCGAGTGCGTGATGTAGGGAGAGCAAACATTAGGCGACGCTGTGAACGAAGCTGAATTTTACGGACAGGCTCTACACGCAGAGGAATCAGGGCTAGGATATAAGGATTATGCGTGCAGCCTCGCAGTAACTGGATAAAATATTTCACTAGATACATATTTCTCCTGAACTCTAGAGTATTATAGTTTACCATTCCGAGCAGAAAGGAGGTGGGGTACAAGTAAGGATAGTACCCATAGACTTTCCGAAAGAGCAAACGGATAAAAGACTTTTGTACTCTCTCCACAATAAGAGTGTAATGTTTCTCGTGCGGGTTCCATATGATGGCATTAGTTTCTAGTCTACTTCTAACGTAAGCATTGTATAGAACACTAAGGGCTGACCGAAGATCAAATAATTGAGATTGCCTGATGACAAAGCCTAAACATTTCCTTGCACCATTGCAGATATTTAGTATATGGTCATGAAAAGTGAGATGAGAATCAAATTTAGTGCCTAGATCGCAAATGGATGAAACTCGCTGAAGAGATTTATTGTTCAATGTATATTTACCGAGTATGGGACTGCGAGCACGCGAATATGACATCAAAGAGCACTTATCTTCGTTAAGGCTCAAGCCATTCCTATAACTCCAGTCACACACACCGTCTAAATCATCTTGCAGTCTTGTACAGTCGAGATTGTTACTAACTGAGAGGGCCAATTTCAGATCATCAGCAAACATAAGGCAAGAGGCGTTCTTTATTGAAGATGGAAGGTCATTGACCAGAATAAGAAATAGAAGAGGGCCAAGATTACTGCCCTGTCCTATGCCGGATGTTACTGGGTATAATTTAGACTGGGTTTGTCCATATTGGACAAACTGCTGCCTACCAGTGAAGTAGTTAGCCAGGAACTGCAATGAACCAGCAGAAAAACCCGCTAAGGCCATTTTGCCCAGCAAAATATCATTATTTACTCGGTCGAATGCCTTTCTGAAGTCGAGGTATGCCACATCGACTTGCCTGCATTCGTCCATGTTGTTCGCAATCAATGTAGTTACATTAAGTAGGTTAGACGATGTCGAACGCTTAGGTAAAAACCCGTGCTGTTCGTCACAGAACCAACCATTGAGTTCGTTATAAAAGTGATAATAAATAACAGATTCAAAAAGCTTTCCAAATACTGAAAGGACTGCAATAGGTCTATGGTTCCGTATATCAGATTTAGGACCAGATTTATGTAATGGAAGTACTTTTGTAGTTTTCCATTGCGTTGGATATATGTTATTACGCAGTGACAAGTTAAATATATATTGCAACGGCTGTACAAAAACTTCTTGGCAATCCTTAACGATGAATTGTGGAATATTATCCGGACCCTGAGTTCTTTTTGAGGAAAGTCGGCCTATAGCTCTCCGTACATCGTCTTCGCAGACATGGTCGATTGAAATGTGACGTAAATTTGCATGAGAGCCCGTTTCGTTGGCGGAAGCGTACGCGGTGGCCGCGTCCAACTTCGGAGGTGCCAACAGGAAAACACTCTTGAAAAAGTCCGCAAAAGAATCCGCTACCTCTTTAGGTGACATATTTCCGAAATTTGCTGGTTGATTTGATTTCCTATTGCGCTTGACAAAAGACCAAAATTGGGAGGGGTCATGAATAATATTTGATTGTAGAGTTGCGGTAAATGAATATAAACATTCTTTAGATTTTACTATCACTAATTTTCTATAGTAGGAAAACATTGCATAATAAAGCTGATAACCTGATTCTTTGTACAATTTATGGTATTCATTTTTTAGTCTGTTATAGTATATGACCTCAGGTGAGAACCAACTCGGATACGTTTTACGATTTTTTATAGTGCGTTTCGGTGGAACAGATTGAGAAATTATATCATCAATAATACTATAAAATCTGCTGACACACTCGTCAACCACGTCGCATGTATACAACGTTGACCATGTTGCATTTGACAACAAATGGTACAGAAGTAAAAAATTGGCTTTACGATAGTTTCTTGTCACAGGCGCATCTGTATTGTTTGCAACATTGTTTTGAGAAGGTGTAAACAGAGTTCTACATGAAAAGATGATATCAAGAGGCAGATGATGGCTTTCAGAGGATACTAGGCCAGCGACGGCTTCCGATACCGACACTTTTAATACATCCTGGTTAACTAAGACAAGGTCAAGCACGCGACCCAAGTCATTGAGAACTTTGTTATGTTGAGTTATATTACATTGTGATAGTAACAGTTCAAAGTGATGACGTACAACAGCTGTTGTCGAATACATATTAAAGTCACCTACTATGATTATGGGCAAATCGTGAGAGCATGTAAGATATTCGATACAATTGATTATAGAATGGTATTTAGTTTGATCAACATTCGGCGCCAAGTATACCACACAGAGAACGAAACGTAAGTGTCCTTTTGTTACTTGCGCACATACAATTTCGTCGTCGGGTTTGGCTTCACACTGAAGAGCATGTAGCTGGTACGGCTCGCGCGCCGCCAGCAGCACGCCACCGCCGCCGCGCCCGCAACGGTCCGCCCGCAGCACTTGAAAGTTGGTTGGGAATAATTCAGAATCATTAACTGTGTCATCCAGCCGCGTCTCTGTTAATGCAACTATGTCACTGTGAAATGTGAGGAGAGCGCTTTTTGAGTTGGCCAATTTCCCCTTCAAGCCCCTCACATTTTGGTAGAATAGATTAACTTTGCGTTGCATGGAGGGTTTCGGAGCGAAAAAATGTTCTCCTGTTGTTGTTATTGTTGCGTTTATACGCAAACCATTCTTGCAGAGCGGTGTTTTTAGGCCAGTTGTCTGGAGACATAAAGTAATCGAAATGCACGTGCGGAACCGATATGATAAAGCATGTATGACGAGTATGACATGGCTCCGGTTTTTTAACAATATAACCTTCGTGAGGTTGCTTTCTATTGAGGAAAGATATCACATTCTCTACAGTCGTATCCGGATGAAAATTCCAAACATGCAAATTCTTAACCGGATCTAATAGTTTTAAATCTGTGTCAGTATCACCTGTTGCTCTGATGATTGAAGGACGCGAGCGCTGGTGATTATATTTAGACTTGGGCCTCTTCTCATATTGTATATTCATCGTTGGCGTTTGCTGCTGTGATAACGCATTTGTGTTTTCCAATACGGAAGGGAGAGCGAGACTCGAAGGCAAGTTATGGGCCACTGATTCGTTATGGTCCATGGCACTTTCTAGTTGTTCTAGCTGTTTTGTAGGTTGAACTTGTACCATTCTTGCTAGAGAAGCACCCACATTGCTGGATTCTTTAGGGATGTTCGTTTTAAGAGTTGACATTTCCATTGACAGCATTTTAGTCTCTAACTCTAAATGCTCTATACGTTTAGTATTTAGGTCCACTGTTGTACGAAGGGAGTTGTGATCATCTGCAATGCTGTTCACTGTCACAGTTAACTCGTCCACATCCGCCCGGAGTACAGTATGCTTGGCAGAGAGATCATTTATACTGTCTTGAACGGCACAGAGCCTCGCTTCTTGTCTCTGAAGGAGTTTTGCAACCTCCCCTCGGAATACTCGTAGCTCGTCCAGAATTATTTTAGTGTCTGTCGAAGGTGGAGGTGTATAGAGTTCATGTGACGTTTTATCAGATGTTTGTTCGTTTGGGCTTGCGGAGGCGCTATTTTTCTTTCTAATTGTAACATTGCAACCATCGCTTTGTTCTGGAATGTCTATTTTGAGCTGATTATTTGCCCCTACAGAGCTTGTTGACGGGTTAGGTACCCCTCCGGTGGTGGCTACTGGCCTTGCAGGTGAGTTTGTGTTATCCACTTTCGGTATTTTGCAACGGCACATCGGACACTTCCAGTTGTTTTTGGTATCTGGCTTCATAATATCGTAGCGTTTGTCACTTACGTTTGCGCATAGAAGATCGTAACTCAATTTACATAGGCAACATGACAGAAGAGCCTTTCCTGGAATTGGATTATTACATCCTGCACAAATGTTGGCCATTGCTGCAAATACTGTACTACGTGCTAATGAATATAAGTAGGCGCTTTATTCAAAGGACAAGGTCTTAAGTGTCGTAGCGAGCGTCGTAGCACTACGTAGCACTACGTCACTTTCGTCGTCTCCCTTGTTCAAAGCAATCGATAATTTCGCTATCTTGTGCTACGCACCTTGTGGCTCAGTGGTGGGATGGCCGCCGAAATCGGCGATCTCAGTGATCGGGAGTTCAAGTCTGAGCTGCACTGCAGTTAAAATTCACTTTTCGGTGCACTTGTTTTCTTCGATTTTAGTAACACTTAAGCAAAAATTATCTATTTCACTCTAGTACCTCCCATTGGGCGGAGCCAGTACATTAAAACCTCACGAGAGTAAGCGAGAATTGAAATTACTACTAATAGCCAATAGAAATAAAGTATTTAAAATAAAGTAACGAGGGTTCAAGACACGTCTAACCACTGCGGCCGGCAGTGCGCAATTGAATGATGTTATGAGCTGCGATATATGCGACCATAACTATGAATGAAGGATGAATGAAAGGAATAGAATGAAAGTAATAGATTGCTTCCCACTGTACATACCCACTATATATTTCATTCTCACCTCACTCACCGCATCTTTCATCTCGACCACCACCATTTAATTTAAGATCATTTTTCATTTTTTTTTATAAGTTAAGAATGTAAAAGAAAAATCCTTCACTCCAAGCTCAGGATTTTTCTTTCCAAGCCAGCCCGGGTATTGTAACGAGGTTGTTACAAACCTCCTTTTTTTACTTTTTCTTTACCATCTAAATCTTTCCAAATTCAAAATTATTGATTATTTTTGTAATTTCCGATCCATTAGTCAGTTGGCAAATAATTTCGATAGGCACCAGACACGAGATCTCGTGTCGGTGCCCTCCTGCTTATTTTTCTGTATTTTTAAAATTTTTAATCATATTATACATCATTTCTTAAAAAGTGTCTAATTTAATATCTTCACTATCGAGACGGGACAGGATACTTCTACTATACCGCTAGAACCCCACCCGATCTTCATTTCTTCAGTTTACATATTAACCACATCAGAGGCCCGAGCCAAGATGCGTTCGCTAACTAGCGTTTCTATTCGTTGTTTTTAAACCAATCGCGTTACTGCTAGATCACGTGACTTTTCGAATGACGTGATTTACCAGTGACGCGATTGGTTTAAAAACAAAACCTCAGAGCTTTTTTATTCGTTTACGACAAGATTAATTATTATTGCAGAGATGAAACGCTGCAAGAAAGTCTAGTAGAAGATAATAAACGATGTTTGTAAAATTTATAATGAAGGTAGCTTGTTAGTCAGTTTTTTTTTTATGGTAAGGAGAAGGCACACGAGCACTCAGGCCACCTGATGGGAAGTGGAATCTGAGACCCATAGACATTTGAATTCTCAAGACTATAATCTTAAGACTGCAATCCTATGATCTCGAATGCGTTGCCAACCCTGAGGACTAAGATGAAATGCCTCTATGCTAGTAATTTCACCGGTTGTCTTATCCCTACGTCGAAACACAACAATCCGAACACTGTTGCTTGGCGGGTGGTTAATGGTTAAGATGGTGGTAGCGATCCGGACGGACCCTGCACAAGGTCCTACCACCACTAAATATATAATAATGATATAGATAGTATAGTACAGTTTTATTCTAGTTAGATCATCCCAGAAAATGTTATAATTCCCAAGGTAATAGATTATAAACAAGTTCCACGCAGACGACGTCGAGAGCAAAAGCTAGTTATGTATAAAATGAGACACTAGAGCTATTACAATTTATGACACCTACTGTTTGGAAGGAATAAAACAATACGATTAGCACACAATCGGTCGGCAGCCCAAACAGACAAACAGACACGCAATACCATTGGGCGGCGCTAGGGTTGGCCACGAATCATGATTCAATTAAGTAAATAACAAGATTGTAAAATTTGGTCAAGGTTGAAGTTTTAAACCAAATACTAGTAATTTGATAAATATTTAAAAAATCTATTAATATACATAGTTACGTAGTATAAAATATTTTTTTAACTTAAATTTAATTGAAATACGCTAGTGGCATAATGAATATTTATTTTTATTTAGGTTTACGAAGTTTTTTAGCTGGTATATATTACACGTGTTTTAAATGTAGGCATTCACAAAAAAAAACTTTTCTTATAGCATTTTATTGCAAGTTGCAATACTTATAAAAACAGCTCTAAAAATAACGCACAATAACAATACATTCAAGCAAATCGCTCCTTCATTCCCAGACTTACAGAAATACCAAAAACTCTAATAAAGACTTGTTGATAATTCTGTAACCACATTTTGCACAATCAGACTAAGTTATTTACCAGTGACAAGTTGCAAGCCCATCGCAAAAAATAAATATCTCAATATATGTTTGACAGCCCTGACCAATGTCGCACGCGCATGCAAGTTGGCCGATTGCGTCCTCGCCACCTATTCGGATATATTCGGTTTAGTACGGCACTGTTTAATCGAGAACATTAAGATACGCGTCAGACTCATAAGTATGAATCTAAATTGTTAAAACATAATAAGTCCTTCCGTTTTACAAGTCCTGGTACACGTCAGTGGTATAAAATTAGGTTGCTATTTCTGGATGTTTATGTAACTAGTTCTGAAAACCTGGCATTAGATTTAAAATCGCCCAATGTGAGATGGTTTTGCACACGTAGGGTTCTGTACTATAATTTTACGCAAAACAATAAATTAATGAAGGAGGATTTTTATCATTTGTTGTTATAGCCGCTCTAGTTATACATACTCTAAACAGTTCATGAGTTATAGCCCACTAATAGATAGACATCGGAAGCTTTTAATAGGGTCCCGTTGGCACCCTTTGGGTACAAAACACTATAAATGTAAAAGCTTCACCTTTGTCTTCTATATAAAAAAGGGACAATCTTACACAAATTGATCTAGTCCCAAACTAAGTTCAAAAACTTGTTCTATGGGTACTAGACAACGATAAACATACTTATATAGAGAAATACATACTTACATACATAGAAAACATCCAAGAGTGACGAATGACAAATGACAAAATCTTTATTCGACATCACAGAGCATGGTGACAGAAGTACAAAAGCAACTCAATGGGTAACTAAATAATAGAATCTACAGAGGGCATAGATTATTACATACAACAGAGTAAGTGTGTACTGTGATGCCTGAAAAGGGGCTGCACTCAGCATTTTGCTCCAGCGTGTCAACGCTGCAGCGCTGGTTTTCAGCCAGACCCTTACTAGGTGGCTATTAAATAAACAAAAAGCTTGTCGGCACGGAATAGGCGTGAGAATACAATATTACCTACACCTATTACTAGTACATGCTACATAAACTTACTATACCTACGAGTATCTCAACAATATCAATTGTAACTTACAGACTCGGGAACAAATGCGGATTTGAACCCAGGACCGCTGGTTTCAGAGGCAGGGTCACTCCCAACTAGGCCAGCGAATTCTTTCCGAAATATATTACAACGTAGGTATGTGAACTTGATAGATTGCCTCATCAGACCACTATACCTCGAGTGGGACGGCACGAGCCCCTGGCATTCCAACCAGTTCGACAGCTCCTCAATCTGACATCGTTAGATCTGACATCGTCAGATGTGACCTTGCGGCGCCGTGTCCCACCGACCAGATTGGCCTTGACACGGGGTGACTTGGTTCGCCGGCATGCATTGCAGCTTACGCTAAAGTTGTATGTTGCGTAAACATTTTTTTACCCCGAGTTGAGTTGAGGTCAGAGCAGGTATTTTTGTAAACATCCTGTAGTTTTTTTTATCAGATTATTTTTTAGGAAATTAGATTTAATGCAAAAAAAAATTAGAAAGTATTATTAACAAAGTAAAACGGTAATTATATACAAATTAAAATTCTTCGGAATACTTGCACGTTTTATTGCAAAGAGGTTAATTTGAAAACAAATGAGTGCTTATATTATTAAAAAAAAAAATATAGCTGGTAAGTAGTAAATTTAAATACAAAGTAAAAGTAATATGTAACCTATAGCTGGTTAGTTTTTATTTATTCTAACTTTGATAGGAAACGTGTGTATAGTTTTTTATTACTTATTCGTATTTTCCTTCATTCCCAATAGAGAACATCGTCAACACCGGCATGTAAAAAAATGTAGACATACCTTGGAGGGTCGGAACAAGTTTGATACTGTTCCTAACACGCAAGATACAGGATGTTAATTTTGGCCGTTGACGTTCATGACATACACGATATGCATTTATATTCTTCAGGAAGTTATCTAACGTAAAAGAAAGCGTATTCCAAAGATAATAGAAACGGAAAGCGTTGCATCACCCTCCTATTTGGATGCAGGACAATGCAAGGGTGCGGCGCACGCGTCGATGGGTCGTAATGCGTTTTTATATTACCAAATAGGAACTAATAGGGTTGCAATGCACTTTCTATTTTATTTATAAGGACTAAGTAATTTAAATAATACACAATAGCCTAGTTTACTAATCCATATTATTTCATTAATATAACCTCTTAATGTTCCCATCCTTCTTAAATAGTCTTACACTAAGCGGTGGTTGTTCCTGGGGGCATACTTCTATAGTGTGAACTCAGGGACAATCGCCGGTTGGTGTCCCCCAACTTTACCAAATTAAATTTGTCTAAAGGGCCTCTGCGTGTTAGCTTCGGTTCCATGTACGCCTTCCAAAGGTCTGGGACTCCCACAGGCCCGTGTTTGGTAAAGACTTACAAGAATATTACTTTTAGTTACCGATGTATGTACAATGTTTTTTAATAATTCACTTCGAGTTATATTCTACTGCAGGATTTTTTAGGAGCTAAGTCAATTGTTATTTATAGCCTCCACCTTTAGAGGTACGGAACCCTAAAAACCAACCTGTTTATTAAGAAAAGAACAGCGTATCAACACGCTGTTATTTTGAGTGAAACCTAAATCAAATACGAGACACGTGACAACCCTACACTTAGATCATTAACGCGTGACGATCGCGACAGTTCGTTTCCTCCTCACTCATGCGCGCGATAACTGTAATGGATCAATTCTAAATCAATATTGATGTGCGCCAACGCACCAGGTAAAAGCGGTTGATAATTTTTAATGCAGTATTGGGAAATGTATGGGACATCGTTGTGATTTTTAATGGGAAAGTCATTAATGTTACTTTGTGTATTGTAGTAAAAAAATGTGTATGTGAAGCGGTGTTCTTTCTACACATACATACGTAACGTCACGCCTTTATTCCCAGAGTGGAGTAGGCAAAGCAACAGAATACCTACCAACAACTCTAAACTTGTTGATAATTCTGTAACCAAATTTTGCATAGTCAAGCTAAGATGTTAACCAGTGTATTAATAACAGGTTGCAAGCCCATCGCCTAACAGTACTGCAAGCCTTTATTCCCTTAGTCGCCTCTCACGACATCCACAGGAAGATATGGAGTGGCACTATTCTAACCCAGGAACTACACGGGCACGGGTGTTCTTTCTAGCATTTAATTTAAACGACAAAACATAGTATAATTGTCTTTTTGGTTTATGCTTTAAGTTTTCAGAGTTCTTATGTAAGAGAGAGCTCATCAAACTTTTTGACATAGTTTATAATCACTTCAACACAAAAGCGATTGTGTTAAGCGACTGAGTTTAAACTTATTTAGGTAAACACCCTGTCGATCTTTCCTACGCGTGTCATTCACTATAATTATGCGTATCTCATTAATTGCCGTTACGCGGAAAACACGACACACAAAACCTAGACTTACAGTAATTTTTCCTACAAAATATTCACCCCATATATTTCTACAACCAGGCCAATGTCAGACTTTGCGGTTTGCTATAAATAATTTAACGTAAGCGACAAAGTTATGCAAATAGTTTTGCCAGCTATAGCTATAAAGATAGAGGGTGTTCTTCTATGTCCTTTCTGTTCGTGACACGACCATCCTTCAAGTTAAATACTGTTTGTCTAGCGTGACAGGAGTCGGTTACGTGTGACGTAAGCGACTGTTATGTGTTAATTATTTAAAAATGACCCGCTTCTGTTGATGTAAGGCATAGTTAACTTGTTTATTTGGTGCTGAAGGTCGGTTGTATTAAAAATTATTGTTTCTGAAGGCAATGTTAGTGTTAGACTTTTAAATAATAAATAAAAACGTTGGTCCCTTGTGTGATAATTAAAATGCCGTCATATATTTTTGTTATTTTAATACTATTTATTATCGTAAATTATCTTGAATAAGGGTTTTTTTGTGATTTTAGTTTACTAAACCAGTAAACTCGACCGCTTCTACTGCCAAGTTTTTCTCTTAGAACTCATTTTATAACACGATGGGCGAATTAGTAACCAGCAAGTTTAAGCCAGCGACAATGAAACTTTAACGAGTTTAATTTTGTGGTGGAAGGACCTTGAAAGGGTCCGCTCTATATCCATCTTACCCTTTTAATCCGCCGTTAGACAGCAGTGTTCGCATTGTTGTGTTTCCGTGCCAGGGTAAGACAACTAAAAGATACAACAGAGAGCCTATTACTCTTTATGGATCCAGCAAAAAAATTACAAACCATTTTACTTGAATAAAATTAATTTAGCTACTTTACTATCGTATCCGTCCATCTCAAATACTCATTTCAAAGAACACTCATCCCGAATAAACAAAGCCATCCAACCAGTCATTTTTCTGTCACCGTTGTTGATAAAGCCTCATATCTCACAGAAGCAAACCTAAACCGACTGTGAAAGTCCGTTGTCACGTGACCCCGTGACCCGAATGACCTTTAGGATGTGTTTATCAAACACATGTTTCTAGTGAAACCTCGACGTCTTAGAACACTCTGTATTTAAGAGGCTATTGTGACATAGCCTAGGTAAAAGAGACTGTCAGATCATTAGTAAAAAGTTCAAAATGAAATGTGTATAAAGTAGATTTATTGTTTTGGCGTGGATAAATGGCTTGATTAGCAAACAAAAACTAATTATAGGATGTTCTAGAAATCAGGGAGCCTGCCGCTTGGCTAAATATTTTTGGTCACATGTATTATTTCCCAAATTTTTCATATTTGCCAAACCGATGTAATACCTATATTTTTTTTGGAATTTATTTTAGTACCATCGTTTAGAACCCTATAGGTTAGGTTAGCTTTTATATTATCCTGGAATATTTACGGTTACAGATAACAAAGCAGGTTACCAAATAAAAATTTGGGAAGTGAAACATTTAACCAAAAATATTTTGGCCTAACGAAATAGACCACAAAAACTATCGTCTACCCGGTTGCGGATGAAAAATATACAACAAATCTAAAAAATCATTGTCAGATTTCGTAAGTGTTTCTTCTCTTACAGTAGAATAATTTGCAAGGACTCTGCCAATAAATCATTCGTTATAAAACTAACAGTAGGTAATTTATTAGAAAACACGTCGTCGGATCCCTTTGTTGTCGTTGCGCACGCACACGCTGCGCAAGAGTTGCGAAACGGCGGCTCTTCGTCGAGTATGGAAATTAGTCTTAGGAGTTGTTTCCAGAAAGTTGGTAAAATAATACAATGGTTTTAGGAGAGTAATATTGTTGGGCCAACGGAACTGAAATATGTTTTAACTGTTTTGGAATTGAGCAATCAATCAATCATTTTTTTGTGTTCATAGTTCATAACAATCTTAAGAAAGAATGTACAAGTGTTTAACGTATCACTGTAAACAGCCAGAAGGCGTACAAATATAAAAAAGTTTGAAGTTCAATATTATTATTTAAAATTATCCATTAAAATCTATCAAATCGATCGATGTAAAAAAACCAGCCAAGTGCATGTCAGACCACGCACAATGAAGGGTTCCGTAGCTGGGATGAACGTTCATTGGTAGAAATTCTTTTTTTTTTTATTAAAACCTCAAAAAATACACAGCGTATCGTGTTCAAAACAAATTTGGTTGGAAGTATTTCGTATGTTCTACTACTGTAATTTTTATTAGAATGTTCTATTTAACGGTTCAAAAGCTACCCACCCGGACAGAATTTTTACGACTTTAGAAGCGTATATCTCGCCAACTGTTCACTTACGTAAAAAAGTCACTTAAAAACCTCCGTATCATTTTGGAATATTTGGAATATATATCTAAAAATACCCCACACACTGATGTAACTCAAAATTTTTTTTTCGTCCCCTGGTTACATGTATGGAGTGCCACCCCTAAATATATATATTTTTAATTTTACTAGATCATTGTATAGCGGTTCATAGAATACATCTATCCTCCAAATTTCATTTATATAGTGTCAATAGGCTCTGAGTAAAATGGCTGTGACATACAGACGGACAGACGGACGGAAGGACGGACAGACGGACATGACGAAATTATAAGGGTTCCGTTTTTGCCATTCGGGTCCGGAACCCTAAAAACTGTTTAAATTTGTTTGCAGTTTACTGTGGATTTGGGCTGCGTACATCATAAAACTTAACATGATCACATTGATCACATCCAGTGAGGAAAGTTCAATTAAAACTAACTTTATACTTACTTGTTAAAATAATGTTAAAAAATAAATTGCTTAAATTATGTACCTTCTATGGAACACCGAGTCTCACCAGGTTATTTATTTAAAACAATATTTATTTAGAGAAAACTAAAATGCTACTATATAACCAATTATTATTTTCTTAAACAAATACAACAAAGGGGAACCAAAATTTCCATAATAACATAAACATCATTGAAGCAACGCAATATTGAGAAGAGACACTAATATGTATAGACAAACGTATTACACAAGCTTCGGATCCGATGCGCGGGCGCATATTAACGTTCTCACGGTGATATATGGTGTTCTCGACTCAACTGTCTTACGTGCGGCGTTCCATTCGTTATAGCGATCCTTGGGAGTGGGATATATCCATCAATAGACAATAATATTATGTTATGACTACGATGATTACGAATTATGTAGAAAAACGTAAATAGATAAAAGAGAATTGTTAAACTGTATCTTTTTCTTCTCGTAGATAGGATAAATCACGGTTTAGAATAGAAAATACTTATGACAATATAGATTTAGACACTTTATAGTATTAAGACTCTCACGAGGTGATAATTTACAAGAGGCCAGTGATAGCCATAAACGATAGAGGAGGTATTATGCACTTGCTGATCAAAAACTGCATATATTTTTTACATAAATATTACTTAAAATTTAATAAGTCTTATCCATCCTATGCTTTTGTCACCATATTGCATCCATCGTCCGCCCTTTATTAATTACTCAGAAAATAAATAAACAAATTTCTGCTAATGGCTAAAGAGACGGCTTATACACCGCTTAGTCTTATCTACGTCACAGCTAGTGTTAGACTTAAAAAACCGGCCAAGTGCGAGTCGGACTGGCGACGAAGGATATTTATTATCTATACAACACTAGACACTATATTTATTATAAACATTTGCTGCTGCATTGAACACTGTTGCTTGGCGGGCGGTTAATGGATAAGATGGTGGTAGCGACCCGGACGGACCCTGCACAGGGTCCTACCACCACTCATCATTAGCAAATACACGTCAATTATTTATGGGTTTACCTTTAAAATAATAATATCAGTACTTTAAATAGAAACATCTCTGTGTGGTTGCCGGGTTAGAATAGTGCCACTCCATGTCTTCCCGTGGATGTTGTAAGAGGCGACTAAGGAGTAGTATTATTAGGCGATGGGCTTGCAACCTGTTACTAATACACTAGTAAACTTCTTGGCCTGATTGTGCAAAATGTGGTTACAGAATTATAAACAAGTGTTTTTAGAGTTGTTGGTATTCCTGTAGCTCTGCCTACCCCACTCTGGGAATGAAGGCGTTATGTTATGTAGGTCGTATATTTAGTAATAAAAGCACCCTGTATGTTTACACCAGGAGTCTGCATTTCGACTAACCGCCTCGCACTCGAATGAACTTGATGTCACCTTTTATTTGTTTTAAAACTTACATGAACACTTAAAAGGGAAAGCGGTTACGTTTGAGACGTATTTTGTTAAGTAGTTATATTCAATGTTCAGTTTTCTGTTGTTTGAGATGTTTCCTATACATTTTAACTACTCGGTGTTACATGTTGCCGTATTATCAATGTTTTGATAGCTCTTATTTACTTGACAGTAATGGCCGAGTTAAAAACAATACGATACCATGTCAAAAGCGATAATGTTTCACCGCGCAGAATAAAAGGCAAGACCACGTCTTCCTGTAAATACCACGTATGTTTTATGATCTTTAGGTATCAAATGGAATTCAATTAGTACACAGTGCAATGCATGACAAGCATCCACCATCTGATTCTAAGATAAAAGTTAAATTTGGACCACCGGTGAAATTACTAGCATATAGGCATTCCATTTTAGTCCTCAGGATTGGCAACGCATTTGAGGTCTTAGGATTGCAGTCTTAAGAGGATTGTGAAGCGATGCTTAAATCACGCAGCTTTAAAAAATAATTTAGCTCCAGGCGATAACGTTTCTCACCCCCTACATCTAATCCGATATCCCAGATTTTTAAATATATTGTATATATTATGAAAAACTAGTACAAAACTGTACGTTTCCGCTTTTGTTTCTTTTGTTCCTTTCCAATTAATCGTTTCTTGAAAAGGAAAACGTACACACATATTTTTTTATAATACCTATAATATATTCAAAAATCGTATGCTCTTTCATTTAAGATTGTTTTCTGATTTTTAATTTTGTAGTTTTGGCTGGGGGGGGGGGACACTTGAGTTTAACAAAAATTAGCGCTTTGCAACGTAATATTTCATAAACGGATAACTTAATCAAAAATTGTTTTGACAAACCCGAAATATTTTTGAAAGACCTATCTAACGACACCTTACATTATAAGGTAGGCGAGAAAAAAAACTACATCGCCAAGTAACCTGTAGGGGAGGTACCCTAAAAAACAAAAAAACTTTTTATTATAACATTTTGCTGGCGTAACTAATATGCATATTCATGGCAAATTGCAGCTTTCTAGTATGTACTAAGAATCTCTGCGCTAGGCTGCGGACGGACGGACGGACGGACATTGCGAAACTATAAGGGTTCCTAGTTTGACTACGGAACCCTAAAAAGGCATTTCAAATATCCATAATTAAATTGCACTACGTTATAAAATATTGCATTCCAATATGGTTACTTACTGGAAATTACATTTACCTGATAACGAAAAAAAATGTAGGTAACTTACCTCAATTTTCTTTGTCAGCATCTGTAACAAGGAAACATAGATTTATAATTTAATTCCGAATTCATTTTATCGTGATCATACGTCGAGTAAAATAAATGCTAAGTATGTTACACTGATATACAGGGTGCCCAGTAAATAATGGATAACCTTCTACCCATCCATGGGGCACCTCAGGCTGGTCCCTAAAAAGGACTTACAGGTTTGGTAAAAGTTGCATGGTTTTCGAGATAATCGAACTTTTCTATTTTCTTAATAATTAGCACCTTGCTTCACTGTAATGACTGCCAAGGTCACAAATAAAGAGATTTTGTCGTTCTGTTTGCTGTTAAATATTCTTTAATAGTGATGCTAACGAATGTGTCTTAGAGCATTATGGTAGCGACACTAATTTCTTGTTAAACATATCTTAATTTATAACTTCACATTTTGCTTTAAAGTTTGCAACAACTTTGACTGCTTGTGGTGAAAAAAAATTGTATGAAGACCAGAGTGGCCAATATGTTGAAAAATAGTGTATCTAATACTGATTCTAAACTGGTATAACACATGGTGTTTACGTCTTTACAGATAAAGTTATTGCTGTTAGTATTCACTAAGAGCGAATTTTACCAAAACACCAAGTTATCGATAAGTAACTCTTTACTTGATTGGGTTAGTCATATCATAAAAAATGCTTCTCTTATGAAAACCAACGTCTGCAAACTTTAAAGCAAAATGTGAAGTTATAAATTAAGATATGTTTAACAAGAAATTAGTGTCGCTACCATAATGCTCTAAGACACATCCGTTAGCATCACTATTAAAGAATATTTAACAGCAAACAGAACGACAAAATCTCTTTATTTGTGACCTTGGCAGTCATTACAGTGAAGCAAGGTGCTAATTATTAAGAAAATAGAAAAGTTCGATTATCTCGAAAACCATGCAACTTTTACCAAACCTGTAAGTCCTTTTTAGGGACCAGCCTGAGGTGCCCCATGGATGGGTAGAAGGTTATCCATTATTTACTGGGCACCCTGTATAAATGAATACCGTAACCTCGGGGTAATTTAGCTGTAGGCGGTAATATTGTCCACCCCAAAAACCATCTTTAATATTTATATATTACTTATATGATTATTCAATTAATTAACCAATTTATTTATTTATTGGATAACAAACAGTTTAAAATGAAATACAGGATAAAAACACAAAATTAGCTTAATACATGAGCCAAAACAGTTACCACTAATGATATGGAAACAAAGTTGCTCAGAGAAAACTGAAATAAACTAAAGTAAGTAAAAGTAATATTTAAAGGTACAATTAATTGTTGGATTTTGATGATTATAAAGCAAAAACAAAAAAAAAAACGAAGAAACTTTTAACAATACATTTAACTACCGTCGCCTACTACAACTTTATTTTTTTCATTGCAGAAACAAAAATTTAAGATGATTACTACTAAAATAATTATAGATTTTATGGGTGTGCAATGTTCCCCTATGGCTAAAGTACATGATCGTTCAATAAGTCCCGAGACTAACTTGGAAATGTCGCATATATTAAAGACTTTTTGATTTTTAAAAAGTACTGGCCATCAATAAAATATATGTGTCAAATTTTAAAAAGTGGAACAATAATATATTGATTTTGCAGACATTTGAGTGACGCTACGCTTGTAACTTCGATACAATGGAAAAAACGAGTTTTGCGTGTTGATAAAACATTGTTTTTTAATGGGATAAAATACCGTTGAAGCACAGCAATGGCTTATAAAAAGGTATGCGGGATCAGCTCCCTCTAAAGCAACCATTTGTCGGTGGTATGCCGACTTCAAACGCGGTTGCATGGACAAAAATGATGGGGAACGCTCAGGTCGTCCAAATGAAGCAGTGACTCAACAAAATATTTACAAAGTCCTGAAAATCTTAATGGAAGATCGGAAGGTAAAAGTGCGCGAGATAGCCGAGATAGTAAAAATTTTAGCTGGTATTTTTTTTTACAATTTTACATGAAAAAATTGGCAATGGAAAAGCTTTTTTCTATGTGGGTGCCGCGTTTGCTAAAAACTGATCAAAAGGAACAACGTATCAACGATTCAGAACGATGTTTGGCGCTGATGAATCGTAATAAAAAGTATTTTTTACATTGGTATGTGACAATGGATGAAACATGGACATTAGATAGTCTGGGGGGTGATTCTTCACAGCGCTGCGTCGATCTCAAAGGTGAAGTTTTATCCGGCAAGTTTCAAAAGTCCTGTCGGACCATACAATACACATTTTAGCGTGTGCCTTCTCAATTAGGTAGCAGGCATGTTAGTTGAGTTCAGTGTCGTATAAATTTCCAGTGAATCTTTGATCGACAAGCCTATCTGGGTGACTTAGCATCTACACGTTCGTTCATGCTCTATTATTTAACGCTGCGAAGTATCCATATACACTTTATTGTACAAAAATATGAAATCCCTTGGTCAGCAAGCTTTTTCATGGAGACAAAGCATTCCGCTCCAAAATTCCTCGATACCCTTCAAGCGAAACATATCCCACGACCCCACATGTCACCAACTTTCGACTGTCCTTGAAATACCACCAAAACCAACGACCTCACTTTCTGTCTTGCATAACCCACCCCATATACGTCTCATCCTGTTAAGGATGCCATCATACGTGTCAGCCATAGATTATAATTGACAGGTGTCATACTTTTATGGACACATCGAAAACGAAAATTGTCGGGTACGGAGTTGGACTAATGTGTTTTAGAAATGAAGGTGAGAGTCCGTTGCGTAATGGCATTGTGGTTTTAATGTATTCAGTAGTTAAATAGTTATTTACTGTATGGTTAAGTGATTTAAAAGGCAGTATTATCGCAGAAAGAAGGTTATAAATTAATGGCTGAGTGTGTCATGATACTGATGATTGGTTAAGGGCATTGTTCGAATTTGTTTTACTTTTAATTGGTCAAAACATTATTGTTAAACCACCTTTGTAAGTGGCTTGGAGATTGCTTACGATAGATAGTTAAATGATATGTTTTCAATTTGATTTCAAGCTTTTATTTAATGTAGTGTGGTTGCCGGGTTAGAATAGTGCCACTCCATGTCTTCCCGTGGATGTCGTAAGAGGCGACAAAGGGAATAAGGGCTTGTAGTACTGTTTAGCGATAGGCTTGCAACCTGTTACTAACACATAAGTAAATTTCTTCGCCTGATTGTACAAAATGTGGTTAAAGAAAAATAAACAAGTATTTTTAGAGTTGTTGGTATTTCTGTCGCTCTGCCTACCCCACTCTGGGAATGAAGGAGTGATGTTACGTATGTATGTATATGTTGTTTTAACCAATAAACATAACTCTATCATGCATCTCTTTTTTCGTCTAAACGTGTATCTCTACTATTGGTAAACGAG
The DNA here is from genome assembly GCA_949316455.1 of Acleris holmiana. Lineage (NCBI taxonomy): Eukaryota > Metazoa > Arthropoda > Insecta > Lepidoptera > Tortricidae > Acleris > Acleris holmiana. The sequence goes on from OX438781.1 coordinate 933,315, forward strand.
GAAATTTCAAATGGACTTCTTTTTCACAATAATGGCAATCCTCTAGCTATAGTTAAAATTAACTGCTGAACTATTTATTAAGGACATCCACTACCATCTTTATTAGCTACTCAAATTATTTCTCTATTTCCTACAAATGTACACCGATCGCCACAAATAACATTCAGGAGTATTCAGTCCCTGTTTACAGCGTAATAATGTCCACTCCGGTACACTTCTCTAAACAAAACTTATTATGATGTTAAACTGACACGCAAACGTCAAACAATTCAGTATTAACTGTATCCACTGTTGACCCCTTACTGTCACTCAAAGCTAAATAAATGCAAGCACACTCACGGCTCATCTTACACTAGTCCACCAGCTAATTATCCGAGACCTCTTTCGCCATGTAGAATATGAGCAATTTCTTTTAGTTACGCAGGTCAACTTTTAATAGTTATTACCGTGCGACTAGAACACATAGAGCTCTGGGGCTCATGTGTTTATTGTTGGAGTTGTATGAGTGCGCGGGTCATGCGTGGTTGGCATCGTTTTGTATGGTTACATGAGCGATGTCATGGTGTTTATAGACTGTTTAGTAAGACGGTCACGACTTGCTAGACTTCCGGTGTTGATGTGTTGTATAATAATGGATGGTTTGCCGCCTGCTATGGATAACATGTGATATTTTGCGGGACAAAAGGACAATACACAAATAATTAAAATTATTTTTCGATAACTTTTTGGGGATTTTAGGATTGATGACCCCGGGTGAATCGATAAAGGTATCGACTCACCCTGGGTTACTAATGTTCAAAACTTCTCGTTAAAAAATGACGTCTCGTTAAAATTTGATACATTTTGTAAGTAGAAAATTTCAAATTTTAACGAGACTTCACATTTTAACGAGACGTTTTGAATATAGGAACCCAGGGTTATCCCTTATTGGACGTACCTATAATTATTATTTTCTTATTTTCTTTATTGGGAAAAAACAGATACAGACATTAGAAACAGAATAAAAAAAATAGGACAAAAAAATAAGTGTAGCCTATATCCTGGGGCAATTCCCACTAAGATATCTAACAATTATTAAAGTAGTGGCAGTGCCGTAGAAACGAAACATACAAAACAAACAGGGCAAAATAATGATAATAAAAAAAGCATTATCATATTAAAATTATAATAAGGCAATAAGGTATATGACAATGACTATGGCTATAATAATAAGGTAGATAGATAGAGACAAGCAAAGTCTACAAATAATCTATCAAATACTTATAAATAACTTAGGCAAGGAAGCACTATAGAGAAAATGTGTTTTTTTATAAGTATATACATTTCGCAATCTATCTTACTTTATTAAGAGTTTTATTTTATCCTTAACTTCTCCTTATTGTTCTTCGTGCTGTCTACAAGATGGGCCAGAGAGACTCGCTTAGAGATAACTTTAAAGAAATTAATATATTGACCATGCACAGTCCATTTATGAAAACATTATGTATGTTCATAAAAACATCGCTAAATTTAGAAAGAACTGTGACATACATAATGTTAATACCAGAAATAAACATAAGCTCGCAGTGCCCTTCACGCGGCTCCATAAAATAAAAAACTCTTTTATGGGTAATTGTATTAGGGTCTATAATAAGCTCCCAAGTAATGTTACTGAACTATCAATAAATAAATTTAAGAGTTACGTTAAGCGTAAACTAATTCCTAAAGCATAATAGTATTAAAGACTATATTAATGATAACAATGCTTGGGACTGAATTGCTGTAATAAAATGTTTAGTCCTTATGACAAAAGGTTGCGAGCGTCGAAAAAAAAAAGATATCTGACAGAGTTTCTTACAGGTTCTTCTCTGATCGGTCGCGATTTGAACCTGCAGTCAATTTAGGCTAAATCGCTACTATGACGTTTCAAAAGAGTTTATTATTTGTAAACCTACTTGAATAAAGATTATTCTGATTCTGATTCTGATTCTGACATGGACTGAATTCTTCTGGAACAATACGTACCCTGCTACTTTTCTACACTAACATTATAAAGAGGAAAGATTTGTACCTATTTTTGTATGTTTGTATGTTTGTAATGAATAAGCTCAAAAAGTACTGGGCCGATTTAAAAAATTCTTTCACCAATAGAATGCTACATTCTTCCAATTTGACATAGGCTACATTTCATTTTGAAAAAATTAGGGATCCTTGGTAAAATTTGAACAATGTAACCGAAGGTGTAGAAAAATGAGCGGGCGAAGCCGCTGGCGGGTCGCTAGTCTTAAATAATAAAACAAACGAATAACTTATCAGTTTCTTTAAAATTACGTACAAACATTTTTGACAAACAAAATTTGTACAAACAAGAATGTGTCGTATGAAACACATGGTGAATGAACATACATAGAAAAAATACAGTGGAAATAGAACCTCCTCTTTTTTCGATGTCGGTTATAAACGAATCGATCTAAAATAAATGTATTTTTAAATCTTACGCGCACGTATTAGCTCGGCGTTTAATCTCACACAAGTGTGTTGGTGCTACCACTACACTCAAACACCGCAAACATCAAGTGATATATTTTTATGAATGGTATTACTTTACAAAATACTACTTAGCTACAGATTATATTAAAACGACACGTACCACTGTTGTTAGAAGATAAGACTATTATTAAATTATTTATCTACTGGTCATCTATCTTCCTAATTCTAATTTATCTAATCATGGCTTATATTCATTTTGGTGGAATTCCTAAGTGACAGGTTAATCTTTAATTGGTTTAAATTACACGTAGGAAAACCGCAAAAATATTGGAAAAAAGTATTGGTACGCCGTATATGAAGAAATACTTACAGACGAAGTTATTGTTGTTTTTAAGTTCATTAAAAAAACCGGGCAAGAGCATGTCGGACTAATTACATTAACTTTGTAGGGTTCCGAAGCCGTAAGTACAACAAACATAAAAATCAACAAGTAATAACTAATTTTCTATTTAAAGTCAATTGGTGCCGCCTTAAATGATTTTAGTAGGTATATACACTTTAATCGCCTGTATCTCAAGAATCAATGACGTCTACTTAGTCGAGTTTTCCTTTTAAATTCGTTATATGTTCTTTTTGTTGGTGTGACTTATATTCATATTCATGCCAAATTTCAGCTTTCAAGTACTAAGAGTCTTTGCGCTAGGCTGCGGACGGACGGACGGACATGGCGAAACTATTAGGGTTCCCAGTTTGACTACGGAACCCTAAAAAAATACGAAAAATGACAGCAGTTACTTTTTCAATAGGTGTTCTGAAAAAATAAATGCTTATAGAGGTTTGGTTAAAAAACAAACTCTTTTGTTTATTATCGACTTGGAAAATAAATAAACAAATTTCTGCTAAAGGCTAAAAGATGGCTTATACGCCGCTTAGTCTTATCTACGTCACAGCTAGTATTAGACTTAAAAAACCGGCCAAGTGCGAGTCGGACTCGCGCAGGATAGGTACCATTATCTATACAACATTAGACACTAAATTACAAACCTTTTGGTGCTGCATTGAACACTGTTGCTTGGCGGTAGGTTAATGGATAAGATGGTGGTAGTAATCTGGGTGGACCATGCACATATGCACAAGGCCCTACCACCGGTTCTCTATCGTTTGACCAAATTTCATATGCAATAATTTCACTTGCCCGAATTTTATATGACATAATGTTATATGCCATAGCAATGATGTGCCATAATATTCATTTGCTATAAACGTATTTTTTCTGAAGCCATGAACTAATCAGAATTGTAATAAAACAAACCTAACCTAACCTATTGGGCTCTATGCGATAGCATGTAGAAATTACCTGACAGGTTTACAAATTCAGAAAAAATGCCTTTATGGCAAATTAAATTATAGTACGTCACATTAGGGAAAATGAAGGTTATAGTCAGTGAACGTAATGGCAAATGAAATTAGTGCAAATTAAACTATGAAAAATAAACGGCCTACCACCACTATGACACATCGCGTCGATCGCTTGTGTCAACTCCTTTACTTTTTAGTCGATAGAATATATAAACTTAATCACCGTTTGCATCTTGGTTAGACCTACTGGTATTATAACGTCTCAATTTTAAAGATTGCTGGTTTGAGTTGGACTCCTGAAAACAAATGATTAAAATCTAATTAATTTAATCTTAACATAACTAGACCAGCGCTTACTAATTCACTGACTCAGCACAAATAATTATTATTTTTACTGAGTAATAATGATTTCATAGAGATTACTTGGCTACCATATCAGTATTATGTATTACTCAATGAAAATAATATTATTGTAGGTACTTGAATTATGTAATGACGTGTAACAAAGAAATTATTATTACCTTTATCATAATAGTTAAGTTTTAAAGTCACCAGAATGACGCTTTGCCACCTATTTGATTAATATTATTAACTAAATGTATGGAAAATATATTTTTTGTCCTTAACGATGTACATTTTTTTTAATAACGCCTGAAAACGAAATTGCGAGCCTACTTGTATACATTTTGAGTACAAAAGGCACACTTAGTGTTACAAGCATTATCTACTAGTCAACCTTAAAGTGAAAAAGAAATTAAACAATAGGTGCAACATTATTATCCCTCGAGTATAAATATAAATCTAGCAATTAAATATACAGTAATTTGTCTCTTATCTCTAGATCTACTAATCTGTGCCAGCCTAAATTAAATTGTCCAAATCGTCTTGCCATCTTTTTTTGGTCTGCCAACGCATCAGCCTGTTACAATGTTAATGTTATGTATATATAGTTTATTTAGCTCTCTCCTCTCTTTTTGTAAATAACTAGCGACCCTCCCTCGCTTCGCTCCGGGTTAAAGTATTATATATAATATACCTTCCTCTTAAATCACTATCTATTTAAAAACCTCATGAAAATCCATTGCGTAGTTTTAAAGATCTAAGCATACATAGGGACAGACAGCGGGAAGCGACTTTGTTTTATACAATATATACTACTATGTCGTCACTAGAAACCAATAATGCAGGGTCTCTATTCAGGTGCGTTAAAACGATATCGTGTTTGACACGTTTAAGAATCGTTTATGTCACAGTCGCCATTATTGTAAATGACATAAGTGTTATCAAAACGTTGACAATACGGAAACAGGGCCTCTATTCAGGTGCGTTAAAACGATATCGTGTTTGACACGTTTAAGAATCGTTTATGTCACAGTCGCCATTATTGTAAATGACATAAGAGTTATCAAAACGTTGACAATACGGAAACAGGGCCTCTATTCAGGTGCGTTAAAACGATATCGTGTTTGACACGTTTAAGAATCGTTTGTCACAGTCGCCATTATTGTAAATGACATAATAGTTATCAAAACGTTGACAATACGGAAACAGGGCCTCTATTCAGGTGCGTTAAAACGATATCGTGTTTGACACGTTTAAGAATCGTTTATGTCACAGTCGCCATTATTGTAAATGACATAAGAGTTATCAAAACGTTGACAATACGGAAACAGGTCAAAAACGATATCGTTATAACGTAGTTGAATAGAGGCCCAGGTCAAAAACGATATCGTTATTACCGTGTAGAATTCCAGCCCTGTAACCCTCAAAAACCAAACTTTACACTAGAGCCAAATTACTAACGCATACAATGCTATGTATTGTAGTGATATTAAAATTGGAAGGTTTCTTATCAACATGCTATAAATTTGATATTATAAACTATAACAATAGAAATGCAAATGTATGTCCGGTGGTCGGTAAACCTTGCTACGTGCGGTGCGGAAGGTCGTTCGTTATCAGCTCGCTATCAGGATCTCTTATCACAACGCTACGTCACGAACTGCGGCGATATTCGATGGTTGACGTCCAGTTGGCCAATGTCTGGTGTAATTTGACCTTTTGTTTCAAAGGACACGTTTGTAAGTCTGGATGTTCCAGTTCAAAAGCGAGGTAAGTACTTAAATTGAGTCTTTAGATTGAACTCCTGAGAATTTACAGATTGAAAAGATTTATGGGCATTACTCCCACTTTCCATCAGGTGAATTGTGTGCGATCAAATACATCTTCCTTATATAGTTTAAAACAAAGTCGCTCTCCGCGTCTGTCTGTATATCCGCTCTCTCCTCCCAAGACACGCAACGGCTTTTGATGTGGTTTTCACCATGACTTAGATATTTTTTTACGGAACTGTCTTTTTTTGGTATGTACGGGTGTTACAGAAAACTCTCAATTTTATAAAACTATAACCGTCGACGTGATTATAATCAAACACAGAAAGCAGTACTTATGGACCTGCCGCGTAAAAATAAATATTATTATAATATTAACTATTATTGTACTGTTAGTTTGTTGTTAAGAGGAGCTATTAGTCAAGCCCCAGGTTTGGGGCCTGCACTCGGTGACCCAGTTGTATAAATAGCTGCGCCTGCGCATAATCGCGGGTCAATACACGCGCAGGGCACGGGAGCGCGGAGAACACTTGCTCCTTTAATTTTATGGTCAAATTCAGATAAATTTTGCTCAAATTTGACACCGTGGCAGGAAGTGCAATTTATGAACTCGCACGGGCCTCAGCTAAATTTTGACCCTCTATATGATTGGTTCGTTCGCGTACATTCTACCCCCAGCAACAATGTACCTAGTAATTTATTTTGTACTCGTGTCTACTCGTTGCCACAATTTAATTTTCCTCAATCACCTAAAGGTTAGCTGGATCAGATCCCTTAAGGATAAGTTCTTCTTTGTATGTTCCTATTCTATTAATATTGTATTTGAATTTGCGTGTTTTATACAATAAAGTTTTTACCTACATTCATATACTATTTTTACTGAATACAACGTATTCAAAATTAATATCTGGGGGCACGACCCAAGCGAAGCCCAAGGGCACAACCTACCTACCTTTTTTCAAAGTGATTTGTCGTTTTCTTGAACGTTCATATCTCGGGTTTCGATTATACCAGATAAACAAAATTCTCAGGACATGATGTCAATAGTAGACTCATTACACATATAAAGTTTCAATTGCATAACTTCTATACTTTAGACTTTATTGATATCTAAAAAATCCCAATTTCGTCACTGACTCTCTCACTGATGATCATCAAAACTCTTAGGTTACTTCCTAAAGCTCTAAAAAGCTGAAATTTGGTATGTATGCTAGTATTAGTACACAAATGACAAAAAAAAATGTCGTAAAATATAACTTACAAAACGTAACGTACGTGGTACGTTGCGGTGAGGTGTGTTTTAAGATGACGATATTGAGGAGTTCACGAGTATGTTTTTTTTCCCGTTAGTTTCATAGTTTTAAGTAGTTTGTTCCTTTTTTTATCGTTTTATGTTGTGTTTCTGATTGTGTTTTGCTTACAAATGTTAATGAATGTGTAGTTATTAGAACATTATTGTGTGAACAGTAAAATTGTGGTGCGAATATGAGACCATTAGGCTCGCACTGTCAAAAGATTATCAGATCTCATGTCTTATTTTTATAATGTTACTTTGTTCAAAAAGTCTACCTATCATTTTAATTATCGGCATCAAAAATTTGCTGAAGTTGACTGGTGTTTTACCCCAACTTTAAAGCTAGAAATACCCAAAAATTGGGTTTCTTGCTACAGAAGTTATAATAAGTTAGCAGTTCCTGCATTATTTTCTTATTCCTTGCATGTAGATAGTTACTCCACTTCGATATTACTCCGTGACCACTTAAAGTTATTGGATAACCGATTCAATACAATTCGTCATACATAATGATTGGGATTACTCATTCAATTACTGCACTGCAACTTAGGCTGCGGTCAAACAACCGCATAGTTTACAAAATATACACTCTGTGTTGAAAGATATATCGGGTGTTGCCTGTAATAGGAGGAATAAATTGAGGAATCGTTTCTAGTTTATAAACGTAGCAACATTTGTTCTACAACTTTTGGAAAATATGTAATTTATACATACATACATTCATACGCAGAGTGGGGCAGGCAGAGCTACAGAAATACCAACAACTCTAAAAAAACTTGTTAATAATTCTGTAACCACATTTTGTACAATCAGGCCAAGAAGTTTACTAGTGTAGTGCAAGCCCATCGCCTAAGTACTACAAGCCTTTCTTCCGTCATCCACGGGAAGACATGGAGTGGCACTATTCTAACCCGGTAACCCCACTAGGTAAATTAATATTTAATATTTTGTAATGTATTATTTAGGATTTTTTCGAACAAACTTAAAAGCATTTTCAATATACTCCATTAAATAGTCTAGTTGACATCTACTGTCAGCCTACAAACTTCGTAGTTTTCGCAATACATCGCTTGCTTAGAAAATCTAAATTCATTAATATTTAGTTAACAATGAGTTGTTTTCAAAAGTTGTAGAATAAATAGTATTTCGTTTATGGTGTGGTAACAATACCTCAATTTATTGCTCCTATTACAGGCAACACCTGGTATAAAAGATATAGGTACCTATTTGAGAACTTGTTTCTTTATTGTAAAGTAAATGAAAATGGTATGTAGGTATATGTATAATAATAATAATAAGAATAAATAATAATAAATCTTTATTCAAAGCACTTTTTTACAATGTATAACTATGTACTTAACAAATGTATGTGTGTGTGTATTTATGTGCGGGCTAGAATAATCCTTGATTATTTAACTGTAAATTGAAATTAATCTTAAAAATAAGATAATATACAGGATATAAAGCGCGATAATGGGTAATAAATAATTGTAAATGCATGTAATCGGCGCCACGAGACATGCCCAGCCTAGTTTGGAGGTCACAGTTTATGTATAAAAGGGGTCTATATTGCCTGCCATAATTATTTTAAGTCATAATTATCGCAATTTATAACGTATTTTTTTAAGAAGCTGTTACTTGTTTAGGATTTTTATAAATCAAACCTAACCTAACCTAACCTTGTCTACACGTAAGATAATTAAGAAATTCAGAAGAAGGTTTCAGCGATATAAAAAAATATAAATATCAGTAATTATTTCAAAAATTACATTATGTGTAAATAAATTATGGGAAACAACGGGCTCCCGAATAAAACGTATTACCCTGTACTTAATTGTTTAGATAATATATTTTTTTATTTATTCTTCACGGTAAAACCTGTAATGCTTTTGACAAGCTTTCATAAAAATTATTAAATGTAAAATAATTAATTAGTAGCATTTTTTTGATCAGAACGTTACCAAGAATATTTATAGATATGAACGCAGCATGATTATAACAAACTAAACTTAACACATAAATGACTGCCAATAAGTAACTATTATTAAATAATAAAAAAAAAAGATGAGTATTATCTATACCTAAGTTGACATTGTCTTCCGGTGTACTTTTTGTTTCTATAAATATTATATTGACGAATAAACTATTCGTTACTATATCTGTTAAATTGACAGTAATGGCAGCTGAGTGAAAAATCATATGTTATGATAACATGTCAAAAGCAATATTGGTTTACAGACAAGAATAGAACTCTTGTACTAACTACATATTAGATGGTTTCACAAGAAAGACATTAACTGATAAGAACGAGATTAAAGTGATTTAGGTAAAGTAGTTTCTTATCTTAGATCGGGCAAAGAGAGATCAAGGGTTTGATAACAGAACGCGTGACTTTTATAGTATTATATCATAATAATCACGATCGCTTAACACCAGTGGCAGTGAGGTTACCTGATTTGTAATTGGGTCTATTATTATCTGTCATAATTGTTTTTAGACATAATTATCGCAATTTATAATGTATTTTTTCAAGAAACCTTATGTAATAATTACCAATATTTTAAAAATCTGAGAGCCTAACCAAGGTGCATAAGCTACTAACGATTTTTTCTTTTCTATCACTCAAAATGTATGGGATGACATTCTCGCGCGTTACGATAAATCACGTGGTCCATTGTTATTCCATACATTAAGAGCGATATGCAATATCTTGGCTAGGACCTATGAAACGTTTACTTTTCCAGCGATATAAAAATATGACTAAAAATAATTATATAAACAATGACAATGATTAAGACCAAAACAAAATTGTGGGAATAACGAACTTCTGAATATTTTTGTAATTTATGGTGTCAAATGTCATTAATACATAGAGAATAAAATACACATACTTTAGGTCGACCAAATAATGTGGTTTGAAATTCTCGGTGGCCGAGTCCCTCGCAATTGACCGGGTTTTTTTCCAAGATTATACCCAATCTTCCAGGTACCTCCTGGGTAGATAAGCTATTTTCTAGTAAATGCTTTTCGAAGTTATTGTGTTTTGGTATGATGCTCCTCGTGGTAAGAGGTATCTTGCCCTACCCCTAAGAGTCGTGACCCCAGTATTCACTCCCTTGTTTCTCATATCACTTTTCACACAATTCATACATCTCTTTTAGGTCTTAAACTTATAACCATACCTGGGATAACTCGGAGCAAATTCTAGGGATTTGATATAGATAAAAAAGATGTCGATGTAATTAAATACTGGTAATGACACCATGAAAAAAGTAAACAGTCTTATAAAAGGTGGGGAAGTTTCAATAACTAACATAAATGAAAAATTGGCTTTGAGTCATAATAAATATTTAAAAAATGCCCCGTTGACCACTGTCGTTGATAGAACGTTTGGCAGTTTAAAGTAGATATTTTCATCTAGACAGCAATCATTAATACCATCGAATATGGAAAAAAATATTGAATGTATATCATGAAAACTATTTTAAAATAAACATATAAATAGGTACACGTTTTAATTTGTTTCTTTTTTTATTCCGAAATGAGGAGAAAATACGTAATATTCATTTATGTCGCATAACATTTAGAATTTGGCAGTAACATTGATATATTTTTTGTCGATAAAACATTTTGCTACATCACTTTCGTATCGATGCCCCGAGATATCCCAGGTATGCTTATAACCCTCCTCGAAACATGACTTTTATTCGTCCTCATGACCTTCCATTTATTCTCTCACTGGCGGTTCCTTCAAACATCCGCTTACTCGTATTCCTATTCTTGTTTCACCACAAATCCACCTCAACATTCGCATTTCAGCTACATGCACTATTTTACCATCCTCTGCTGCACCCCAGCATTCTGATCCATACAAGACAACAGGTCACTCTTAATTACTTACACAATTGTCCTGTAATTATGTTTTCTCGCCTATTCCTACAATCATCAGCCCGGTAATTATGACATACGTCACACGTCATTACGCGTTTTCCAGCGCCCGCGCAGCGAATTGATTAACAACGCGAATTGACCTTAATTCCGGCAAGTCGACATTATTGCACGACGTGATTTCAGACAAGATGGCTACCAGATCGTTTGCAATGACGTCTTCATCGACATCTTTAATTAATCAAAGTTTTGGTCTACAATTTGCAAACAGAAAAGGATGGACCAATACAGACGCGTTTAAAAAGTGTAGTTTACTCGTAAGAGAATTGTGATGCTGAAAATTTCCATATAAGATGCGGTAACTTTTCTCTCCTCTTTTTTCCAGTCCGATTCAAATTCAAACTCTTTATTTACTATCATAAAACATAACAGAAGGGAACTGCAATTTTTGATTTTGCTATCTATAGATCAAGCCAGGTCTATTCGTTTTACTTTCCAAAAAATATTCCTTGGAAAGACACAAATGGAAACATAATTCAACAATCGTGGAAATCGAATTTGATTTAGTGGATGGAAAAGTAACCACCCGAAGCTAAATTTGTATGGAATTTTCTGACAGTTACACGACTAAATCATCGCCTCACAATCCTCTTAGAGTCCGAGAGCAGTTCTGCTCTGCTAACACAAAAGGCAGTATATCAGACAAAACTCCTTTAGAAAATACAATAGGATAGGATTGAATCTACTTTGGCCATTGAATTTGAGATACTGCCTTTTGTGTTAGCAGGGCAGAGTTAGAATAGGATTCGGTTAGTAGTTCTCTCACTCGCTCTCATCCGCTCTTATTAAAAGCGAGAGACGTACAAACTGATTCCTATTCGAAGTGCTCACAGACTCACTGCGGTGGTTCTTAGGTAGCTTTGATAAAAATCGGTTGCGCTTTCGAAGAGTCTATTGCATAGCCTTTGCCGGCTACTGGTTTTTTATTGGCTGGCACAGTCATCCATTTAACGAGTTCAAACTCACTGAGTCTACGTTAAGGACTGCAGTGATCCCTTCGCCTTCTTCCAACTCTATCACCAGAGCATCATTGGCACGCTGTTGTTGATGGCCAAATATAATGTCAGCAGGCCGTACGGGTTCTGTCAGCCAGTGCTTCTATCCACTCGGAAACGTCGGAGATGGGTCGTAAAAGATGACGACATTCATCTGTTGTTTGATGTCACAATAGAGAATATGCATGAAAATCAGAATTGAGTTTTATTGATACAATTTAGGAGAAAATGTAAGAAAAGCATTTATTAAGGTTTTTTATGAAATCAAACATGTTAAAATATTAAAATTAATTTTAATTTTTAGATTATTTTTTTCAGCATCCTCATTCTTTTAACGTAATATTTTAATTCAACGATATTGGCTTAAACGTAGTAATGTCGAAATAAATGAAAATTTCTTTATAAGGTCCTTATATTTTAACATATGGGACAACAGCTGTGACATCATTCCTGTCCTCGATTTTGAGAGTATTTTTGCAGGGGGTCTGAACTATGACTTTTTTAAGCTCTCGAACTTATGAAAAAAATACACGACAATTATTTCGCGTATACAGTTATTCCACTCTTTCATAGAACATTCCAGAGAGCGTAAGAAAAAAGAATATTCATGTTCCCTATTGTCACGTTGCTTTACCGAAATCTTGTAAATAAAATAATTAACAAGTATTTGAAGTACAAAAGTTGTTTTGGACTGTTTAATAGAGTTTTTTTTACTCCACGAGGTAGTTTACTGGCAGTTAGAAGACACCATCTCATCAAAGGGAACTTAATTCAAATATGACCTGAAAGATATGACCGAAATCTACTGACAAACAGATATAATGTTTTAATAAGTACAATTTCGGACAACATGCTACTTAACGTTTAATTTTGCGAAAATCACGTGTGTTTTATAACAGAAAGCTTCCAGATAGCCTTGTTTAAGACATTTTTGTATCAAACAAAGGGCAATAAAAACGCGAATAAAAGAAATAGTTATGACAGGCCGTGGGCGACGCCATATTAGGCATATTGATGACATCGTTTACGCCATGTTTGTTTAAGAAAGATGTTTTAGAACGCGCTATGTATAGATGATCATTTCTATGTTTGTTTTAATTTTTTTTTTTGACTATGGTCACAAAATGAAATATAGCTACACCGTCCCAGTTTTACCTTGGCTTACGCGTGTGGAATTGTGTTTAGTACGTTTCTGTCAAAAGAAACATTTTTCATACAATGTTTTGGTGACGACAGAATTTTTATTTACCAGTCTTACAAAATCTGTATTTAAATAAACACGACACCCTCGGCGCGCGAGTCCGACTCGCACTTCACCGAATAACAAACTAATCTTTTGCGTCTAATTCAAAATCTTTGCTCTAGAACTGCTTTCAACTGGACCGTCCCAGGATTAACTAATGTTTGTATAACTTGCGTGACACACATATTTCGGCGCGAGCGCAGGAAGCCGCCACTTGGCGTGACGGCCAGTCGATGACCCGCTATATGGGTCAGTTTTTGCACACTCAAGAGATGTGGATACACAGTGCGTGAAGAGGTTTCTAAACGGCATTTTGACAGAAATTTGAACCGGCAGTTATAGTCTTTTTCTACCTTCGTATTCCAGGAGCCTGTATTATGTTGGCTTTTATCGCGATGGATAAAGTCTCCGTTACTCTTGCACTTACATACTGGTCTGAAAGCGACAGATGTGTTATCGACATCGATAAACACCACCATGATAGGCCCGCAGAACCAGGTGCCCTTAAGTTACCGGCTAAGTAATATGTAGCCCGTTCAGAAGCTTCATAAGTAAGGTAAACCATAAAACAATAGAAACATTTTGAGCTCCAAAAGCAAGGATATTAAACATGCCTAATGCCCTTACCCTTAATAATCTGCTTCCTTCAGTCCCTTAGTGTTCTGCAATAAAGGCTTCTCTTTGAAGGCCCTCTTCTTAACATATTATAGTCTAAACATTAACAAAATGTTACGTGTATGCACGTAGTTTTTTTCTTTGTTTCATTTAACATTATTTTTCTTACTCCTTCTATACGTGTTAAACCAAGGTTAATATATTAATTTATGGGTTTAAAAAAGACTAACACTAGACCAAGACATCAAAGCAAAATCATTTAAAAAAACATGGTTTAACAAGTAAGGTTTTTGACTTGTCCTGGGCAGAATCATCGAGTTCGACATGTTGACAAGGCCACGTTGTGCCCCAGACCTAAGCACGATCATCTGACATAATTTGCTGAATAGGTGCTGACTTGTTAACCCATTAGAAGTTAGGATGGTTCTGCAGACGAGGCCAATTAATATATCTATTTTAAGCCCAGTTTTAATTAGGCAAGTAGCTAATTGAATTAACAGGGGCTCTCTTTTAAAACTATATCGCTTCTGACAAGAGTATGTATGTATGATCAACAATACGATAGCTCTTATTTACTTGACAGTAATGGCAGCCGACTTAGAGACAATATGATAACGTAACGTATCAAAAGCTATATGGTTCTACCGCGTGGACATTGCCTTTGCGTGTCTGTGGCAACAGCCGTGAAGAAGTGGAAATGAGGGATTCGATTTAGGAATAATTGGAGGAAATTAGAGTTGTATATCCATTTTAAAAATTGTTATCATTTAAGTTATGGCACTCCAGGTGTCAAGACTGTTTAATGTCTAAGTCTGGATAGTTCGAGATCATGTGACTTTGCCATTTCTTTTATTATTTTTATGGAAATATATAAGAACAAATAAGACAGGACCGATATGGTAATCTTTGGGGAAGCAGACGACTTGTTCAGCTGGAATAATGATGATAGAATTATGATGTCATAATGATTTCGTCGGAGAACTTCCTTCGTTGTATTGCTTTAATCTTCAATTTTAGAACACATCAATGCAGTGCTAGGATGCCTTGCTTTCGAAGCTAGCAGACCTGGGTTCAAATCTCGGTAAGTTCAGATATTTGTATGATGAACATGAGTATTTGTTCCTGAGTCGGAGATTTATTTTCGCACGTGCGTTGCCGGGTTAGAATAGTGCCGCTCCATGTCTTCCCGTGGATGTCGTAAGAGGCGACTAAGGAAATACGGGCTTGTAGTACTGTTAGGCTATGAGCTTGCTCACTAATATAATAGTAAGTTTCTTGGTCTGATTTTGCAAAATGTGGTTACAGGATTATCAACACGTCTTTTTAGGATTCTTGGTACTTCAGTAACTCTGCCTACCCCACTCTGGGAATGAAGGCGTAATGTTATGTTACATGTAAGAGTATGTATTTATTTCAAGGCGCATCGAAAATGACAGGTTTCCTTAGCTTAACGTCTATTTTAATGTGTGAGACGACCATCTAACTCAAAATGAGTTTATTAAATCAATCTTATCACCAGGTGTCCTGGAGCTCGTATGCCTTCTCCAGACCAAAATAAAACACCTTTCTTTGTCAATATTTTGACCTTTCCCCAGTTTCCCCTCACACGTGTTACCGGTCATACTCCCATCCCCATTAGCGGGAAAGGGCTCCCACGGGCAGGGCTTCCCATTGAGATTTATGTGCGCCCGCGCCGGTCAACTCGCGCAAGTGGATAATACCTCGTTATAGCATGGGTGCCATTGCGCAACGGATCGGCAGTGATGATGATCTTAAATCATCAATTTTTGAAAATTTTACTAATTTTTTTTATGGCGAGCCTTGCGTTTCGCCAAAAAGTTTTTGCCTAACTGATTAATTTCCCAATTATATCATTTGACCGAACTGTTTTTTTTTTTTCGAAATTGTAAATATTTCAGCACTATCATGTAGAACCCTATAGGTTCATTAGGTTAGTTCTAAAAAATCCTGAAATAATTACAGTTACGGAAAAAAGCAGTTTGTTCAAATGACATGTTTGGGAAATTAATCAGGCTGTTTATGTGTCTAATCGATAAACCAATTTAAACGCATTTGTTAAGACTACAAGAACGTAGAATGGAGAATGGAAATCAACTCACCGATTAAAGCATAGTTCTTATGAGAATGATGACACATCTAAGAAACCCTCATGGGTTAAAAGGGAATGTATGACAAATATTTACAATACAAGTATTTATCATAATTGCATAAAAAACATAATAGGATGATTGATTGGACCACCTTATCTTTCAACTACCATTTCATAATACCGTAAAGGATTGATACTTTCGTTTGTCCCAATCACAATTTTACTTTAACACGAGAGTGACAAAGATAGCAAACGTTGAATTTCTTTTATCTAAGGGCAGAGCGAAGCCCCGACAGGTGCGCGCGCGGCACGCGGCCCGAGCTATCCCGAGCATTTCCGAACTTGCTCTTTTTTACTGACCAATATAACACCGGCGCAGAAAACAGATTTTAACAGTATCATTTCAAAGTATACAACCGCGGGGAGATGTCAGAAATTGACACAATACTATATAATTACGAAGACTCAGAACCATAGGCTAGATTTAATACTATAAATTAAGCGATGGTCAGGAAAAATACATTTTTAAATGCGTAAGTGTTTTTATAATTTAAAAGTTAAAGTCTATAAGTTTTTTACATTCCTGGAAAGGTAGATTTTAGTGAGACTTTGCATTTATGCTATCTTAACCATCATTTTATACCATGTAAAATAAATTATTTCATTTTGAAGTAAATTTTTATTACCCTGATTTGTCTTTTTGTAGAACTTTATTTTAATATTTAAGTACCGAATTAACTCCGTATAGTTGTTCCATTTACCACCCAAAGCGAGCATGAAAGACAAACATTTTTTCTGTCTAATTACATTTACAACAGCTAAAATTCGCAGTCGTTAACAAAACGAAGTACTTCCAATTCCAAAGACGTGTTGAGCTATTAAACAATTCACTTCATTCATTGGCGAACTAATCTTCAAAGATTAAACTGCTTGTGGTTAAGCGCGTAAATATTGCAACGTGATATTGACATTTGGTTTACCATGGTATAAAATGTTTCTTCACAGAAGTAGACTCTTCGTGGGAAGCGCTGGTAGATTTTTGACGTGTTGAAGTCTTCGTGCGGCCCACTTACTGAATAAACATATTATTATTTAATCTTTTTTCAATAAATATAAATGATAAATATCACATAAATTAACCTAGTCCCAAACAAAGAACTGGTCTTGTACTATGGGTACCACAAGACAATGATAAACTAACCTTTATAAATAAATACATAATTAAACCATAAAAACCAAACAAACTGACCCTAGTTTGGCGATTTTTTTTATACTTACCACCTAAGTTGTTTTTGAAATAAAATATAAAAAAATACATAGAAAACACCCAAGACAAAGGGCTATGGGTTACAATTCATTACCATGTTACTGTTGTTAATCGGGGCACTGCGACTCCGCCACCCATTCAGCAGCGTGTGACACAAGGCGACGGAATGCTCGTCCAACATTTTAACCAATAACCTTCGATCTTCGTTTACTTTAGTTAAGCGCGAACTATCATTGTCGGGAGAGGGTATTTCATTTGATCTTTTTTTCACGTTGTTATCTTAGGGTTCTGGCTGGACACTTAAACTGTGGGATCTTTTGAGTAGTTTAGACAATATTATTTTAATCTATTGTAATGGTTCTGGGTGTCCCGACACTACTCATATAAGTATCATTTTGGTTTACGAAGTTTTTAGCTTCTTCAAAAATACGTACGTACGTCGAAAGGAAAAAACGGAACCGTTATAGGATCACTTTGTTGTCCGTCCGTCCGTCCGTCCGTTCGTCTGTCTGTCTGTCTGTCAAGACCCTTTTTCTCAGGAACGCGTGGAGGTGTCAAGCTGGAATTTATATCAAATACTCGCGTTTACGGTCCCTTGGGGCTGTAAAAAAAACAAACTTCTAAGCCAACGCAATCAAAAGATACAGCCGTTTATGCCGCGAATTTCCGCAAATTTTCGACACTCGCAAGGAAAACAAAACCGGGTACTTCCCGTGAACTCAGAATCTTGAAATTTGGTAGGAAGCAACGTCTTATAGCACAGTTAAAGGAAAAATTGCGAGAACCGTAAATTTTTGCTACATAACAAAAAAAAACCATTTTGCGATTGCAAACTTTTATGCAGTTGGTAAACTAATCGCGACCTATGTTGATGTATGTACAACAGTTTTTCAACGGAAAACTCAAGCTCGTCCCTCAATACAATTTTACATTACTATAAGTTTGTACGGAACCCTCGGTGCGCGAGTCCGACTCGCACTTGACCAGCTTTTTTTTATGGTGTTTTATTTTAACTAATTTGTGTAATAATAGCAAAAACTATAATTACTCTTGTTAAATTATAGGGACTTAGACTAATATTGCTCGAATAAATTACTTAAGTATATTTTACACGTAATCATTAATCTCCAGTTTAACAAAGTTTTTACTGATGCCTCTAAACAAGAATGCAGTGCATAAATATGCACCGCTGGCGTTGGACTTAAATAAGTCCAACACATTTCAGAGCCAAGATCCTAGATTTCAATCCACAATTAAGGCAAAATCGGTAATTTGTCTTTTTATGGTAACAGGAAGCCAAACTAGCACACATGCCCTAATGGGATCTGTGACATCCCAAGACTACAGTCTCAAAACTGCTCTCCTGAGACTGCAAATGCGTTGTCTACCCTGAGAACTAAGATGGAATGCCTATTAATTTCACCGAATGTCTTATTCTCGCATCGAAACACAATGTGAACACTGCTGTTTGGTAGTTTAAAGTATAAGAGAGATGATGGTAGTGATCCGATGTCAGTTTGAAAACCATTCCTACGGAACCCTAAAACAGGAGTGGTATGCGACAGTGGCGTCGGATTACCGGCTGGACAAATATATCGAGGACGTTTTTTATAATGGCCGCCATCGGAAATAACATACCAAGCGAGTTTCTAATAACTATCTCGCTTATTTTGGAATGGTCGTTATTTAGTTATACATATTAATGATTATTGCTCATGTAAACAAAGATTATTACTTGTGTAAACTATTTTCAATAGGAATGTTTGGTTTTATTAATAATTATATATAGTTGGAGCTTTGTCTAATTGTCTCTGTGTAATTATCAAGCGACTACAATGTAAGAAGATGTAAGTGTATTTATATATAACATTGTTATATGCAATTCCTCATTCGTAATTGTGAAATAGATACCCTAACCAACACATAAAATGTAAAAAAAGGCCAAAGTTCGATACAAAGACTTCAGGGCTCTTGCTTGTTACGCACTATCAGTAAATAATAGGTTTATTTTTTTAACACCGACCTTAAAATTATTTTAAAGAAAGAATTGAAGACGAGGTAAAAAGGCAGATTTTATGACGCGTCTGCCTTGTTGATAGTGACCCTGCCTACGAAGCTTGCGGTCCCGGGTTCGATTCCCGGATTCCCGCTATGGTCAAAACGTATTTGATTTTGAGTCTTGGAGGTTTTTTATGTATTTAAGTACCTATTTATAGTGTTCTCTAGTACCCATAATACGAGCTAAGACTTAGTATGGGACTAGGTTAATTGGTGTGACATTGTCCCCTGATATTTGAATTCCTAATGTGTATGAATTATAATTTTAAATAACATTTACAAATATATATATTATACACAATATTTAGTCAAAACAATTGGATTACTCGTAAATAGCCCAACAATACAAAAAAATCTACATAATGTTCCAACGAAACTTACTAAGCTACTTAAATAATAAAGAACCACACACGACACGACTCGTTAGCCTAGTTGGTAGTAACCCTGCCTACGAAGCTAGCGGTCCTGGGTTCAAATCCCGGTAAGGGCAGATATTTGTGTGATGAGCACGAGTATTTGTTCCTGAGTCTTGGATGTTTTCTATGTATTTTAGTATACATTTCTCTATATAAGTAGTTTATCGTTGTCTAGTACCCATAGTACAAGCCTAGGGCTTAGTTTGGGACTAGCTCAATTTGTTTGAGATTGTCCTGTATTATTTATTTATGTATATAACTATAAAATAAAACCGGCGAAGTGCGAGTCGGACTTGCGCACCATTATCTATATAACCACGGTGTCTGTATTAAGAACGAGCAAAAAAGGCAAAAAAACACGTTTGTTGTATGGGAGCCCCCCTTAAATATTAATTTAATTTCAATTTAATTATTTATTTTTAAAGTGAATACACAACTAAATATTCTGTGAATATTTCAAGTGTCTAACTGTTGCCATTATTAATATCGAGGAAAAAAACGACAAAAAGTCACGTTTTTTGTATGGGAGCCCCCTTAAATATTTATTTTATTTTAGTGTTTAGTATTTGTTGCTATAGCGGCAACAGAACTACATAAATTGTGAAAATTTCAACGGACGGACAGACAGCGAAGTCTTAGTAATAGGGACCCGTTTTTACTCTTTGGGTATGGAGCCCTAGTTGATATATGTGAATGTATTTATGTATATTATGTATATTTATATGCCTCACTCAGTCATGCACCCTTTGGTTGTTGTATCTCCATTAGGGATATACTGTTATAGTTTTGCTGCTGAACGGAATTGTATTCTTGCTGTATTAGTTCACTGGATCCTGTAACTCAGGGCATCCTAGCTCAGGGCCCAAAACCGCTGCTTCGTGTAAATAATGTGTTTTATAAAAAAAAACATTTTTGTACGGGAAAGCGTACATTAATTAAATTGTATATTACTCAGCAAAACCTAATTATTGCGCAAGCGTGTGCCTACGCGTGCAATTGACTTTAGCATAGAAATTACATCAAATAAATCACTATTTTGTCAGCAGTCAATTTGGTCGTTTCTTGTATCATCGCCTCCGATCGATCAGCATCATCTTTAATATTTATCAACTCAAGTAGTGTAGTTTACCCCTACATTCTTTTTGGTCCTTCGAACCGGATTCTAGTGCGCGTTTCGGTAATATTATTTTATTTTCATTTTTCTTTTCATCGTTTTCGTTCGTTTCTATTGTTATGAGTTACCGTTTCGTTTCTGTTGAATCAATGAACGTTTATCCCTATTCCATTAATAAAGTATAAATATAGCTGTCATGTTAATGTTAGGTATTGAGACGTGGAATGCAACGGTTCACCTTCGACTGCGGTAATGCAATTATTTGCATCTATGTAAAACAGATTTGTGTGAAGTTGGAATACTTGGATTTCCAACTTATTGTTGTTATTGTTAATTTAAGTTTTTTCGTAGTATTATTGAGATTATCCCAATAGGATGCCACTTTTAGTTTTAGGGAAAATGCAATTATGAGACTTATTTTTTCAATTGTGTTTGCCCTTATCGATACGTTTAATATATTAAGTAAAATGAACTAAACATTATAAACAAATAGTTAACTTAACTAAGGTTCTGTTGCCATGATGACGGAGGTTAATTCTATCAGTTCCGGAACCATAGCCCATGAGCAACTTCCACGAAAAAAGTGAAAAACTATCAGGAAGATAATCCGTTTTGAATCTGAAATTTATATTTAATACTCGTCATGTTTTTGCTTACTTCTTGTTGAAGTAGTCGAGTAAAAAATGATTATTTCTGTCACTGCTTACTAATTTAACACTTGCAATAACAAACAGTGGCATGACGTAATTATTTATGTATAATTGGTTAATAATTAGATAGTGCAAAGGAAAAATTTAAAAGCGTCCAAGCTTACGTTAAAAAAGCAATCAGCAACTAAACAGAGCTGAGAAGGATAAATAATAACGGAAAATTATAAAGTTCCCGAGGGAATACCGATATTCGAAATCTACGCGGACGAAGTCTCGCAGTCAGAACGCAGAAGCTAGTAATTACTTTAATTAACTATTTCGGATTTACCCTACAAAAACTACGAGTAATGTATTTCTATTTGAGCTTTTAATTCCAAATGCTTCTATTATATTAAACGTACAACAAAGATGTAACATTAGACAATAGTGGAGTCATCGACGACCTGTCGTAGTGGGCGTCCTTGGTTTGGTTCCTGGCACGAATTAATAATGGCTATTAGTCAGCGTTCTGTTTAAATCTAAACGTTTATATATTTATCTAACGTCTTTAGTTTACAATAGAATTTTGTAAATGATCGCCAATATATCCTGTTAACGCATCTTAAACACAGCTGACGGTTGACTTAAGCTTTAAAATGATATTTAACGTTTTTTAATGGCCTGCACAAGTCAAATGAGTAGACAGGCCACCTGATGGTAAGAGAGATGTGAGACCTAAAGACATTTCCCATCTGAAGCCTACAAATTGCAAATTGCATTTGCAACCTATACCTATTTATTTATTGATTTATTTACTTTAGAATTGTAATTAACTGATGAACCAAAACATTAAAATCTTAATAAATGGATCTGGCAGCTTACCCCAATCCTATTATTTTATTCCTGTTACCTACAACGATAACGTTATCAGAATGCATCCTTGTTTTGTAAGATATTAAAAATATTATTAAATCGTCAACTACTGGGGTATCTAGAGGATCACCAGATGTGAAGTGATCACCATATGGCTTTTGCCGAGTACGTCAAAAGCAAGGGCCAGGCATTGGCCGTTAGTTTAGAAGTTACGAAGGCGTTTGATCGGGTCTGGCACAAAGCACAAAAAAAAGCTGCTTTTTTATAGGTTGCCAGAGATTTTTTGCGAATAGGCAGCCAGTTTTCTTGCAGAGCTGATTATCAAATTAACAGTCGACGGCTCATGCTCGAAACTCAAGCCCGTGAAATCTGGTGTACCGCAAGGCTGTGTATTGTGCCCTACGCTTTTTTCTACATATCAACAGTATGTTGCAGAATAGTAACATTCATTGCTATGTAGATGGCTACATGTGTCACACGTTACTCTGATCGCAGCAATTTCTCTCGAGCTGACACCGAAAATTACAGGGAAACTGTGGGACGCCCATATTTTCATCCATTTATGGGATGGAGCCTTCAAGAAAATAGCTTCCATTTCACTAAAGACCGGCAATGGACCAACTACTCTTCTGGAATTGCTGGTGTTTATAGGGAGTGATGATTACTGGCCATCAGGTAACCCGTATGCTCGTTTGCCTCCCTCTTAAATAAATAAATAATAAATAAATATCAGGGGACAATCTCACACAAATTGACCTAGTCCCAAACTAAGCTCTAGGCTTGTACTATGGGTACTAGACAACGATAAACTTCCTTATAAAGAGAAATATATACTTAAATACATAGAAAACATCCAAGACTCAGGTAAAAAATACTCGTGTTCATCACACAAATATCTGCCCTTACCGGGATTTGAATCCAGGACCCCTAGCTTCGAAGGCAGGGTCACTCCCAACTAGACTAGCGTGTCGTGCCTCTTATAAAGATTAACCTGTTATAGAAAGAAAGAAATAGCTTATAATTGCTCTGTCGAGTTCAAGAGCGAGTTGTTTGAGATCATCTACCTGTCTACATTGTTAGAGCAGGTATGATCAATCGATCAGATACTTCGTGACACGCATAGCGCCGCGTCTGTTCTCGGAAAGTCCTGCGTGTGCGCATATTTTGGAACTGGGCGTGCGCGTTGACGTGAGTGTATTCGATCCATTAATGTAACTTGTAATACGCATGGACTGTTTTTTATTTGCGCCCAGTAGTTAAGAGTTTGGTCATTTACCAAGTATCAGAGGGGGGACACAATTTCACACAAATTGACCTAGTGCCATACTAAGCTAACTTGTACTATGAGTACTAGACAACGATAAACTTACTTAACCAAACAATACAAAGCCAAGATCTTTTCTTTTAGAGAAACAATTATTTTGGGTAGTCTTTAAGAATATGTAATAAGGACACGTAATTGACTTAATTTTAGCATATTGCGTAAACAGTTAAACATATAGAAAGCATTCCTACAAAGAAAATTTCTCCAAAAAAGTCTGGGAACCCACTCTAAAGACTAAGATGAAATGCTTCTATGTAATTTTATTTGATAGTGTCTCATTCACTGAACCACAAAAATGTGAATACTATATAGTTGGTATACTCGTTGTTTAATATTTTCTTTAAATACTTAAGTATCAAATACGGCAGTAGCAATGGCACTGCGCATGATAACAAAAACACAGCGTTCTTAGTCAGTTATTGTTCTTAGTATTACATTTTACTCCAACAATACTACGAACTGGATAAGGAGTCAATTCTATATGAAAATAACAGATCCTGGCACAGAATTTAAACTCAAACATTGTATGGAAACCACTGGAACGTTGATGTGCTTATGTGTAGTGGTAAAGCTAACACAACAATATGACTGAATAAGATTTAAGTACACACTTGTGTGAGATCTAATGACAGTTCATATCGGCATCTATTCGCACAAGCGTACACATACGTATGCGTACGCAAGGTTAAAGAGTTTTAGTAATTTATGGGGCTAAAAAAGTTTACTAAGAAGTCATAAAACATGATTAGTTTAGTTTTGGGTTTTTGCGAAGGACTTTTTAGGATAATTGTTTATGCAAACTATGTAGAAGGAACTGATACTTTGGTGGCCTGTTATTTTGTTTTGTTAGTGGAATAGGAGGATTATGAAGCTGAACTTTTCCATACAAAATACGGTAACGATTCTCTTCTTAAACCTAGTTAATAATTTATGATTTGTGAATATGGTGTAGATATTTATGACATACTGGGTCTGTTCGTTTTCTTTTGCAAGAAAGTACATACATACATACAAAACATCACGCCTTCACTCCCAGAGTGGGGTAGGCAGAGCTACAGAATACCAACAACTCTGAAACTAATTATTTTTAATTCTGTAACGACATTTTGCACAAAATATTTCATAATAAAACTACTTACAACATATTCAAAAATCGTGGGAATGGGACTTAATTTAGGGGGTGAGAAACGTTATCTTCCGAAGCTAAATTTGCATGGATTTTTTTGACAGTTTTGCTACGCGAATAAAGGGTCTCTTCACAACCTTATCTTAAAAGTTATTTAATAAAACTGTCGGTGAACGTTTCATAGCGAAGTGTCTCGACAATGACCTAAGGGCACACGTAGACGAGTGATTTTTGAGAATTTATTACCCGTTCATAGCAGGTACGAACGTCTCATTCTATTACACCAAATTAGGGTACAACAGATATTATTGGCGTGCACATTGAAAAAAGAGATGGCTGGATCAAGAGCCAGATTACGGCCACGTATTGTGAGGAGGTGTCTCTCTATGCAGCCCTAACCACCGGTAGCTCGAGCCGCGCCCCGCTGCCGCTAGGTTTTTATAACAGTCATTTTATAAAGAAAAACAAGTGAAATATAATTAAATATCTGAATATCTCGCATGTCTTAAACTAAGTTCTTCCAATGTACAAACTTATTCGTACTATAGATATAAGTAAAGATGGTTGGTTAATGGTATTTACTTGCTTTCTTAGTTTAGTCTGTTGTTCAAAAACAGACAGGTGTGCTAATTAAAAAAGGCATCAAACTTTAAATAAAAAGCTATTACAAAAGTAAACAAACGTAAATTTTAAACTGAAATATCAATAAAAACTATAAAAACAAAATACGACACCAATGTCCCTAAAAACCCAAAAATAATTTCATAATCCTAAATTAATCAATAAATCAAGCACCCCAAACATGTTTCGTCTCATTCGTACCTTACACATACAATCTTTCCTCTCGCTTCATCTATTAAGATACAGGTTGTTTGATAAAAATAAAATCGTAAATAAGTAAGTAATCCCCGTTTATAGGGAACAGGCGTGAGGTAGGTCCGGATTACGGGACGTCTGTTTGTATGTTCAGTTTGATTACATTCTTGAATATATATAAAATCTAAATTTGGAGGCTTAGTGTGGAATGTTCGGGAAATTTCGAGTGTAGTTGTAGCTCTTGTAGAGAGATTTACAAGAGGCGCATCATCGATTATTATTAGGAATTAGGGATACACGTGAATAAAGTATCAATACTTAACATTTTCTTAGATCCGTGTTGTTGCCGGGTTAGAATAGTGCCACTCCATGTATTCCTGTCGATGTCGTGAGAGACGACTAAGGAAATATAGGCTTGTAGTACTATTACGCGATGGGCTTGCAACCTGTCACTAATATATACTGATAAACATTGTGTAAAATGTGGTTACAGAATTATCAAGTAGTTTTTTAGAGTTGGTACCTATTTCTGTAGCTCAGCCTACCCCACCCTGGCATTAAAGGCGTGACGTTATGTATGTATGTATGTATTTTATCTTTAATACTATTATGAATATGAATGTGTGTTTGATTGTGTGTTGTTTTAAATTTCAACGCCTAAACCAATCGATTTGATGTTAAGTATCTACAGAGGATTAATATAGCACGCAAAGTGAACATAGAAAAATACAGAGGAGACGGAGAACTTTGTTAAATATATAATTAGATATTAAATAAACTTACTTGAAGTATAATAGTTATTATAAAAGTTTTTTTTATTAATCAAACCATTAGGATCACGCCAAGATTCATAATCCGCCTTCAATAGTATTTTAAATGGGTGTTGTAAGTGCATG
The DNA here is from genome assembly GCA_949316455.1 of Acleris holmiana. Lineage (NCBI taxonomy): Eukaryota > Metazoa > Arthropoda > Insecta > Lepidoptera > Tortricidae > Acleris > Acleris holmiana. Next base: position 959,978 of record OX438781.1, read on the forward strand.
TTCAATTCATCAACGCTTGTCAATGTTTTTTTCTCCCGTTAGATGGCGCTAGTTAGCGACCACATTTTTGAAGCCTAGTAAGTCTATGTGGCGGGACAAGCCCAAGAGGAATGCAACAGCAACTGTCAATCACTTAGGCGCCTCCACGGCGGCTACAGTCCAGTAAATTAGCCACCGAGATAAAAAAAAAGTTGTTTATTCAGTAAGTAGGCCGCTTGGGCACTTTCACACTAAATTCTACTAGCGCTTCCCAAGAGGAGACCACTGCTGAGAAGAAGCGCCGAAAGAAACTCGACAATCAATCATTTTTTTAAATAAATTTTGTTTATGACAATAATAAAATTTAACCTACCATTATATAAAATAAAAAATATTAATTCACACTTTCATTCCCAGAGTGGGGTAGGCAGAGCTACAGAATTACCAACAACTCTATAACGTACCTACTTTGGATATAGTTTATATCCTTGAAAAATAAATAAAAAATGACGGTCACACGGCCGACTGTACTTAGTTTACTTAAAAGTTATGGTGAGAAATGTACTGTCACTTTTTAGCCTCAAGCCTCAAGGCAGCTGATAGCGAAAGTGTTTCCTTCCGCTCATGCGCAGCGATGCCAAGAAAGTGTCATCAGTACCATTTTTTTTAAATATATTTTTTACATCATTACGCAAAACAAGTTATTGAGTAAAGATTTTAACATACATCTACATAACATCACGCCTTCATTCCCAGAGTGGGGTAGGCAGAACTACAGAAACTAAAAACTTGTTAATAATTCTGTAATCACATTTTGCACAAACAGGTTAAGATGTTTACCAGTGTGTTAGTGTCAGGTTGCAAGCCCATCGCCTAACAGTACTACAAGCCCTTACTCCCTTGGTCGCCACTTACGACATCCACGGGAAGACATGGAGTGGCACTACCCGGCAACCACACGGGCAAAAGATTTTAAATGATTGTTTAACAGCCAAACTGCAAGTACGTATATTTAAACGTTTTCAAAATGGTTTTCATATTAATTAATATGTATTTGGAGTTATATTATTATTTGGCATCGAGAAATGTACAGGTAAAAACTGGCACACTTGTCTTATTTTCTACATAAGTGATTTAATACATATAAATACACCAAATGAGGCTATTATGAGTCATTTACATACATACATACATAACATCACGCCTTCATTCCCAGAGTGGGGTAGGCAGAGCTACAGAAATACCAACAAGTCTAAAAAGACTTGTTGATAAGTCTGTATCCACATTTTGCACAATCAGGCCAAGAAGTGTACTAGTGTATTAGTGACAGGTTGCAAGCCCATCGCCTAACAGTACTACAAGCCCTTATTCCCTGAGTCGCCTCTCACGACATCCACGGGAAGACATGGAGTGGCACTATTCTTACCCTGCAACCACACGGGAGGCTCTCAAAACTTGTCACACGCAAAAGCCATCCTTTATTATATAACTATGATAGCTCGTAGTAGGTACCGTAAATGATTCAGCCGCTAGTTTCAAATTAAAAATCCAAACGTTTAAAGTCACGTTCGAAGCAGTAAGTACCTAAGTCATCTAAAGTCCTTAGCTACCCACTGCGAGAAAACATGTGGAACGTTCTGATTCAAGCCGCCTACGGGGCAAACTGTTAGGTATGCGAAGTTACTAGGCTCACGATGCCTTATTAAGCCAAAAATTGCCTTGAATTCGTCATACGTTTGACCTTAACTTTAAGTTGTTCGGTCAAAGCGCCATCTTTTGACAAAAGTTTGTAGTTGGGAGTGAAATGTCTGCTTTATTCATTATTTTCAATTTATCTTAATAATAAATAAATAAATATCAGGGGACAACCTCACACACATTGACCTAGTCCCAAACTAAGCTCTAGGCTTGAACTATGGGTACTAGACAACGATAAACATACTTATATAGAGAAATACATACTTAAATACATATAAAACATCCAAGACTCGGGAGCAAATATTCGCGCTCATCACACAAATATCTGCCCTTACCGGGATTTGAACCCAGGACCGTTGGCTTCGGAGGCAGGGTCACTCCCAACTAGGCCAACGTGTCGTCAACACAACATAATATAATAATACATTGATAAGTCTACCAAACTACGGGGCTTACTTTGTCAGGGGTATATATACATGATTTGGATATGTAATAGCCGCGTATATTGCACAAAAATACAATAAATTTTCATAAGATTCAATCGCTTGCCATGTTTATGTATATGTGTATTCCGCTAGAACTTTAAAACTACAGAATAGATTTTGTTGCAGTTTCAAGTGCCATATAAATCAATTTAACAAAATTAAAACATTTAAATGATTCTTCGTTCGATTAAGGGTGGATTGATCCATCAATTAATTAATCAAAACTTTATCATTAAAAAAAAACTGCCTATATTAAGAGCTAATTTGAAATCAATACCATATTCGGGTCATACGAGTATTATATCGATATACAGAAACTAGATTGAATTCGATGAAATTGTTAAAAATATTACTAGATGAAATAATCATTCTGTGGTAAATTCTGAGAGAAAATACATTTATTCACAACAACACACAAATTAATTTAAAAGTATAATACAACGTAGGACGAAAAATTGGACAGTTGTTGCGAAATGGTCCCAATTCAGAATTGCCAGCTGTTAAATCAGCGCTGGTCTTCGGTTGATGCAACCAAATGCATCAACAAATTACTACTTATTCATGTAATTAAAGTGCACCTAATTGATGGTTCATGCCTACCAGTTCATTCTGCGAATATTCTGATGCACTTACTGTGAATAACGTAGGCGTATTATTACATTTTAATATTTTTTCCTCAACCAGTGGGCAGGTCAAGGTTATATCTTAAAAAGAACAGTTGTTTATTTATAGTTTTTATTGTTGAGGAAGATTTATATTTAACTTGGAAGCAAGGAGAAGGCACTCGAGCACTCAGGCCACCTAATGGTAAGTGGAATCCGAGACACATATGCATTTGAATTGAAAAGACGGCAATCCTAAAACCTCAAATGCGTTGCCAACCCTGACGAATGAGATGGAATGCCTCTATGCTAGTAATTTCACCGTGTCTTATCTCCACACCAGAACAACAATGCAAATGCTGTTTGGCGGGTGGTCAAATGATGTTAAATGGTGGCGATCCGGACGGACCCTACCACCACTAACCCTACGTTTTAAAAAACAGTAAAATCCCAACCAATCCCAATAACCTGGTGCCTTTAAACTCGGTAAATGAAATGGCTTTTGACATGTCATCGTTTTGTTTTTAACTCGCCATTACTGTCAAATGAACAAGAGCTCATGGCGTTGACAATACGATACCATGGCAAAAGAAATAAGGTTTTTAACGATTAGAATAGATTTCCAGTAGAGCAAGTTCGAAATTATTATTTTCTGATCACAGAGCAGTAGCAGATTTTCAGTAACTTTGTTTCTACAACACAAAAGACGATATTAGTTTTGTTCAAACAAATAAAAATGAAGTAGTATAATAAATCTTAATGTTCATTTTCGTATAAATAAAGTTATTAGCATCGTATGATAGATATGTATCTACTAATTGCGCTTGACATACGAACTAGGGTAAGGCCCAAATAGTTGGACCATAGTTAAGCGTAGTTAACCATACAAACAACAAAGGTGAAAAAAGTTCCGTTGTGACACAAAAAATATTCCTACAAATGTATGCCTAATTTTCGCGTCAGAAAATTTAATTGAGTGAGTTAGCGTGGCCAACTTTTTGGTCCTTACCCTAATCGGCATTATAAATCTACGCTTATTTAGATAAATGGGCTTATTCTAGCAAACTTCATTAAGTATAACTTTATTGTCTGACTCTTCATTGTACCCTATTTAAATAAGGAGGAGGTAATCAATTGCACTGGTTTTTTTTTTGTGTGTTTGTTAGACGATTACTCCGCCAATTGTTAATCGATTTTATAAAAGATTTTTTGTTTGATATGGTGACTCCCTTGGTAGTCCCATTGCCACCTAGTTGGTATCTGATGGGGGATCCTTGAGGAATTTATAGTAGTGGTAGGACCCTGTGCAGGGTCCGTCCGGGTCACTATCACCACCTTATCCATTAACCAACCGCCACGCAACAGTGTTCGCATTGTTGTGTTCCGGTCACAACACCTCTGCTTGGCGGTAGGTTAAAGAATAAGATGGAACGTTCCGGACGGATTTCATTCCCCCGGATTCCAGGGGGAAAGTTATTCTTCCTTTTCGCATACAGGCGGTCACCACTAGTTATAGTAATGGCCGCCGAGTTAAAAACAATGCGATAACATGTGAAAAGCAGTTCGGTTTAACCGGATCGAATAGATTCGTTAATAATTTAGGCAACGACAAATACAAAATGTAACTCCTGATTATATTCTCAATCGTCACTCCGCAACGCCGTAGGCGCAGTAAAGGCATCCGTCCAGTAAGGCCGCCGCATTGACCCGCTTCGCCTTATATGCGCGCGCGCAGCCTTCGCGCAGGCTCGAGCTGATGAGTCAAGGTCATGGCAATGGTGGCTTAAACAATAAGGTGTAAGGCATCTTGTTGTTTATTATTAAATTTGGAGGTGATAGTGAAAAAATGCTTTGAAACGAATAAATAAATGTTGAATTTTAAGAGATTTTGTCCGCGACGAATTAATTATTTTGCCATCCCATGTTGCGGCGATTGGCATCAACATTAAATTTTCTGGGATATAAAGCCTATGTGTTTATCCAGGATATTTTATAACCTGTCTCCATTCCAAATTTCATGCAAATCCGTCCAGCCGGTTGTAAATAAATGTGTCTGCTAAACATTACGTGGCTATCTATTTGATAACACATTTTATCGATTAAGTATTTGCAGAACAACGTTTCAGTTCGACCGTATCCCTGAGGCAGAGGATCTGAATAAACCATTCGAAATTATTATAAAAACCGTAACGTGGTAATACATCTTAAAGCTCAAGTAAAGCCGAACGAATAATTAAAATAGGTACAGTCGACGTCATAAATATGTTTACACTTTAATACCATGTCACTTTCATTTACTGAGACAATTACATATATTTATATATAAAATTGTCTCAGTGAATGAAAGTGACAAGGTACTAAAGTGTAAACATATTTATGACGTCGACTGTACAGTAATAGGTACTTAAAAAGGCAAGATGATATAAATATTCGAGTCAAACCGAAAACCTCTCTTATTCACTTATTTTTAAAGTTGGTTAAACTCTGCAATAACCAGCTTCTGAGAAACCAAATTGCAATCAATGACCTCATCAGAAGTTTCATTTAAAATCTCTTGACCTTTAAGCCGTTACTAATACGAACTATTTTGGCACGTAATATATAAATAACCTATTGATTCGCATTTAAAATGAAAATGGAGGCAATCATTTAATTATCAGTGTAACAAGATTACTTGGCTAATTTGTAAGTGAAAGATAGCCTGTGATACAAGTTAAGAGTTACCAGCGATTAGAATAAAAATAAATCTACTCTCTATGACACTTTAAGATATAATAGATATTGTTAGATTTTACAACTAACATGACTGATAACATCAAACAAGCAAAAGTTTCATATGAAGCTATTTCTAACCAGCTGAGGCCATTTAAGCGTCATTCGAGAGAGAGGGAGAGTGGTGATGTATGACACAATCAACGACATTTTCGAATTGCTGCCATACAAATGAAAGAGCCTTTCTTCATATAGTTTTGACGCATTTTGAGAGAAGATGAAGAAGGAAGATGATGAAGGGAGAGGGAGTGGTGGTAGGGCCCTCTGCAGGGTCCGTCCGGAACGCTACCACCATCTTATCCATTAACCACCCGCCAAGCAGCAGTGTTCGCATTGCTGTGTTCCGGTGTGGGGATAAGACAACCGGTAAAATTACTAGCATAGAGGCATTCCATCTTAGTCCTCAGGGTTGGCAACGCATTTGACGTCTTAGGATTATAGTATTGAGAATTCTAATGTCTATGGGTCTCAGATTCCACTTAGGTACCATCAGGTGGCCTGAGTGCTCGTGTGCCTTCTCTTTAACATAAAAAAATTATCAAAAACGGCAGAGGATCTTTCACGTGTTATAGTATTGTTTTTTAACTCGGCATCCATTACTGCTAAGTAAATAAAACCTATCAAAACTTCGATGATACGATAAAATGTCAAAGGCGATATGGTTTCTAACCAGTAGAATAGAGAGGCCTTGTATGACGTTTATGCGTAATAAAAGTCCAATTTTGATAATTAAATAAAACACATTTCAATAATTACTATGTTAGGATTACGTTGACAATACTACTAAACTATAATAGCCATAATAAATAAATTTTTTATATCCGCTTCCTCTCTTGTCCGATAGCACACCAGTGCCGACACTTGTGCAATTTCTATCAATCGCCGACCAATTGATTGATAACATGTTGACAAGACTTGAGGCGATGGAATAACACGTGCAGAACTACTGCTGTTCTCTAACTCATTGCATTAAAATAAATAACTCACGATTTTTTTTTGCCTTTAGCTTTCAATTTTCATGGAACCTAACTATGGATACCTGTTTCTAGCATTCTTTAAAACCCGTCCATTTGGGAGGACGATACCACATGCAAACAGATAGGTACACAGATATATACATACACATGTGTCATACACAGATTTAGGTTACCATCTTTCCTGTGGACACACCGAAAGTTAACGTTTTTAAGGCCTAATTTTCTGGCTAAACCCATTCCCGCATAAACACCGTCAGGACTGCTTTAGGCCTACCATATAAAAACATAACTTATATGCACACAAGCTCTTTAACTATTGACCACAGGAGAGACAACTTTTGAGAGTGTGTATGACCCACATACACAAAACTCCACCTTTTCTCGAGGTTAAAAAGAGTAGTTATTTACCCGACCCTTGAGCTTTACAAAATGGGCGTTTCAATCACGAAAATTAGCCATACATTTTTGCACTTTTTTGAAAACCGCCCAAATACATGAAAATCAAACAATAAAACACCTTAATTAGAATTGAATTAAATATTGCAATAAAAACATTTATTTTTGACATCTGGCTGTCAGGCGGTTATAAAAGCCATAAAAATAAACTAGTGACAAATCGTGATGACGCTGTCATTTTAAAAGAGGGTTCTAATGGCGTAACGTACTTTTTTCTTGCATGTGATGCAGTCGTACTAATATACACCGTCTCATTTTTCAACTTAACTTTAAGAGAACGTTATTTAGGGCAAATATAGTTTCTCCAAGTCACTACTATCCTAACTGTTTTTAAGATATTCAATAATTAAATTATACAGTAATACAATACAAATACTCTTTATTGAACAAAAAAAAAAAAAAAAAAAAAAAAACAGAACATGGAACAGTACATTTATATCATAGGTATACAACAGGCGGTCTAATGCGGTCGGTAATGGAAGTTGAACCAGTGTTAAAGATTCTTAATTTGTAACCAAACAATTGTTACTTTTTAAATTTTGTAAGTAAAGAGTTTGCAATTTATAGGTATGCACAAACAAGGTTAAAGAAGTGAGTTTATTTGAAATTCAAACACTGTACTGGACACCGACTTCTGTGTCAAAAGGACCGTTTACAATGACTGTCAATTCAATACTAAAGTTTTTTTCACATATTTAACTAATTACTAGCATATAGGCTTTCTCAGGGTTGGCAATGCATTTGATGTCTTAGGATTATAGTCTTGAGAATTATAAAAATAAAGTTTTACCATTTTGTTTCTGTGAATGTATCAAGCAATATGTCAAAATTAAAGCAAATAAAAAAAAAACGCTGTGTTTCTTCTCTATTTCTCTCTCATCTTATTTGATTAGTACTGGAAGTTTATAGTATAACTTTGACGACGCGGTAGACTAGTTGGGAGTGACCCTGCCTCCGAAGCCAACGGTCCTGGGTTCAAATCCCGGTAAGTCATATTTGTGTAATGAACGCGAATATTTGTTCCTGAGTCTTGGATGGTTTCTATGTGTTGTATGTATTTCTCTTTATAAGTAGGTATGTTTATCGTCGCCCAGTACCCATAGTACAAGCCTAAAGCTTAGTTTGGGACTAGGTCAATTTGTGTGAGATTGTCCACTGATATTTAACTCCAACTACTCCAAGTTTATTCTCTACTATATTTATACAAATAAGAAGACCATATATTCCTAAACTCTGGGACTAGTCCCAAGAAGAAGAAACGCGTATTTTCATGTCTTTTCTTGTCTTGCTCTAACATACGAAGTAAAACTGCAACAGTTATCGGCCACACATTGCCTTGAAAAATTTGATCGTTTACAAGCCCCTTTAGGCTATACTAGGCCATTTACAACAGCTTTAGCTAAACCAAAGCATTATAATACACATTTAAATATATATATCATAAATAATACTTATAAAAAGCCGTATGTTTAAAAAGCTATAACTATATCCCGAGTAAAAACTATCAAAGCGTTTTCTATGGACGCCCACAGACATCGAATCGTAAAACGCCATCTTTATTTTGACAAAAACACCGATTAGGGTGACCCACTCTTGGGATTGTCATAAAACTGATAAAGATCTCGCATTGACACAATTTGTGTCACATTGTGAGGTTACATGTTGTTGGCGGCTTAATTGAGGCTTAGGTATGTAATCCGAGATTTTTTTATAAAATGTCATTATGGTAAGAATGTCTTAATAGATGATTAGAAAAAAAAAGTAGCTTACTTTTAAACAAAATCCGCAGAGTAAGCTGAAGTTAAATGAAATATTCAAGCATTTTTTTATAAAAGTCGTTTACTGATATAGAGTTAAACTTGGTTTTAGGTAAAACAGAACTACTATATTCTTCAGTACTTAACAACCACCATATTTTATTTTTTCCTTTTGGTCATGCCAATTTACTCGTATTACATTACTAGAAGATTTCATTCAAGTGATTGATTCAATTCATTTGGTTCGCATTTTATACGTAATTATATGAAAAAATAAAAAGCCCCTAGACAATTATTTCTTTAAAAACTGATATTTCTTAAACGGCCGATCAAATTTAATGATAAATAAATCACAGGACAATGTCACACAAATTGACCTAGTCCCAAACTAAGCTCTAGGCTTGTACTATGGGTTCTAGACAACGATAAACTTACTTACATAGAGAAATATATACTTAGATACATAGACAACATCCAAGACTCAGGAACAAATACTCGGGCTCATCACACAAATATTTGCCCTTACCATGATTTGAACCCAGGACCCCCAGCCTCGAAGGCAGGGTCACTACCAACTAGGCTAGCGTGTCGTCATGATGCGTAGCAGAAACCATCCCGAACAAACAATTAAAAAAAAAAAACTTCATCCAAATCGGTCCAACCGTTTACGCCATTCCGCTACCACCGCCAACAGCAAGCACCAGTGATCGCATTGTTGTGTTCCGGTGTGGGAATAAGACAACATACACACCTACTACTACTACGACTAGCATAGAAGAATTCCATCTCAGTCCTCAGGGTTGTCAACTTATTTGAGGTCTTAGGATTGCAGTCTTGAGAGTTCAAATTTGTATGGATCTCAGATTCCACTTACCATCACGTGGCCTGAGTGCTCGTGTCCCTTCATTCCCATTGCCATAAAAAAGGTACGATGCCATAAACACACGTTAAACTTAAAACTTATAATATAACACCCCGCATTATTTGTCGGGAGTTAAAAGTAACGCAATATACGCTTTCATTACTTAATAGTACACCAATGCTAGAAGTGGGTCATACACACTCCTAAAAAGTTTTCTTTCCTGTGGTCAATAGTTAAAAACTTGTGTGCATATAAGTTATGTTTTTAAATGATACGTCTCAAGTCTGACGCCGTTTATGGGGGACGGGCTTAGCTAAAAAATAGGCCTTAAAAATGTTAACTTCCAGTGTGTCCACAGGAAAGACGATAACCTAAATCTGTGTATAACACAAATGTCATATTAAGATCACGAGAATTAATTAAAGTTTTTTCATTAAAAAGATTTAGATAACTTACCAATACAGGATAGTTCGTTGTGCACTTCCCACTTCACTCCACGGTCACAACACAGACACCACTTATTAGTTATATTAGTCTTGTTAGTCTCAGATCGACGTCTCACTTCATGGTCACTTCGTTGCTGTATTTAAGTTTGTTGAAACCTGAAACAAATTGACGCGATAAATTGAACAGTTGAAGAGTGTAGAAATCGTTTAAAGATACAGTTTTTGTGTTGGCGACACTGATTACTGTGGCTGTTTGCTGACATTTAATTTCAGCTGAACGGTTTAAAAAGTTTAATGAGTTATTTTGAAGTTTAAATGTAGGCTCTATTTATTGCAATTTAACGTGGAAAGTAACTATTGAATTTCACACGTTTTGTTTAAATTATCATCTCGCAAATAAATAAAAAAAAGATAGGTACGAATCAATATGCTTTCGATGTTTTTATTGCAACTTCTTTTGATAATTTTCAAGTTTATTATTATTATTATTACGCGTTTATTTCCCTCTCTTAGGTACCCAGGATAAGAGGCTTACCTGCGGCACACGATTTATTTTACTTGTACTAGATAAGTCCCTATTTGGTTTTAAATTCTAAAAATACATGGCGGGATGCACAAAGGAACAGATAGCCAATACATCTCCACAGATAGCGCTTCGTTAAAATCATTTTATGCTTATCTGTGGGGCCTCGAGTATTATCTGTGCGTACGTTTTTTACCTGTGGTTTATTTTTAACGTTAATTAGTTTTTACCGTGGGAAGTTTTTTAATTTGGTTTGCTTTTTGTAGGTTCCATTTTTTTTGTGGCGGCCAATCATGTTTTTTTGGTTTGTTGACATTTTGTCCGTTAAATTTATTTAGCCAAGGCTAAATAAGGGGCGCTCTTGAATTAAAAAAATATAATTGGTGTTTATTGTTCTTTAAACCATAGCCATTAACATGTAATTTAAATTATTACATCCATGCTAGTTATGAAAGGCGGTACAGAGACGGCTAGATGGACGAGATTCAATCTTTATAGTTGTATAATTAAACAATTTTCAAGTCCTTACGTAAAGACCATTAACAAAATAAGTAGACAAAAGTCACCTTATAAACGTTTATAAAGCTAAAGTAAATAGTAGTAAATACACAATAAAATTATCAAATTTTCGACCCCTAACATACCTATTCGTCAACGAACCAAGAACGCAACAAAAACAAATTCTTCTATAAATTGATTTAATCTCAAAACCGCAACCGGCGGCGGCGGCGGCGCGCGCGCAGCCCGCAGGTTGCGCCGCCTACGCACAGCCTTGGCGCGCCACTGTATCCGACGCATGCGTACATCGAGACTTAAGTTTTTGATAAACCAAGTTCGTTTGCGAGATTATAAAACTTTGACCGGCAAATTTGTTTATCTATCTTATTTTTAAACCAACTCGTTGCAAAGGGAGTTGTCGTTGAACCTGTGTCCTGAAGTCAAACTAGGAACCCTTATAGGTTACAAATCTGTCTGTCTGTATTTCACACTCACTTTTTCTAAGAAATAATATTTTCAAAACTGAATTTTTGTACACATTTAAGTATAGCTAAGCACGCACAAAGATCAATGATGAAATATTTTAAAGAATATTAAAAAAATTGATAACTGGATTGTAAAGTAGATACAAGTACTTTTTATAAAAAAAATAAACTGTATCTGTTTAAAGTTTCATCAAAATCATAACAAGTTTAAAACACATATTCCTTAGATAAAAAAACGGTTAGATAAATGTTAGACTTTATCTTCGTAAGACCCTATTTTTAATTACATTGAAATTCCAACCTTGTTCAATTAACCATAGGGTGCTTGTTATATTTGTTATTACGTGCTCAATCGACAAACCTGGAGAGTCGGGAGGCCATAACAAAATTGTGACAGCAAGAGGCCAAATCCTTTTTATTTTGACAAAACGTTAGCCTAGTTGGTAGTGAGTGACCATGCCTACAAATCTAGCGGTCCCCGGTTCAAATCCCGGTAAGAGCAAGTATTTGTGTGATGAGCGCGAGTATTTGATCCCGAGTCTTGGATGTTTTCTATGCATTTAAGTATTTATTTCTCTATACAAGTATATTAATCGCTGTCCAGTACCAATAGTACAAGCCTAAAGCTTAGTTTGGGACTAGATCAACTTGTGTAACATTTTCCCCCATCATTTATTTATCTATTTATTATTTTATTGTTAATTTTTATGCTGAAATATTGCCTAACACAAAACCGGAAACCTAAAGACAATTATATGAAGAAGTTAATTGACAATCCTTGTCTTAAGATGTAAATGTAGCTATTAGTATAATGTCGTGTCGGTCCGTCTGTCCGTGCGACTATAAATAAGTCGTGTTAACGTCAGGTTGCTTGAATTAGCATATAAATGAAGTAAAGGTTTCACTTTTTGAAGAAATAACTTTCACCTAATACTATTACCGGGATTTATGTTTATTAAGGGAATAATCGTTTTAAAGTCAGGCCATAGAAGTAAAGTACGTAAGCAATTAAACATTCTCCTAACAAATGCTTTTAATGCATTTTTGTCATGTTCATAGCAATGTCGTATAATGTCGGTTTGTAAAACACCATGTGTTTAGAAAAGTTTATTGTAACTGGTAAGCTATTTTATCGAATTTCACTTCCTCGGTTGTATTGTTTCACCGAATTTTGTTTCATAAAACCCTATCTACCTTTCGATAAAATGAAAATTTTGCGTAATGATAGCGTTCGATGAGTTTCCATAAATTAAAAGGTACAATTTGTACCTTTTTTGGCTTTGGAAGGTTACGACGAAACATAAATCAATTTAGATTTGGATGGATAAAAAAATGTTAAAAATGTGGAAAGCTGTAGCAAAATCAAGAATGCCATTTCAAGTCTATAGTGTCATATAGTGATCACACGATATAGCTTATCAGCCCTCTATATGTACAAATACGTGTAAATTTAACAAACCCATTCATTATAAAAATGTCGGTCATAGGGCGTATACTAATATATTCACTTGACATACACCTACGGCCTACTTTATCCGGAAAAACGGGTGTCAATTCAGCCAGGGAAAGTGGTACTAATGGTTCTAATGACAAATGTGTATGTACCTTAAGTACGAGGTTATAGGTGACACTTTCCCTTGGTCAATGTTTGTTTTGGAGTGACAGGTGTCATAGTGAATATGATGTTAATTGACAGGAATAAGTAGTATGTTCAGTTTATTATTATTTATTATAATTATTGTTGTGGTTAGTTAAGGGGTTCGGAAAAAAGCGTTTGCTCTAATATCGTTTCAATATATGTATTTATAGTTGTTTAAAATATTCTATGATTTTGTATTAAGTATATTTACAAGCTTCTTGTCATTACATTTTTAAATAGCTTTTTTATTATTAGCAAATTCTATGCATCGATATAATACACAATGCCCTATATGCTACTATAAATTCAGTAGGCCCGTGTGGTTTCCGGGTTAGAATAGTGCCATTCCATGTCTTCCCGTGGATGTCGTAAGAGGCGACTAAGGGAATAAAGGCTTGTAGTATTGTTAGGCGATTGGCTTGCAACCTGTCACTAATACACTAGTAAACATCTCAGTCTACTTGTGCAAAATGTGGTTACAGAATTATATACATATCTTTTTAGAGTTGTTGGTGTTTCTGTAGCTCTGCCTACCCCACTCTGGGAATGAAGGCGTCATGTTATTTATATATGTATGTAAATTCAGGGTTCTAGGCTAGGTTTAGCCAGCACAAAATAACAGGATGCTGAAAATGGCCTGAATGGCTTAGACAAAAGGACGGTACAGCCGTGCCTCCAGATAGCAAAGAAACTACTGAAAAATTAATAAAATTGGTATTTTTAGCATATTCCCTAGCCTATTTATATTCAAACCAAAGATAAATTATAACAAAATACTCTATATTTTCCTTAACACATTTTCTCGTGTCCTTGAACTGACAATTTAATAGCAAAGTAACTAGCATTTAACATCGATTATACCATCAACACATTAGACGCCTCGTCCTCCGTATGGAGTCCGTATTATATAAAGCACAGGAGGCTTGGCCGCGAATGTGCCGCGCTATGGTTGCGTGATGTGATCCAGTAATGAATAAATATATTAATAAATGTGGCTTACTAGGAAACTACTACGCAACTTGCTCTACTTAATTTTATTTTCTTATAACTCCAAATTGTCATATAATCGTTTTTAAGACTACGGTTTAGGCAAAACACACAGCTGGGCTGATTGCTTAAATATATACACCGTATTTTTTTTTGATTTACGATAACTTTAAGGGCACGTTCTTCAAGTCAAATTAAGCTAATTTCCCAAAGACAGATATATGATAACTCGTACGGTTATAAAGATATTCAATTATTAAAATTAATCAGTTAATCACGTTAAACTAATGTAAAAGGCTCTTAATTGATACCTAACAATTTTCTTTTAATTACCTATTATGAGTAAAGAGTTTTCAATTGTTAGGTCGTGCATCTGTCAAGTGTTATCTTTACTTGTGTGTGTGTATGTCACGCTGACTTGACGTATTTGACACTAACTATGAGTTAACTCTAAAGACCCTTTTAGAATGATTGAAGACACAACATTTAATTACTTTGTTCTAAACATTTTTTTTTTTCTTGCAATATTTTAAAATCTAATGTACCACGTAGTTTCTATACGTGTACCTAACAATATGCCGAAGTTATCGTAAATCAAAAAAACACGGTGTAGATGAATGCTCGAGAAGCGTCAAGTGATATACTACCTATATTCGAGTATAGGTCGAGCAGAAACAGAAAAAAATGTATGTCTACGGTAACACCTAGTGAATGTTGCTTATAATCTTGTTGTTGTAAGGAATAAACACATCAATAATGCCAATTGTTAGCAGCTACCTTGTTCTTCTTCTAAGATTTAGAACGCAATCAATTTAAAAATAAGACAAGAAGTTACACTAGTAAACTTCTTGGCCTGATTGTTTGCAAAATGTGGTTACAGAATTATCGACAAGTGTTTTTAGAGTGGTTGTTATTTCTGTAGCTCTGCCTACCCTACTCTGGGAATAAAGGCGTGATGTTATGTATGTATGTAAGTTACAAATATGTTGCATAATAAACCTCATTTTAACACCCTTAAGTTCCGCTACCTTTACACTACCTAAAGATTTATTAATGCGCTATAAGAGTCACATAACAGCACCTACGGAGCTTGGACAACATGTCTGCGACCAGTTTGTGTTTCTGCCCTCTTCAACTATTATGATAAAGAAAGAGACAAAAACATGCAGTTCTGAAGATAAGGTCGCATTACTCATGCCTCAGGGCCAACCGCCATATGTGAGAATCGCTACTCTATTGTATTTACAACTTTATTTACAATATAGTATAGTATTAAGGATGGTTTATAAGTAAATTAATTTGACATAATAATAGTTAATAATAGTTAAATATAGGAAGAACTCTACTAACATCAGTATGCCATCTAATCAGTATATAAGAAGTAATATGTAGTGTACTAATAAATAAACAGTATGATTAACTGTATAGTTTGTTATAATAAAATTATATTTTATAGGAAAACATTATACATTTAACTCTTTTTTTTAATGTCCGAATGAGAAGGTACCTACTACTACTAGGCATTTATGTAAAAGAAGAAGTGCTAGTGCAGTACGAAATAGCCGTTATTCATTTTAAAAAACTCCGACTTACAAAACCGCTACTAATTCCAGAAATATGACTATGTTGCATATCGTCACTACTTTAAAAAAACCTCGTAACTCATATGTCGTTGTACGATTTGATACTTTTATTTGAAGAGAAATAAGTTTGAAATCGTACGTTACGAAATATGAGATACGACGTTTTTTCAAAGTAGTAACGATATTTTTGCAGTCACCTCAATTACCTGTTGTACTATTTGATTTGTCAAAGAGCTTTAAGAGGGTGAGGCTGAAGATTTCCATTCAAAATGCGGTAACGTTTCTCCTTTGCACCTGTCAAATTTTTACGATTTTTAAAAGATAAAAATCTTAAATGTACAAACTTAGTTTTTCATAATAACTACGATTTATTCAAAATTAACCGTCACCTCAATACAATAAAAAACTCTCAATACATTTTGTTTATGTTTTTCTTACGGCCGAACCCTATATACAAACCACGGATAGATAAGGCTTACTTCGGGTTGAAATCTGACAAATTTTAGTCCGAATTAAGGCTATCGCCCGCGGTTAGAATATAGGGTTCGGCCGTTAGCGTACTAAACGACATATCCGCTGTATTGCATAATAATACGCTGTACATTAAAACAAAGTGAACGCCTCATTTAGGAATACTTCAAATTATACGACCCGTATATGACTGTTATACGATCGTGTTTATATAACTTTATAACGGCGTCGTTCGGGGCCCTCGACTTGAATCGGACATCTTGAGCTGAAGTGCCTTTCAATTGATAAATACTTCTTCATTACACTAACCTTTGAAGGGAATAATTCATTTATCAATATTATTATTGTGATTACATTAATAAAAAACAAAATAATCAGAACTACTATAGGTTTCAAAAAATGTATGTATCGTACGCAAACAATTTATTGTAATTAGTAAATAAATGCATTTCAGAAACTTAGATGTTATTTGTTTCAAATTTAATTCCTTCGTCGTTTGTGATGTACTCATGAATATTAATGTTTTTAAATTGAATCTGTCAATTTTGGAGATAAATCCTACCTCAATTTAATTAAAATTGGCCGAGTCGATCAAAAGTTATCAGCTCTGAATTCGTTTACGGTTTTTTATTGATATTTAATGCTCTGAAATTAGATAGCGTCAAAATAAAGATAATGCGTATTGACGTTTACAATGGCATAATGCTTGTATTATACAGTAGCACACTAAGACGTCAATCACACTAAAAACATTTGATATTCCCATCACGCGCCAAACCCCAAATGCATCCGTTGCTTTACCACTTAATACTGTTACTAAACCTTTAAACTCCAGGAATCTGACCCCTATCACCATAAAATACAACTCATGACTGCAGTTGCCCGAACGCAAAAACGCATTTCGAATTTTAATTTCAGTATCATTTTCATACTGTTGGAATTCAAACCGTATTATAAATAGAATTAAAGTAGAAGTTAAAAGAGATTGGAATGAGTAGTTCTCAAGTGTTTGAGGCGTCCATATTGGATCAGGAAGCAAGTGACAGCTTCAGAATTTGAAAATAGAATTGCCGCGAAAATGGGTGACGCTACTTTTGGGAATTTGAATAGCACGACGTTCTGGAATTCTATTATCAAATTTAAAGATTCGTAAAAAAGTTTAAGAAATGTAGTAAGTATGAAGTAAGAGATTTTTTCTTACTGGAATGTAAATAGACTACAAAATTGATGCGTAATTAAATGGAAACTATTAAGAACTACTGAAATAAACGCGACCAAAATAGAATAAATAATTAAAACTTCAAACGCAACGTTAGCTAGCAATCAACATGGTACCAAAATGTTATGAAATCCCAACATACACATGGTTCCGAACTTATTAAGTATAATTATGGTGAAAATTAATCTTTGCCGCGTTTGATCTATTTCCCGACGAGGCAGTTCTCCACGCCACCAAATTTCTTTTTGCTGCTACAATACTGTGTTGCCAGATGGAAAAACTTTAACTTCAATATTGCGTTTATAAACTCTTTATAATGTGTGCTATAATTATGACAGCTTAGATGCCATAACATAATGATAAGAACTGTCGTGAATAAAGTATAAATATCAACGCAGATGTTTTGTATTGAATGATTAAACTGTTAGTAAATAACTTAAAAAAAGAGGTAATTATTTGTTTGAAATTTAAGTACATTGTATGTAAGGTCTTGATGCAAATATGCAGTTTTTATGAAATTAGTTACTTTTTATTTAAATTTACTGTTAGTATTACTTAAGCCGTCCAAGTTTGTCGGCAGCAAAACATAGTTGGTGTCCCGGGTGTGACCAGTCTATTTTTAAAATCGGTCGCGAAACGTTTGGACTCCTTCCGTTGAGAGTTCGGCTTCCGGCGTTTGAGAACTCTATTTTTCGATGGAATTTTAACAAGCGCTGCTTGATTTGTCGTGGATGATAAAATTAAAATATGTGGAGGTGGAAAATTCGGCTTTTATTACTAATATTTTAACACTAGCTTCGTAGTTTCTCATCACTGTACCCTCGGGGGCTGTTATATTTTTTTGATTACCAAGTAGGTATCACAAGTACAATGTCACATCGATCGAATTTACAATTATTCCAACGAAAGATGATCACTGACTTTAATGCCAGCGTTACGCTGACTTGGGACCATTTCGTGGCTACATTATTCTTACCCGTAATCTGTCCTTTGTTGTTATGTCACGGTTTTTGTTTCTTCCGATCCGTTGCTATGTCACGAATATTTAAAATATCAGAGATAACGATTGTCCTCAGCTCTTATTGTATCTCCTCCAAGGACTACCTCATCTAGAATCCGTTTAAATAAAGAAACTATTTGAAATTTGACCGTTTCTTAGAAACATCAAGACCTTTTGATGACAGTATTACTCACCATTTTACGTTACGATGTTATCACACTACGTGAGAGTCAGTGACCTGTCAATTACTACTTCTACGGAATTCACGAATAACTGTTTGGTTTTATTTTTAGACCACCGGCTAAAGTTAGAGTTGAAGTTGTTCATAAACATCGTAACTCTTTTCATAAAGAAATCAAATTTATGATGGTGAATTAAGTTGAAATTCAGAATTTTTTAATTTCATTATGTGCACGAGCCGCATCGGTTTTTGGAGTTAACCTTAAGTTTTAAACCTTTATTGTGTTTAATAAAGGAATCGACCTCAGTGACTCATCCAAAGGCCGTATTATCGGTATGTCCTTAAATAGAGTGTCTCGAAATTAGTCACAAACCGAATGGAAACGAAGGAAGTAAGTCTAAGGCCAGTTGCCAAAAATATTCAGAAAACCTTAACGTTGAAGTTTGACACTGTTTCCCTTTTGAATACAAGTATGCAAGTAACCAATGCACATTATCTTCTGCGAAGACTTGATGACTGCTCGTGCATAACACAATAATTGAAGTTGAGTGAGATGAAGGTGTATCAAAGGTAATGCAGGGCTTTTATACAGCATTGTGTTAAATTAGGATGCAAACAAGTGTGCTCTGAAATTGACGGCTACCAAAACATATGTATTTAGAAGAAAAGGACTACATTTTTACCCCAGTGCGATATGTATTTATTTTTAGTGCTATATCATGATATATGTGGTGGTGAGCGAACATGGTGGCTCGCAGGTTTGCTCGTTGTTACGCTGAGGTTAAACTGACGCTCTTTAGAGCATATTGTTCCAACTTTTACACGAGCAGCCTGTGGATAAACTACACGCAAAGGCAGTATAGCGCCCTGCGCGTGCAGTTCAACAACGCGTTTAGGATGCTGATGGGGCTGCCTCGATTCTGCAGCGCATCAGGTATGTTCGCGGATGCAAGAGTGGACTGCTTTTACGCCATCGTGCGAAAACGCTGCACATCCCTGGTGCGCAGGGTGCGGGCCAGCTCCAACAGCATCTTGGCGACGTTCGCCCAGAGGTTCGATTGTCAGTATGTGAATCATTGTTGTCTGGTTCACGTACTGGCATATCAGCCTAAGTAGGTTAGCTTAGTTTAAAACCTGTGTGCTCAGTAAAAATATGTAATACTAACATTCGGTGAAATTTTTAATTTAATTTACTAACACTTTGTAATAATATTATGGTCCAAAGATGGCTGAAGTAAATGATTTTGATTGATTGATTTGATTGATATCAAGATGACCTTTAAAATGATATTAAGTCATTATTACAAATAACACCATGATTGTGTTGGTTTTGTCAGATTGTCAAGTTGCTGTAGTTCCAATAAGTTTCATCCCCTTGTTTACACGACTGGTAAGTTATACAACTAGTTTGAATGTTGCGAGGGATATAACACAAAAAGTTAAGCGGTTTAACAGTTAAATTGCAAAGTAGATTTATTTTATATATATCTTTTACAAAAAAAACAGAAAAAGACATTAAAATAACAGCTAAAAAACCATTAAACTAACTACAACTAACGAAGAAACCAAGAAATAAACAGAAACCTGCAGCTGCTTCACACCTCTTATCTGTGATAATGGGACTACGTTCTTAAGATAACGTGCGTCAAAGATGTACATTTCTCTTATGTCCATATATCTTTACTTGCCTAAATAAAAACCTAGTTCTGTTAACCCCAAATCAGAGACCGACATGTCTTAAAACAAATCATTGAATAATTCATTAAATGGCCCTTCTAACGAGATCAGATGACATCTCTAACACGGCCATATTGGATAGTACTTTGTGCTCTTCAACCTGTATCAAAGCTCGTGCTTTTGAACTTGGAAAGGTTTTACTAACTTGTTTCTTAACCGTGTTCTGGGATGTCACAGCTAATGTAGGGTTGGCTGGTGGTCATTAGGCATGGAGAGGCCAGGCTCCATTACTAATACAAATTAGGTACAGTTCATCTGTGTAACGTGTAAGCATATTAAGTTAAGCTTAATAGTCATCTTGTAGACTTAACATTCCTTAAGGGGAGCTTTTTATGTTAAAATTAAATGAGTAAACTTAAATTCTATTATTTATTTTTTACTTACATATTAATATAGAAAGGCTCTTGAAAACCATTCATTTTGGATAAGTCAGTAGTTATACCTTGGTCTATCTATTTTTAAGGAATTTTCAAGTGTGAAAATATCATACCTAATTTTGATCAAACAATTTAAAGCTATTCAAGCAGCAGTGGCAACCCTAGTTAAAGGGCTGACCCGGTCATGGCGGTCACTCGACCAGGTAAATTAGGTGCCTAACCTTCGATTTCTAATATATTTGGGAAATCAGCAAGCCCCAAAAAGCCTAAAAAATATATTTATTGGAAGGGCTTCTGGTGTTGTATTTTCTTGTGAATACTTTATTATTTTTCAGTTTTTTATTATATTGTACCTAAAAGTCTGTTTTACCCAATAAAATCGCATTATTTATATACTTAATAGTATAGTTTTGCGACAATAGGTACCTCTACCCAATTTTAGACTGCGTATTTTAATTTTGGAAAATAAAATATTTGATTGCAAATTAATTAAGTAATATAGGATATTAAGAATATATTCCCTTAGGTTTAAATTAAATATTTTATTTTACATGCATCAATTAAATAAAAAATATGCATGCTCTGATTTAGCATTGAACGCAATCAAATCAATACAACGATCATCGTAGATACTACTCACAGTTGAATCATTGGATTTTATATCAACAGTACGATTACTGATAAAGACAAATTAATAACTAATTGAATAGAAAACATATCAAACAAACAGCAACAGGTCGCCAAAACACGTTCACAAATTCGCCGTTAAATTCAAATCACAACACTTCCACGTTAAAAATGACGTAACTCGAAAATAATAAAAAACATACTTAAATCAGTTTCATTAGGTGCGTTCGGTTTTTGAAATCGAACTGTCACTCGCGTCGCGCTCGTGCGCTTCGTTCCGTCGCGCGCAGCACACTGCCACCTCGTCCTTCGACTTTCACTGAAATGATAATACGAGTAATACAACCTATTTGAATATACGTTCCGTTTAAACTCTTGGTCCTAGACGCAGACATTCTTAACGGCTGGGATTAAAGTCCTTTGCATAAAATTGCGTACGTTGTTTTCCATTTAGTTGTTTGTTAATTATCTCGCTAATAATCTAAGCCACGTTGACCATCTGTCTTTGCAGCCTTCTGGGTCCTTAAAAGGATTGTGTTTTTCCATGTCGCTTTAAGAAAATGTAAGTCGTCACAGCATGACATTATTGCGTTTTTGTATGCAATATTGTAATTTAATGATAAATTACCTTGTATTATTATTTTTTCTTATTAAAAATCAACTAGTTTTCAATTTAAAGTTATTTAGTGCCGTCTTAGATAATGTTTAGTAGGTATAAACATTTTAGTCGTCTGTATCTCAAAAACCAATTAAGTCTTCTTAGTCGTGATAGTTTTCCTTCTAAATTATATATGCTTTCATTAAAGGTATTTTCAGAATTTTATTACTTGTTTGGCTGTAAAATGTTACACTTTTAAAATGTAAAAAATTATAACAACATGAAGGTAGGTACTTACTTAATGTTTTTTAAAAGCTATCCAATGTTACTTTACTCGATGTTATAATGTAAAAAATAGATATTTACATTAACTAAATTTACATTTACTTTTAATGTAGGTAAAGTTCAGCCCAGAGTCATACCACACACGGACGGACGGACATTCGACATGGCAAAACTATAGAGCTTCACTGTTACTATGGAACTACGGAACCACTCTTTACTTGGCAAAAAAAAGCTAAAGACATGATTTCAAAACATTTTGATCTTGAATCATCATTAAAAAATGCAACAAAAAAATAAACACTAAATAAAAAAAAATGTTCACTGTGATGCACACTATCAAGTAAAGAGTCAGTGGGAAATTGAAAACAAAAGAAATTTCTGTAATTTTATGGTAAAAGACATGAAACCAGCCAACAAAAAAGACGTTACAAATTTTATGATGAAACTCTCTCGTTTTATTATTGTGAATGTGGCTTTGACGAGGCGTTAGCCTAATTGGTAGTGACCCTGCTACAAAGCTAGCGGTCCTGGGTTCGATTCCCAGTATGAGCAAATATTTGTGTGATGAGCGCGATTATTTGTTCCTGTGTCTTGGTTGTTTTCTATGTATTTCTTATCTATATAAGTAAGGACTAGGTCAGTTTGTGTGAGATTGCCCCCTTTTTTTTTGTTTACAATATTTCAACTGACAATGTATCAGTTTTACTAGACAGTCGACATGTGGACCAAAACAGACTTATTGTAACAGGTGCGGACCGGCCGTGGTCCGTGCATAATCAGTCAAAGGAAGTCATTTCACACCGTCAATGACGTAACTGCATACTTAGGTTGGAAATTGTGAAAAAGAGAGAAAATAAAAAGTGGAAAATTTCAAGTTACTGGGTTTTACCCAATAGAGTGCAGATTAAACACGGGTTGTTCCCTAATCTTAATATCAAAGCAAAAAGTAGATCAGAACTTTTTTTTTGCATGTTATGGATGTGAAGCTTTGGATTTGGAGGACCGTGTGGAGGACGACACGCTAGCCTAGTTGGGAGTGACCCTGCCTTCGAAGCTAGGGGTCCTTGGTTCAAATCCCGGTAAGGGCAGATGTTTGTGTGATGAGCACGAGTATTTGTTCCTGAGTCTTGGATGTTCTCTATGTATTTAAGTATATATTTCTCTATATAAGTAAGTTTATCGTTGTCTAGTACCCATAGTACAAGCCTAGAGCTTAGTTTGGGACTAGGTCAATTTGTGTGAGATTGTCCTGTGATTATTTATTTATTTATTTATTTAATCGTATGGCATTAGTTACAAAATAGGTTACAATACAGAGTGATTAAAAAATGATTTTTCATGTCAGAGATAGATTAACACTAAACAACACATAAAACAACAATGGAGAAATGTTAAAGATATCTGATTTTAAATGTCAACGTATGCCTGCCCACACATTTAGCGAAAACCGCACTTGGAACGAATCTTTAACTGTCTTGTGAGGGTTTTCACTAGCTACGTTACTACGAATGTTCCACCAGTGCTCATTGTGTATATTAAATAACCCTACCCTAGTAAACGAAGCTTCGTCGGTCAACAAAATGTTTTGATTTAGATTCAGTAGCAACCATTCACAAAATGCTACACGACTAGCGTAATCCGAAGGGTAAAGGTCTTGAACCCTTTGAAAATGGAATGGGTGCATTCTTTTACCTCGTAACAAATTCCAAACTGTTGAATGTGCGAGACCAAAACGTCGCCCTGCGTCGCGAGTAATCGCCCGTGGATGTTCTTCGAAGTAATCGAGAATAGCCTGCTTAACATCCACTGCAAGCCCACTTTGGCCTCTTCCTTGAACATGGCGTGGCGTTTCAAAAATACCCCACTCGTAAAGGTTGCTAACGATAGACCTTACAGTGTAGCACGTAATGGCCTGCCGATTAGGAAATCGTTCAGTCCAAATCCTAACGGTGTCAGCAATGTTTTGACCACTCACAAAGTAAATGTACACAACATCAAACATTTCACGATCGTCCAGAAGTAAATTTTCTGGCCAAGCCATTTTATTTATCAATTAAATGATGTAACACTTTACTTAACAAGCACTCGCTTCGAAACAAACACGGAACTGACGTCGCGTGCGCATTGTGAGGGTAGTATCAAACAATAACATCGTGACGATGAGCGGCCTACCCCCTTCGTAGCTACAGAAACGAGAGACCATGATTTATAAAAAAGCGAGGACATTCTTTCGCCTGTTGATAAAAAAAAATTGAGCTTAGAAACATGAATATAGTAACCCCTATTGTGGAAGTTGCTGACCAAAAAAACATCCTGTATAAGCAGCTAAGTTGACATTCGCTCTGTTTTTGCATTTGACATAGCGTTGAATAGGGTTAACACAGTAGAATAGAGGTCCTAAAGAATTTTATAAAACTTTTTCATAGTTAATAATAAATCATGTAAAATGAAATGATTTGAAAAAATATTTATTGCTGCAGGACGCAATTAATTATTACAGCTTATATAACACACAAATTTTTACTGCAGCAAAAGGAGCATACTCAGCTGGTGCCGGCCGCAGTCTTGCAGGACTGCTGCTCAGCGTTGGTTTTCAGTTTTCTCCTTAGTACCTAATACTTAATCAATAACAGTGTCAGAAAGTTGTCCCTACAATACCCAAGACAAATAAAAAGGGAAAAAAACCCATACATGTATCATATCATTTATTTTTGGGATCCGCTTGAAATGTCGAAACTCATTTCACCGAAATCGTATTTTCGTGTCGTTTCACCGAATTTCATTTCTTCGAAAGCTACTTTCTGCTGAAACCTTATCGATTTTAGGTCATCTTAAACATAGATTAGGTTAGACCATAGGTTAGGTTAGACCTGTGACCACCAAAAAATTCTAACAGCACGTGGAAATGCCTGTCGATGAAATGAAAATTCGGCGAAGTAAACCATTCGATGAAATGAGTGTCGACATTTCAAGGGTAAACCTTTATGTTTAAATAGACGGCCAAAGTTGTTGGGCCGATTCACCGTTTCAGGGCCTCTATTCAGGTACGTTAATACGATATCGTGTTTGACACGTTTAAGAATCGTTTATGTCACAGTCGCCATTATTGTAAATGACATAAGAGTTATCAAAACGTTGACAATACGGAAACAGGTCAAAAACGATATGAGTACCTATCTAAAGTAAGGTATTAAAAGAACAAATCTTGACGACACGGTGGCCTAGTTGGGAGTGACTCTGCCTCCGAAGCCAGCGGTCCTGGGTTCAAATCCCGGTAAGGGCAGATATTTGTGTGATGAGCGCGAATATTTGTTCCCAAGTCTTGGATTTTCTATGTATTTAAGTATGCATTTCTCTATATAAGTATGTTTATCCTTGTCTAGTACCCATAGTACAAGCCTAGAGCTTAGTTTGGGACTAGGTCGATTTGTGTGATATTGTCCTGTGATATTTTATTTATATTTACTGCGCCAAATTATCTGTTAACCACACTGTGCTGGGTTTTCAATCACTTAGTCATATCCTTACACTTAGTTCCTTAAAACCCAATAAGTACACAATGACAAACCGTCTAACACTGACTAATTCCAATTGCTGGGCCGAAATTGATAAGGTTATCGCTAACAGGCTGGAGTGAAGCTTTTGCTCTAGTGCCTTTGACATACTTCTGTTATCTTGGACACCTTTTATCTGGTTTACGTAAGTGGAAATAGCACTTCGGTAAATAGTTTTTTGGTGGTGGCGAGTCCATCGACTCGCGCGCATACCTATACGGGAGGTTACATGATCGGCCTATAGAAGGACCTTATAGGTCTGACCTTTTATTTCATGCACTCTTTACACACTCAGCTGTTCATAATGCGGGTTTTTGAACGATGTTTCTTTTAGAAATATTATATGGTTATGAAAAAATTACGAGTGTCTTTTTTTATGTTAAGGAGAAGGTACACGAGCACTCAGGCCACCTGATGGTAAGTGGAATCTGAGACCCATAGACATTTGAATTCTCAAGACTATTATCCTAAGACGTCAAATGCGTTGCCAACCCTGAGGACTACGATGGAATGCCTCTATGCTAGTAATTTCACCGGTTGTCTTATCCCCACAACAATGCGAACACTGTTGCTTGGCGGGTGGTTAAGAAGAAGAAGAAGAAAATCGTTTATTTGATGCAAAACACAAACTACTAAACTACTAATAAAAAGATAATGGATAAGATGGTGGTAGCGATCCGGACGGACCCTGCACAGGGTCCTACCACCACTTCCATACCACTTCAACTTCTCCAATATCATCCTTCGATTGGCAGTAGGGTAGACTGCCCCTACACGTCATTGTTGTCAGTTACATGCCCCTAGTAAGTAGTGTACTATTATTATTAAGTACTAACAATTACATTTAAAGAACTACTAACATTTATATGAGTAATTTTCTCGAATTAAATGATTTCTATTCTATTCTATTATTTTATTGGCTGAACAAATTTTTAACGAATAGCAAAACATCGACATGTCTCTTTACCTTTTAAACGCCATTGACGGATATTTTTCCGTCATGGTTGACAGCGCAAAATATCACTGCATCTGTCGGAATTTACACAATTTGTACATTGAACCTATCTAACATGTCTTTTACATAATAATAAAAAAAAAAACACGGGACAGTGTTACACCAATTGACCTAGTCCCAAACTAAGCTTTAGGCTTGTACTATGGGTACTAGACAACGATAAACATACTTATATAGAGAAATCCATACTTAAATACATAGAAAACATCCAAGACTCAGAAACAAATATTCGCGCTCATCACACAAATATCTGCCCTTACCGGGATTTGAACCCAGGACTGCTGGCTTCAGAGGCACGGTCACTCCCGACTAGGCCAACGTGTCGTCAAATAATGGTACTTGATTTCGATATGCTTGATTATTTTGTGTTGTACAGTCAAGGGCAAAAATATGTATACACTTTAGTACCTTGCCGCTTTAATCGCTGTCACAATTTCATATGACAGCTTAAACATGACGTTAAATAGACTAGGTACTAAAGTGTATACATATTTTTGCCTTTGACTGTACCTTATTAACAGCAAGTTGCATAGCAGACAATCTTGCAAGTAGATACCTATGGGTCATACACAGATTTAGGCTACCGTCTTTCCTGTGGACACACCGAAAGTTAACGTTTTTAAGGCCTAGTTTTCAGGCTAAGATCATACCCGCAATTACGCCGTCAGGACTGCTTTAGACCTATCATATAAAAACATAACTTATAGGCACACAAGCTCTTAACTATTGACCACAGGAGAGACAACTTTTGTTTTCAAGAGTGTGTATGACCCAACCACTGAAAAAACATTGAAATAATACATAAACTTAAGGGTTTTTCGAAACATTGACATAAGGAAAAATTACAATAATTCCGACTAAAATACATGTTGGTCAAATCGATAGCTTATGAGCTGCCCTATCACCTATTTCCGGCTTGACGTCGATGTTTGGGACACCCAGTATAAGGTCGTCAGTAAACTACTTTTGCAAAAAACCACACTTTTATGGTTAAAATTTAATCCATTCTTGATATATTCGTTTATTCGTTCGCTTAGATTGTTTTTATTTCGTGGTTATATTAATGAATGCTCAGCAAACCCTTTTGTTATTTTATTGATTGATTCCAACCGGATTATAAATAGCAACCGGTGGAACATGAAGCGAGTACAAAAGTTCCTCGTTTAAGTTCAAGGCGCGCGGGAAAATTGTTGCTTTTCCCAAAAACGGATAATGTCATGATCGCGCGCAGAGGTCGTTTACACGCGACGATCGCACGACCGATCTATGATTATTGTAACACCTTTTTATATACCCTTGTTCTTATGCAAATAAACTATTCATTCACTCATTCCTAAATTCATTTATTCGTTCGCCATATATGCTCACAGCTGGGGGTTACCATGACATGGTAGCTGAGCAATTCAGTTTACGGCGTGAAAAAGAGACAGAGCCTTGTAACTGCCATAGCTCTGTCCTTTATACTTATTGACTCCGTCCACGTAGAAGTCGTTTATTGCGGCTCCATCGGAAACTGTTCAATTTTCCGGGATAAAACTATCCCATGTACTTCCCCGGGACTCAAAATATATACATTACGAATTGCATTTCGTCTAAATCGGTTCAGTAGTTTATGCGTGAAGAGGTACTCATAACAGGCATACAGAGGAAAAAGGATTTTGGAGAGGGGAGGGTGATGTAGTCAATCTGGGTTTTACGCTGCTCGCGAGGTTAAGTCAAAATTTTGAAGAGGCTCATTGACTTCACTGGAAACCAAAGAGCTGGCAGTTTCCTTGGTCAACGCGTTAACTATTCAGCGAGGGAATACTGCCAGCAACTTCGGCACAACGCCACAGGCCCTTTTTTAGACACACTTTTGTTCCGTAGCACTTTAGTTTGTTATTCTTATTGAATTGCTTAGCCAAGTCATGTTAACTGCCCAAAATTCTATCGATATACAGCTCCAGTAGCTTCTAGCTACAGTTAAAGTCCTTGAGATTGATTTGACAGTGAATAAATTTAATATCACCAGACCATCGTCTCATAAATTGTCCTAGTCCCAATGTAAGCTCTAGGCTTGCACTATGAGTACAAAACAACCGGATTAATATACTTACATTGTTGGAATGAAGGCGTGATGTTAATGTATGTTACATACATACATTAACATCACGCCTTCATTCTCAGACTGGGTAGGCAGAGCTACCGAAATACCAAAAACTCTAAAAAGACTTCTTGATAATTCTGCTAAAAGAAATATATAGAACACATTTATATATTATAATTAGGAAACTCGATTGCCTAGCATCCTTCACTTCACAAAATCTCATGCATTCATATCACACAGCCGACTTTTATGACATGGAGAATTCAAATGAGTAGTTACACTTGCCGCAGATTTTGATACTCGCAAGGGAATCAAACCTATAGAATACTTATGTTGACCTTTTTAGCAAGAAGTTTATAGCACAAGTCGCCCAATCACAACTTCATAGCGACATGATAGGGCGTGCCAGGGGCACCGCCGCTATAGTAATCGTACCGGAATCTTGTCGTCGAGTATAACCGTCTCCCACTAAAGGGTGAACGCTCCGCCGTGCAAAAATAAAGTTAAGGTTGTTGTTAATTGCGCGGCAAGTTGGCCCTTACTGCCTTTAATTGATCTAGCAACTGTCACGGACGAGGGACGTGTCTTACGAGGCAGGGCATAGTCCAAGGGGTCAGCTAAAAGGTCCTGAGCCATAGTTCATTCAGCACGAATAATTCATTTATACGCTAAGTAATCGAACCCACTGAACACGACTAATTTACACGTATTAAGAATGTCGAACTGCTTAACAATAAATTTCATTGGCTTTATTTAAAGGAGTTTAGTTACCTACTAAAGCGAACTTGTATAAGAGTTATTTTTAAGCAATAAAAAACAGGAAAGGATATACCAATATGTACATACATCGGGCTAAGGTCCAATATCCGTACAGTGTTTTGACATTTTGCAGGAATAATTTTGATACTTACACATTTTTATTGTATAAAATAAAAACAACAAGAAAACTCATCAATTTTAGTCAATTTTAGAATATATATATACTGTGCAAAAAATTAAGCAATAATAATAAATAACACAAAAATAAAATATAAACTAACTAAAAATATTAAAACAAAACGTATTATAACGCAAGGAAAACTAAGCTACTTAAATAATGAAAGATAAAGAACAACTATAAAAATAAAACTCCGCCCGCGGCACACTATGACACTGGCTGCATTACCTCTCTGGATAGTTGGGTCATACACAGATTTAGGTTACCAAATTTTCTGGCGAAGCCCATACCTGCAAAAACGCCGTCAGGACTGCTTTAGACCTACCATATAAAAACATAACTTATATGCACACAAGCTTTTAACTATTGACCACAGGAGAGACAACTTTTGTTTTTAAGAGTGTGTATGACCCAATTAGCCCTATCCTTTGAGAGAGGCAAGCACCAGCTCTGGGATCTCCGGAGGCGTCTATGAGCCGGGAATTTTAGTTATTATTATCAATGACTTACACAAAATTTATCTGATGGTAGAAAGGAAAAAAATCTCTTCGCAACAGACAAAATAAGCGAACCTGTATATGCCAGAACCGTATCCTGTAATTTGACCAAAAAACGTTTCACAAACTGATTTATTTCACAAACATATCATTTGGCAAACTGCATTTTTAAACCCCCGACGCAAAAAGAGGGGTGCTCTAAGTTTGACGTGTGTGTGTCTGTGGCACCGTATCTCTTAAATGGATGAACCGATTTGAATGCGTTTTTTTTTAAATGAAAGCAGGTTTTCTAGTGGTGGTTCTTAGACATGTTTTTTTCCGATACTGGAAATATTTCAGTTTTTATTTCAGGACCGTCGTGTAGGACCCAATAGGTTAGGTTAGGTTAGTTTTATAAAAATCTTGTAATTAAAGTCTCTGAAAAAAATGCAGTTTGCCAAATGATATGCTAGTGAAATGAAACAGTTTGTGAAACGTTTTTGGTGAAACATACTAATGTTTCGCCAAAAACGTTTCACAAACTGACCATCATCATGGTTCACTAGAACCATTTGCTTAAATGAATAATCATATTCATTCTTCTAAATACATTATTTGCAAACAGGAAAAAGTGGTTTCGTAAGTTGTGACGCGACAAAAAATCATAATTATGGTTAACTTATAATTAGTTCTTCATAAATAAGGAAAGTTGTAATTGAGGTCAAGATCATCGCGTTAATAAATAATTTAGTATTTCTAATAAATAGTGACGCTTTGAAAATGAGAATTGTTCTGTGAGAGGAAAACATAAAATACATTTTGATATGCAAGACGACACGCTAGCCTAGTTGGTAGTGACACTAGATGACCCTGCCTTCGAAACTAGGGGTTCTGGGTTCAAATCTCGGTAAGGTCAGATATTCGTGTGATGAGCACGAGTATTGGTTCCTGAGTCTTGGATGTTTTCTATGTATTTAAGTATGTATTTCTCTATCTAAGTATGTTTATCGTTGTCTAGTACCCATAGTACTAGCCCATAGTGGAGCTTTTTTTTTATGTTAAGGAGAAGGCACACGAGTACTCAGGCCACCTGCTGGTAAGTGGAATCTGAGACCCATAGACATTTGAATTCTCAAGACTATAATCCTAAGACCTCAAATGCGTCGCCAACCCTGAGGACTAAAATGGAATGCCTCTATGCTAGTAATTTCACCGGTTGTCTTATCCCCACACCGGAACACAACAATGCGAACACTGTTGCTTGGCGGGTGGTTAATGGATAAGATGGTGGTAGCGATCCGGACGGACCCTGCACAGGGTCCTACCACCACTAAAGCTTAGTTTGGGACTGGGTCAATTTGTGTGACATTGTCCTGGGCCTTTATTCAGGTGCGTTAAAACGATATCGTGGTTGACACGTTTAAGAATCGTTTATGTCACAGTCGCCATTATTGTAAATGTCATAAGAGTTATCAAAACGTTGACAATACGGAAACAGGTTAAAAACGATATCGTTATTACCTTGTAGAATTCCAGCCCTGTGATATTTATATTTTGAAGTTATGCATATACTCGTACTTAATTAGATATACTCGTATAACTAAGGCTTTGTAATAAATATTAAAACTTAAAATGAAAGGTATTTTTTTGTAAACTTTAGTAACACTTTCAATAGTGGGGCTTTTCCACCGGCGAGGCACATTTAAATTCCTTGCCTCTCCTCGTCGTCAACTCAAATAAAACATTCAGTTGGTATTTTTATACAATTCAAATAAATAATGCTTATACTTTTATATCCCCTAATTAAAGGGTCTGTCCTGGAGCCAAATGTACTATTTCAGGATGATTCGGGTCGCCATTGCCTCTAACAATATACAAAGTTCTAACGCCGTCATCGCCAAAATAATTATCATCCTTTACAAATTTGCTATCACTTACCAACCTATATTTATTTAAAGGTGTTGTTTTATCTGATTTAAAACTATTTGCATACTCTGCTTCGATATTATTTACTATATAATCTCTATTACTTTGTATACCAGGGAAAACAAAACCATCTGCAGCATTAACGATGTTTACGTTACTTTGAGGGAATTTAAGCACTTTACCTAGTCGTACATTGTTATGAAGTTCTTTATCGTCGTTACTGGTATCTTCTGGAAATTGCCATTTGGTCCCAATATTATTACTACTAGTGAATACACTTCCTGTATTTTGTATTCGTTTCTGAATCTCATTGGTTTTAAATCGGTTGTTATTAATCTGTTGATAAGGGTATCTATTTCCGTAATAACCATAACCGTTTCCGTACAAGCTTGGTCTTTGATGACCACTATTCTGAAAGTTTCCAAAATTCTGCTGCTGGAATTGACCATAGCCAGTTTGCAAATTTTGATGTTGATAAGGACTTTGCTGATTTTGACTTGGATAACCTTGTTGTATTTGGCCAAATTGCTGCAAATTTTGTAGGTGATAAAGACCTTGCTGATCCTGATTCGGATAACCTTGCTGTGTCTGACCAAATTGCTGCAAATTTTGATGATTTTGCTGCTGTAACTGACCATAACCAGATTGCTGAAGATTTTGAGGTTGATAATAGCCGTAATTCTGTCCTGAAAGCTGATTATAGAACTGCTCCAAACCCTGTTGCTGGTTTTGCTGGGGAGTTGCAAAGAATCTAAAGAAGCCTCCATTGTGGTTGTTGAGGTAGTGGACCAGCTGTTCAGGATCGTTGGGGCAGTCAGGGTACGCGTAACGGCAGGTTCCAGGGTTGGCCTTAGACGTCATGCCCAAGAAGACTGCACTCCCGAAAACGAAGAGCGGGGAAGAGCTGATCCCGCTATAGGCTGCGAGCAACCTGGAAGATACCATGAAGACACATGAGTTATTAAAATACAGGCGATTTCTCAGTCAAATTACAATGTTAAGTCAAGTACGAAGTTTGGCACTGTAAGACTCTCTGGGGATGGTTCTAATCCATTCGGTAAATCTATATTTATTTACAGATGTTATTGTATTGTAACGTTGTGATAGCTCTTGTTTACAGATCCGTAATGGCGGCAGTGTTGAAAATAATACGATAATATGTCAAAAATTAATATAGTTTTCTTGAATATTAAAAAACGGTCTCGCACTTTTGACACAACTTTCGTAAAAAAAGTCGCAAAAACTATGTCACTTCGAATTGACAGCCAACGCGCCTGGCAATTCGAATAGTCAAAGTTTATCGACCTTATTGGTTAGTAATGTGCAAACGGAATTCAACCTAAGTGGCGACCGTACATATCTCATCTTTATTCCTTCTTTACGAATGCCTCGCAATCTATCTGAACTGAACTGAACCACGATCACTACAACTCACGTGAGTAGCGGTTGCATCCCGCTCACAGCCTGCAGCAACCCCCCCGCGCCCGCGGCCCCCGCGCCCGCCCCGCCGGCCGCCTCGCACAGCAGCCTGGGCACGCAATGCCGGTCGTCGTACAGCGCGATGGAGGTCAGGGCTTCAGTGACAGCTGATAGGGCTGCTGAAGTCGGGGAGGGACGGGGTTCTAGAATTTTGAAAGTCAATATTAGTCAGTAGTAGTAGGTAGGGTTCTGGTTTTTTTTTATTTGTGTCTAGCTAATTAACCGCTAATAATAATTAAGTGCCCAATAAACATTTAAGTTTGTCAATATGTTTCTACTCGTACATTTGGTAAAATTTATCAAAAAGACATTGGTAAAAAGCGACGCGTTAATTAGACAGAACACATAATTATCAGGGCCTCTATTCTACTGCGTTGACAATACGGAAACACGAGAAAGACGATATCGTTTTTACCGTGTAGAATCCAGCCCTGGGCTGGATAACTCGTTTTGATAACTCGAATGTCATTTACAATAATGGCGACTGTGACATAAACGATTCTAAACCACGTCAAACACGATATCGTTATAACGCAGTTGAATAGAGGCCCTGAAGAATTAAAGATGCATTTTCAATTGTTTTGATTTTGATCTGTGACTTTAGATCCCTTTTACTCATTGCCCTAAGCAGCTGCTTACTTCGTTTGGTGGCTAATCCAGCACTGCATTTAGACCATTATTAATGAGCTTGAGCCGGCTGGGTCCGACCGGGTCGCTAACACTACTCTTTTACCTGCCTCTAATCGGCAGTGGTAGTATTGTGATGTTTTACGGTGTAAGCGCACTCAACAAATAAGAGTCAACCAACAGAGACCATCTCATAGTTATAAAATTTTTATGATATTAGTTATATCAAAGATAGAGCTGCAGCAGTATCTTTAGTGCTTCAACAAACATCTTAAATTGATGTATCTAACGTCTTGTCAGGCGTGTGGATTCAAGACGCTTACGCACAACAATCACGATCTTGTTAGAAGAGACCAAGTTTTTTGTTCGGCGGTTTACCAAGGCATGTCTATAGCAGTTACACACACTAGTAACTTGGCCTGATTGTGCAAAATGTGGTTACAGAATTATAAACAAGTATTTTCTAAGAGTTGTTGTTATTTCTGTAGCTCTGCCTACCCCACAGGCAGTGAAGGCGTTATGTTATGTATGTATATGAGATTGTAAAATATGTGGGCCTCAGCTACATCAGGTGGCCTGTTTGCTTGTTTGTTTGATCCCGCTGAGATCACCTTATGGGACCACCCAGTCCATTAAGAGAAGAAATGTTTTAACACTAAAACTTAAACTTTCGCTGAATTATACTATTTCCTCATTCCTAATTTGTTACTTAAAAGAGAATATCTCATCCTGCGTCTCATTGCTGTCTGTTTCCACTATGCAAGTTAATGTAATGTAATTAGTAATTATGGCACTCAAGGTCGTTTTATAAAGTGTATTTTAATAATACTTATAAGTCGGTATATTGCCTATTTTTTATACTTACTATAAAACTGTCCAGGATACGCTGGCTGCGGATACGGCCTTTGTCCAGGATAGATTGGTCCTGGTTGTCCTAGGAATATCGGACCAGATGCAACAGGACCCGGCAAACCCCCACCTTGGGCATTGGGGAATCTCTGCTTCGGTCTTCTTCGTTGTCTTTTCTTCTTCTGCTGATTTGGTCTTTGATTTTCTATTCTGTTGTCCTCTTCGAATTTAATTCTTTGCCCATGGTCTTTGTCTAAACCATTATAAATGCCATATTGTTCATTATTTCCTTCGAATCTTATGAGACCATAGGACTGAGGAGTGTCTGGTTGGTCTTCAAATTTAAAAGCGTTTTTGGGTTCAGGCAGAATGGGGTTGGTTTCGTTTCTTGTAACTTCTTCACTGGTGACAGCAGCAATGAGCA
Source organism: Acleris holmiana (assembly GCA_949316455.1). NCBI lineage: Eukaryota > Metazoa > Arthropoda > Insecta > Lepidoptera > Tortricidae > Acleris > Acleris holmiana. The sequence goes on from OX438781.1 coordinate 995,595, forward strand.
TTAAAAGTAAATACAAGTTGCGCATTGTCGTATTTGAAACTGGAAAGAAATATACTTTTATTATTTTTCAGTAATTGTAGGTCAAATCTTACAAGTATTTTTTTAACGTATCGTTGTTGGACACTATGTTTCCAAAACTTAAGTAGCTGAAGGAGATCAATCTGCCGTCAAGCTAAAATGGGAATGGATTGGGCATGCCTGTTGCATGCTGGAGAAATTGTGGGTTAAAGTTTGTACAACATGGGTCCTTTGCGATAGAATTTTGCGTCGCAGCAGACCAAGGCGACGGCGTGATGAGCTTGATGCCTTAAATCAAGACTGCGAGACTGCCCAAGATAGAGCTACGTGGAAGGAAAAGAGGGAGGCATTTGCCCAGTTATGAAAAAAAAAATCGATTAAAAAATGGAATACACGATACCATAATTATAGTGACTATGGACTGATTAGATGACGGAGTTGGTAGTTGGCATCAGAACTTCCTCTTACTTAACGTGGATCTACCCAGTTTGGACTAGTTTATTGGGTCTCTATAAAGAGCTGATGACAAAAAAGTACAGTCGACTAAAGTTGACCCAAAATATTTGTTAGAAATCCCACAAGACCTACTAACGTCGGTAAAGATCATGGTATTTACCTACCACTTGCACCTTGCACCATAAATGAGCCCTTTATCACAGACGCGATAAGAGGTATCACTAGCTAATTAGAGCGCCCTGGTTCCACCGCTTTGGCCCAAGCGTTAATTGTCATTGTCGACATTTGTCAAGTTCTCACGATAGCGGACAGGCGCGGGCGCAAGTCCGCTATCTAAATATATAGTAAATGTTTCATTATTAACCCTGTTGGGCACAGCAAATGTATTTAGAGAGGGAGACTTATCCTTTTAATAATATGAGTAAGCTTCAGGTATATCTTTAAATTTATTGTGTTTATGTATAATTTAATTTGTTTTGAATATTCCAGTTTTATCTAGACAGGAATCCTACATTGAAAAAAGTCGGGATCAATATAGTTTAGGTGATGACGAATATAAAACCCAGGGCCTCTGTTCCTTTGTTTTTAACCATCTTGTAACGTAAAGGCGGCCGTAATATTCTAAGATCCGAGTATAACACGACCTTCACCGAACTGGTATATACACGGTGGGAACGAGTAACCCGCCACATTTTAACCATCGATTCTAGAGCCTATTTGGAGTATATAATGTAGTGTAACGTGAAGACCAATAAAGCATAATTTAAGAGATTTTCATGTTATTAAAAACAATTCCATAGTTAATTCAATTTGAACTTTGTCACCTATACCTAAATCATTATTTACTAAGAAATTGATTAAATTAATTTATGCTGTACGTTGATGATATTGCTACTTACAACATTAATCTTTCTAGTAAAAAATTAAATTAACTATGGAATTGTTATTTAAATTATAAAAATCTCGGAAATTATGCTTTATTGGACTTCATTTTATACCACATTATATAGTCCAAATAGGCTCTAGAATCGATGGTTAAAATTTGGTGGGGTTACTCGTTCCCACCGTGTATATTGCAAGTGAGTGTAGGTACTAAAAAAATCAGTCCAGAATATGTTTTTATTCAAATATTTTATCAATTAAAAGTATGAAGCCTGTAGAATATGCAAACGTTCGATTGTCAATTTTTTTCCCCGTCATAACTTTTGGGTAATCGATATTAGTAATTTGCACTGATCACTGATCACTGATCAGAATAATTTGTCTTTTTGTCATTTGTTTATTGGTAAGTATGTCATTTGTCTATCTCTATTAACTGAAACAATGAAATGTAAAAAATAATAATTTACTAATCATGTTCTGGACTGTTTTTTTTTTGTCAATCCATTTGCAATACATTTAATATCATATTTAATTTAATATAAAATACTATTCATCAATAACCAGTTCGGTGAAGTCATTTTATACTCGGATCTTATACTACAAGCTAAAGCATTTTGTGCCCGCCAGTACAGTACCCAAAACAAATACCCAAAACACAATTATCGCTCTTTTAACGAAGCTGAAACTTGTATCGTAAGTGAGAGTGTATCACATTGTCTACCTGTTATTGTCACGAAGAAAGGGAACACAATCTTATTTTTAGAGAATAAGGTTCAGTACTAATTTATTTTCTGGGCGATCGAATTCTACTCGGGTGTATGTAGACGACACTATTAAATAATAATTTGATAGTATGTCTTTAATTATGTCAAATCTGAACCCGATTTTTCGGCGGAGCCTAACAGATCGATTTTTTTACCCAAAAAAACCCATTCCGCAATTTGCATTAAAATAGTTAGAACTATTTTCGAGAATATGATTACAAGTATATTTAAACATATTGCTTGTTTAATTGTAGGTATAGGACTATCTAACCATACTAGTTTTTAAGGTTGAAAACAAAAGAAAATCTGAATGATTTTGACTCGTTAACGGAAAGTACGTCGAGAGACGTAAACTAAGACCCTCGTTTATAAGAAGCACGGCCACCTGTGCCATTTTAGGCTTTAACACAAGCCGCTAGTGCCACAGCAAAAAAGCTTTAGAGCAATTTAACAAGTGTTGTGACACATAACGGCTGTGGACGTAACGGTCGTGGACGAGATGCTTTTGGTAAGAATTTTATGTACGAAATTACATGCATATTTTCCGTCATACGGTGGGATAATGTTTAACACATTGTTAAATGTGATAGTTCGTCCATGGCCGTAGAAAATGTTGTATGAGAATAATTTGTGCCAAATTTTGAGAATGGTGCTGTGTCCGTGAACGTGTTAATTCATTACGCACACCAAATAGTTCAACCTTTAACTCAGTAATCTAATCACATACCTTTGAGGATCGAGTATCCTATTAACAATTTAATACCTGGGAGACCGAAATCTTCGTTCGGGTTGAAAGGTTTTTTTCCGAAGGCGACCACTTGACAGGATCGATTTACATACATACATAACGTCACGCCTTTATTCCCAGAATGGGGTAGGCAGAGCTACAGAATTACCAACAACTCTAAAAAGCTTGTTGATAATTCTGTAACCACATTTTGCACAATCAGGCTAAGATATTTACCAGTGTATTAGTGACAGGTTGCAAGCCCATCGCCTAACAGTACTACAAGCCTTTATTCCCTTAGTCGCCTCTTACGACATCCACGGGAAGACATGGAGTGATACTAGGATCGATTTCTTGACCCAAAACACTCATATTCCGCAATTTTCATCAAAATCGTTAGATCCTTTATTGTAAACATAATAACAAGTACAAACAAATATTGCTCGTTTAATAGCTATAGGATACACTACTTTATTTTATGTTTAAATAAAGATAATTAATTATCCGTTTCTTTTTATTAAATTATGGAAAAATATTGTTGTCGTCGTTTGTTGTGTCGAATAACGAAATTATTCCTATTTATTATTATTCGAATATCGAATTTAAATTGGCCGCATCCTTAGATTTTGATAAAACAATTATCAGGATTTAATTAGCGATTTACTCGTGAATATGGTTACATAATTATGTAACAGTTTCTACTGTTTCTAGACATTCATCTAGAAACAGTAGAAACTGGAGCATAAACTTAAATTCCTCGAACATAAATTAGGAAACGAATTTACATCGACTCGAGCAATTGCGAACAGATACTCAACTATCCACAAAAGTAAAGTACTTAAATAAATTAAAAAACTTACCATACAATTCACAAACAATAACAGAAAAGATGTTTTCGTTAATAGATCCTTCCGCCGAATGCGAGTTCCTCTCCTTCTCTCTCGGCGAAAGTTGTATGATGTCATACAAATTTATAAGGATTGTGTGACACAACCGCCGTGTATGGGATATCCTGCTTTTAGTGGGTTTATTAGATGACAAACACATAGTCCGTGGGTATACGTTCTTCAAATTACAAAATGAGAAAGTCAGTACCTCTTTATTTTACATGTTAAATAAGCAATTAAAAAATACACTGATCTGTCTTTAGACTGGAACGAAGACGTTTTCTCTTCTCGGGTTTTATACAGTTATCTATTAGTGCAGGTTTTCTCACGATGTTTTGCTTCACCACCGTAAAAAACATATGTTAACGCTATAGGTACTGGCGCCTGTCAGTAATTAAGGTTTAGGTTTGAGTACCAGACACAAAAAAAATGTAAGACTCGTGTTACAGAACCATTTCTTTTTATACCAGCTAGGTTAACTTTTAGGGTTCCTTACCTAAAGGGTACCAACGGGACCCTATAAACCGCTATCAGTATGCATGTCTGTTAGCAGGCTGTATCTCAAACCACAGACAGTTGAAATTTTCACAGAGTGTATATTCCTATTGCCGCTATAACAACAAAATATGAACGCTACGAATCGAGAACTTACTTATTTTGGGTTTATGTTGGAAAGCAGTAAAAAATAAATTAAATTAAAAAGCACAAAATACTCAAAAGTGCCTTATCGCCGTTTTTTGCTTGGTGGAACGGAACGCGTCGTGTGCGAGACCCACTCGCACTTGGCCGGATTTTTTACTCCTTTAACATTTATAAGTAATTCAAAAGATTGTAAATACCACAAGTTAATTAAATAAAACGCATTCTTATTCATTACGTGATTATGTCGTTAACATTCATTTACACGATAAACAATTAAAGCTTACTGAGCTTCGCATTGACCTTGAGAGCTTTCGCAATAGTATCGATAACTTGTAATGTTGCGACACTATTGATGTTTTGACATTTGTTGGTCAACGCTAGTGATGGGGAGCTTGTCGATATTATTTTGCAATGGGTTTTTTTTGCGTGGGTTGATTTAATGGCTGATTTAATAAATAAGTTTAAATATGCTAATGGTGGTGATATCGTATAAGGTTTTAAATTATTGGTTGCTATTTTATTTAAATTAGTGGTTATGTTTTGCCGACCCTATGTGGGACAATTTTTTGTAGGTAAACACAACAATAATCATGACCTTTGCTTCATCGTCTAAAAAATAGCACAACATATAAAAACAAATTTTAATGGTGTATGTGTGGTGTGTGTGTGTGTGGTTTTTAAGTACAAAAACGTATATATTAAATAGGTCGGTACAGTTAGCCAATTAAATGGCCGAGTTCACTTAAAACCTCGTCATTATAATAGTCATGTCACGATTACTCACCACATGCTTAATTTTCTTACTGTTCCTACATCATTTAAAAAAGTAAATAAATAAAATAAATATCAGGGGACAACCTCACACAAATTGAACTTATCCCAAAATAAGCTCTAGAGAGACCACTTTGTTTTATAGGAGTATAGCTAATAAAAGTAAAAAGTTATTATTGTTAATTTTGGTCCATAGCTACTACACTTTTTTGATAACTGAATAAATTATCGATAGTACTGACAAAACCCCGCCACTACACTTCCCGCCATAAATATAACACCGGAATCACGTCCGAAACAAAACACTCCATACAAACATTGCGAAATCAATCATAAACCGTTTAACACAACGTTCAAATTAATATGCAATATTAACATCGAAGCTTAACTTTTACCACATTAACAATGCAGTTACATAAACCAAAACAAACCTATACTAAACCTAATTAGTAAAGGTTTAAGATTGAAATTAAGATTTGAGGTTTTTTACAGAAGCTAAATTATTTTGGTATTCGTGACTATGTAGTCCGGTAAGCCACTGTTGCAAAACGATGCTAAGATTAAATTTTATGAGTTAGATAGATCGACTCGAGAAACGGGGAGACCTCGAGTGTCAGATTTGAGTTTTGAGAGCGGTTTTGAGAAAGGACTTCGGTGACATGTCGTTTAAACGTGTTTTTTTTTTAATTAGATCAATTTAACCTCTGAAAAAAGTGTTATAAGACTTATGAGTTTAACAGGTTATGTGTTGTTTCACCGTAAAACATCTGTTTACGTTGTAGTGTCTACTACCGGTAACTAAGGTTTAGTTTTATACTATAGTAGGTACTAGACAACGATAAACATAGTTATTCAGAAAAAACAATATACATACGTTGGCCCAGTTGGGAGTGACCCTGCATCTGAAGCCAGCGGTCCTGGGTTTAAATCCTGGTAAAGGCAGATATTTGTGTGATAAGCATGAATATTTGTTCCTGAGTCTTGGATGTTTTCTATGTATTTCTCTATAAATACGAGTATGTTTATCGTTGTCTAGTACCCATAGTACAAGCCTAGAGCTTAGTTTGGGACTAGGTCAGTTTGTGCGACATTGTCCCCTGATATTTATTATTATTATTGTACGTTTGCCTATTTGATGTTTTCAAATATTTCAATTGTTCAAAGGTCAATAAAATTGGTATGTCCCTAAAAGGCTCAGTTCCCATTTTTACACAACAAACCTTAGTGTTTCTTCTTGGCCTGATTGTGCAAAATGTGGTTACAGAATTCATCCAAGTCTTTTTGGGGTTGTTGGTATTTCTGTAGCTCTGCCTACCCCACTCTGGGAATGAAGGCGTGATGTTATGTATGTATGTAAACCTTTGTGTTTCTGTCTATGTTCCTGTTCGTACAATAAAGTATTGTAAGTATATAAGTACATATGTACATACTTTGCCAACGAGACGGGATCCTATCATTTCATAACACATAATTTCACAAATGATTCATTTCACAAACATAATTTGACAACCCGTGTTTTTTTCCGAAACTGTAAATAATTCTGGATTTATTTCAGAACTATCGTGTAGAAACCTATAGGTTAGGTTAGGTTAGTTTTATAAAAAATAGTTTAATAAATTAAGTTACAGAATAAAAAGCGGGTTGGCAAATGAATAGGTTGCGAAACGAAGCCTTTGTCAAAGATTGGTCGGCGAAAAGGCAGAGAACCCAACTAGACATATTGGTTGACAACGCTACTTTGACAAAGTCCATAGTGGTCTAGGAGTCAGATTGGTTGACTGTACTTGATAATTATTTATAATTCCATCGAGTGATTAGCAAACCGCGAATAGGTTATAGCTTATAAAGGGACCAAGGAGCCCCGCTTTAAGACCGAAGCTACACTGTATATAATACCTACTAATATTCTAAATGTAAAAGTAACTCGGTCTGTCTGCTTGTTACGCTGTCACGGATACACCGCTGAACCGATTTAGATGAAATTTGGTATGGAGATAGTTTGAATCCCGGGGAAGGACTTAGAGTACTTTTTATCCTGATTTTTTTTACGGTTTCTGAGGGAATAGCGATAAACGACTACCACGTGGATTACTGAGGGAATGGCGATAGATGACTACTACGTGGACGGAGTCGCGGGAAACAACTACCCATAAACACCCGTAACACCAGAGGTATTGCAAGCACGCTGCCGACCTTTGAGAAGGCCTATCAGTCGTATTGGTTAGATAATTATGTTCAGGGGTGTACTGTTTTTCTGGTATTTTGTATACCTATGTCGTTTCTGTAATGTTAGTGGTGGTAAGACCAGGGCTTGGAACCGGTTCCAAAAATACTGGTACTTTACCGGTATTTTAAGGTTTTTCATTTAGATTCCAGAGAACCGGTAAAAATAAACACCGGTAATCGTGGCATAACAGACAAACATAATATTGCACATACGTAACGCTTAATGGAACGAAAAACTAAAATTTGTATAGTTAGGTACTTTGAATTAAGTTCAGTGTATATTGTATCGTTCGTGAATGCCGTAGGTATAGGTATGTATAACTACGCGGTGACGTGTCAAACTCATTATTTCAATAGAAATAATATTATTCTAGCGTTCCAAGCCGTCGACTGTCGACAAGTTCCTAAGCAGGGCCTCTATTTTACTGCGTTATAACGATATCGCGTTTGACGTGTTTTAGAACCGTTTATGTCACAGTCGCCATTATTGTAAATGACATAAGAGTTATCAAAACGTTGACAACACGGAAACACGTCAAAGACGATATTGTTCTTACCGTGTAGAATCCTAGCCCAGGCCACTTACCGCTTGCCACATATCATAGTTACCTATTCTATTCGCTGTGTTTTTATTCCTCCCTCGCACTTATACCACTATTACTAAATACCGGTATTTTTACCGGTATTCGAGTTTTGTTGGTATCGGTATAGTACCGGTAAAATATCTGTATTCCTTACAAAATACCGGTATCATGAGTACCGGTACCTAGCCTGGTACCGGTACCGTGGATACCGGTACCGAGACTGGTACAGGTTTCACACCAATGCCACAGTACCGATATTTCAAGCCCTGGGTAGGACCCTGTGCAGGGTCCGTCCGGATTCCACTTACCATCAGGTGGCCTGAGTGCCAGTGCCTTCTCCTTGCTATAAAAAAAAAATCGTATTGTACTCGTTGGCAATTCCAGCGCACCATTTTCCCTAAATCAATGTCAGAAACGATATCTTTCCGGGGTACAAAGTTGTTTTGTCGCGATTAGAACCGGCGACCACCAGTTGACCTCAGTCTGCAACTACTTAGTTGTTATTTGAAGATGACGGCAGCGACGCGAATTCAAGATAGAACTTAAAATGCGCCGGAAGTATTTTAAGGCCGGGTACACATAATGCAACTTAGTTTATTAAACGTCTTTGTTTATTCAGTTTTGTGTTAGCAGTTTCCAATTAACTTAGCGGCTGCTTCAATTCTTTATCTAAATGTAATAAACCGATTTTCTTGTCGTTTATTTATTTATTATATTTCAATTAAACATGTTATTGAATCTTTAAGTCACAGTGGATGACGTGTGAAGCAATTGCTCCTGTCTTACATGCCACTTTTCTCGATGAGATACCTATAAGAAAGACCCCTTTGATACAATCGTAGGTTAACAGTATTTTTTGCTTTATTCTATTTATTTCTTTATCGTACCGTCCGTCTGTCACAAAGCTGGAAATCAGCGCTGTAGGTGTTGAACACCTCAGCGTTATGCTGAGCCAGTGTCCGTTTCTCTGCCGCGAAGACACACTCAGTACTCTTTTTAATGCTATTTTTTTTTACTTTTTCTGTGTGCCTTACGTGTAGTGAATAAATGTATTTTTCCTTTCTTTCGTCTTTCTTTCAATCCCTCCATGTCACATCTTTTTTGGCGATAAATACAGAAATATTGTTGTACCATTAATACTGGTAACAAACATGCTCGTATCTTAAGGAACAGGAAAATGTAAGGTAGGTACGAGTGTGTCGAATCTTCGCGGATATTCTCCCGCCATCATCCTTGTTAGACCAATGTCACCAGTCATTTGTATTCATCGCTACATCTCAAAGGTCTCTTCATAAGGTGTGTATCTAGTTACTTTTTTTTCGGATAAGGTATCGGAGAAACATGGCATAGTCATCGATAAAGAAGCTTCTTTTTAGGGTGCCGTAGTCAACGAGGAACCTTTATAGTTTTGCCATGTCCGTCTGTCCGTCTGTCCGCGGTTTTATTCAAAGACGCTTGGTACTACAAAGCTCTAAATTGGCATTATGTTTAAAAAAGACTCACCAAGTTGTAAAATAAAATATTGAAAAAAAATGTTAGCGTCTATCCCATACAAGTAAAACAAAGGTTAATGTTTAATAAATTATTATAAATTTTTAGATATGGGGGATTTGGGGAAAGCGCTGGTAGATTATTGACGTGCTTAAGTTCAATATTTTTCTATTAAAATAGAAACCACTAGCACACTGGTAAACATCTGAGCCTGTTTGTACAAAATGTGGTTACAGAATTATCAAGAAATCTTTTTAGAGTGGTTGGTATTTTTGTAGCTCTGCCTACCCCACTCTGGGAATGAAGGCGTGATTTTATGTATGTATGTAAACAAACGATCTGTAAAAAAAGCTCTAAAAAGTAAAAAATAATAATATTTTGATCCAAGGGTCGTCGCGTAGGAGAAAGGGCTGATTCTTTGATAAATAGTTAGTAAACGGAACACTGACACTAACTTAACTGACACGGCGGGGACCGGTAAGTAGCAGGGGTACGAGTATTTTGTATTATTTCATTTACTTAGCGGCTACGGTTCCTCAGACAGACACACACACACACACTTACACGTCAAACTTATAACACCCCTCTTTTTGCGTCGGGGGTTAATAAAATAGAAGAGATGATCGACTGGATATTAATTTTAGATACGAGTAAATTTCAATGTCTGTGAGCTCTGTGTAGCAGTAACTTCCTCGTGGCAAAAGTACTAGTCAAACTCGTACTTCTATGTTATTACAGCTTAGCTAGTAAGTAGTCAATGATGCAGCCCATTCTTTAAGCAATTCATTCTAGATAAGAGAAAAGGGCGAGTTCACCATTTGAAATAAAGAATTTCGCATTTCTTTCTTAATTTCTTTGTGTTTTATTAAATTTGATACAAACAAAGAAACGTACAAAACATCAAATAATAAACCAATTGGTAACTCATCATTTCACTGAATTTCATTTCATCGAACACAATTTTCAGATGAAACCTTAATGTTTTAAGGGTATTTTAAACAATAATGACGTAAGTAGGTTGGATTAGATGTTTAAGATACCCTGAAAACCTGGTTTCAGCAGAAAATATAGCGTTTGATGAAATGATACATCGATGAAAGGTATTTCGATAAAATGATAAAAACACAAGAAAAAAAATACTTTTCAAAACGCGAATATTCATTTTTATTTAAAAAAAAATATGTAAATTTCTATGTTATTTACAGTTATTTTGATACCGTACAATTTAGGCTGTGACGAATTCTTTTAGAATAATTTTTTGTTTTTAGCGTATGTTTCTGACACAAACTTTGATACCTACGACGCTAAAATGAATTTAATGACGCTCAACCTCCACGAGAAAAAAGAGGCATACATACATTATGTACAAATCAAAAGACAATCCTAAGACCACAATTGCGTTACCAACTGAGGACTGAGATGGAATGCCTCTATACTAGTAATTTACCGGTTAAGTTAAAAATGTTAAAATAAAATATCTTCCTCCGTCGTGTACCTACCTTTACCTAGTAAGTGTCCGCTCTGCGAACATAATTATTCCGTGACCGATTAGGCGATTACTGCGCCGGCGCAGTATATGTCTGTCTGTCTATCTGTGAGGACCTAAACAAAAATGTGACTTGTTTTCCGGTGGATTTACTACAGTGAGTATGATTTCTTTATTTACTTATTTGCAGAACGAGAATTATAAAGTCCTTAATTAGTAATTTCTTGTTTACTAGCTTTTAATTTTTTAGAAAATAAAAGAATACACTATTATAACATTTATAACTTAAACGTGTGATTTCCGGGTATGGCCACTCCACGACTTCCAGTGGATGTCGAAACAGGCGACTAACGGCCGAACCCTATATTCAAACCGCGGAAAGATAAGGCTTACTTACTTCGGGTTGAAATTTGACATTTGCCCTCACAAAATGTGTCAAATTTTAATCCGAATTAAGGCTATCTCTCCGCGGTTTGAATATAGAATTCGGCCGTAAGGGAATAAGGGCTTGAGTACTGTCAGGCGATGGGCTTGCAACCTGTCACTAATACACTGGTTTACATTAGCCTACTTGTGCAAAATGTGGTTACAAGATTATAAACAAGTGTTTTTGAGTTTTTGGTATGTTTGTAGCTCCGCCTACCCCACTCTGGGAATGAAGACGTGATGTTATGTATATGTATGTAATATTATAACTTTTCCTACTCCTGTACTTTTATCTGTCATTTATATAGTTACGAACACTAATATAAGAATATAGATAATATGTCCGCAGAACATTCCGTAGAAAAGTCTATCTAGTCTATTTCCCTTAACAGCACTTGTGCTTTTTTGAGCCAAAACGACATGCCTAGCTGCCAAAGCTTACACCTAGGTTAATTTGACCAATCAAAATACTTCACCAATCACAATACACATTGACTGTCAATCGGAACGTCAGGTTCTTTTTGGTATGTAAACTCTTTTACTAATTTAACTCTTTAAAAAAAACATGGTATCAACCAACCAGAATGCAGCTATATTAAAATCGACCGATCAGGTAAAAGAATTCATTTCTCAAATCATTAGGTGTTTTTTAGTCCCAGTTAAATCGATTGTGCAACTTTTTTTTTAATATAAACCTGGCAAGTGCACATCAATTTAATAAACAAAGTAGGGGAAGTACGTACAAAATGACATATATGTACAAAATGACACAGGCGGTCTATTTTGAATTTGGCGGACTTTAACACGAAACTGACAGTGTCACATCGCGGCCATATTGGTTTTCTATAACCTGCCATATTTTGAACGCATCACTTACATTCGTCTGGGTATCATGGCCGAAGACAGGTATTCACACGTTGCGAGTTTTTTTCATACCGACAAAGTTTTTGTTAGAATGGTAAGTTTTTTGTTATTGTACCTATTAACTTAGCATTTATTTCATTCCTTAAACATTTATCATTATAATAAATAAGTTATTTTTAGGAAAAGTGCTCTGTGTGTATTTATTTTCAAATTTTATTGTTTTAAAACGTTGTACGGACAATACAACATACATGTATAACGGACAAAATGGCATAGGTAGAGCTCATCGGTGTTGACTAGTACTCCTAATATGTTGGAAGTAAAATCCAAAAATGAACGCAAAGCACCCCCAGCAAAGAGAAAACGCAAAGCTACCAAAAAATTGTTCGAAGACAATGACGAGGAAGAAGCTTTTCCGACCGTTTCTCATGATGACGAAGAGGATTGTGCTTGTATTTATTGTAACGACCTCTATTCAAGATCTAAGCCCGGAGAAGACTGGTTGCGGTGCTTACAATGTTCGCTTTGGGCTCATGCTTCCTGTGCCGATGTTCCAAGAAGAACTAAGCGTTTCATTTGCGAATTATGCCAATAATTGTGTACCCTTTATTTGTATGTCATTTTGTCCATGAGCAATATGTCATTTTGTCCGAAGCATATGGACAAAATGGATTATGACTGATCTCAGTTAAATATGTTTTATTTTTTATTCTGTTGATTTTTTACTGAAAATGTTTATTAGGTTGGCTAGATTAAGGACCAAAGATGATTAATATAAGCCATGGCTGTGCAGTGAACTACCAATTAAAAGTTATAATACAAAAACAAAACTATATGTCATTTTGTACATACTTCCCCTAAACCATAGACACATATTTTGTCGTTTTCGAATGTTTCCCGCTCGTTTGTTGTTCTGTGCTTCGTTCGTTTGTATTCTAACCTAGGTATATTAATAAAATTTTGTTAATTTAATTTTGCATTTTATTTGAAACTTAGTCGTAGAAAAAGTATTGTATGCAACGGTGTATAACTAAGTCAAAAAATACTCGTGGCGTCTTGCTTTACGATGTTCGCCAGCGGCTGACATCGTAACCACACCACTAGTCTTTTTTGACCTCTTTTATACAACTGTTGTATAAACTACTATAACACTAGTTCCCTTTTGACGTCATTTGACATTAAGTCCCGTGGCAGCGTGCTCGGCCCACAGTTTAAACATGGCGCCTGTTTTGAAACATTAGCAAATCTGCTATTAGAGCACTCGATGCTTCAATTTTGGGTAATGGAAAGCTGTCTATGGTTTGCTTATCCAAGAAACCTATTTAAAGCTTGGAATTAATTAATTAATGAGTCGTCTATAAACAAGAACAATTATGGTAACTAGGTAATACGGATCTAAAAATTGGTACACATATCTTCCCAAGATATATTCAGCCGAGTCGGGTATGTGAAAGTTAATTTAAACTAGATACTTGTAATATTGTATAATCATTTACAAGTTAAAATAGATTATAAAATGATTGACTAAAGAATCCTATAAAGATATGTCATATTTAAAAAAGTTGAAACATCTTATCTGTTTCCAAATTTTTCGGGTCAACTTAACTAAATCTAATAACATGTCAGTATTTACAACCTTAACATTAAAAAAAAAAAAAAAACAGGACCATCTCACACAAATTGACTTAGTCCCAAACTAAGCTCTAGGCTTGTTCTATAGGTACTAGACATCGATAAACATACTTAGATAGAGAAATAAATACTTAAATACATAGAAAACATCCAAGACTCAGGAACAAATACTCGTGCTCATCACACAAATATCTGCCCTTACCGGGATTCGAACCCGGGACCGCCGGCTTCGGAGGCAGGGTCACTCCCAACTAGGCCATCGTGTCGTCAAAGTTAGTTCGTCGCTTAAGATTCTGTACAATTTTATTCTAAATTCACTATGGCTTTTATATAACTGTCAGTTTGTTCGTAGAAAACTTATTTTATATCGATAACTGAAAATCAACGTTAGCAACCATTAACGATCAATACTCAATTTGTGATGTGGAACAAAGATTTTGTCATTTGTCACTTCTCACCGGCTGAGATTCTTCACGGTAATAAATAACGATATCGTCTTTGACGTGTTTCCGTACTGGGTCTCTATTCAACTACGTTATAACGATATCGTGTTTGACGTGTTTTAGATTCGTTTATGTCACAGTCGCCATTATTGTAAATGACATAAGAGTTATCAAAACGTTGACAATACGGAAACAGGTCAAAAACGATATCGTTATAACGCAGTTGAATAGAGGCCCTGTCAACGTTTTAATAACTCCGAACTTGGCAGTAATGGTGACCGAGTTATAAACGATACTAAAACGCGTCAAACGCAATATCGTTTTAACGCAGCAGAATAGGGGCATCTTATTGCTCCCTAAAACCATATTGCTTTTGACATGTTATCGTAATACATAATCACAAATACTGGAAGTTGTGAAGAAGAAATAAAAAGACGGTGCGCCATAACACGATCAGCCGTGGAAAAACTCGCGAAAATATGGAAAGACCGCCGCATAACTAAGAACACCAAGGTTCGATTAATGAGATGCTTAGTATTCCCAATTTTCCTATATGGAGCTGAAACATGGACGATCAATCAAAAACATCGTAAAAAGATTGATGCCCTTGAGATGTGGTGCTGGCGGCGGTTGCTGAGGATAAAATGGACAGCTCACCGCACTAACGTTTCCATCCTGAGGGAGCTTCGCATCAAACAAAGGCTTTCGTCGATTGTGCAAATACGAATCCTCCAGATGTTTGGACACATCACACGCAACGAAACTTCTTTGGAACGTTTAGTGGTACAGGGAAGAGTGGAAGGCCAACGTTCTCGCGGCCGATCACCGACAAGATGGACGGACCTAATTAAGTCATCTACGAAATGTTCCCTCACTGAATGTACACGCAGCGCTACGAATAGAGAGAGATGGAGAAGCATCGCAAAAGCCGCAACCAGTCTAGTAGACGATCCATGACCACGACCACTCCGCCAGGAGTGTACGACTAAGAAGAAGAAGAAGATGTTATCGTATTGTGAACGTTACGATGCTCCTATTTACAACACTGCGTTGGCGGGCAACTTAAAGACGGTAACATTCAGCCATCGCAAAATTGCCAGACTTTAGGAAGATATTTAAGTATGTAGATTTTTATTATAGCATCGAGAAAGCAAGCTACCACAGATCGATAAGGATCTGAGACGCGTAGACATTTGCCAACTCAAGACTACATTCTCAAGAATGAAACCTAAGACTGCAAATGCATTGGCAATCTAGAAAACTAAAATACATCTATGCTAGTCATGTCATTTCACCAGTACCGATACAGTAATGCGTGCACTGCTGCTAGGCGCTAGGTTAAAGGTTAAGATGGTAGAGATCTGGGCTGGGATTCTACACGGTAACGATATCGTCTTTGACGTGTTTCCGTATTGTCAACGTTTTGATAACTCTTATGACATTTACAATAATGGCGACCGAGTTGTAAACGATTCTTAAACACGTCAAACGCGATATCGTTATAACGCAGTAGAATAGAGGCCCTGGGCTGGGATTCTACACGGTAACGATATCGTCTTTGATGTGTTTCCGTATTGTCAACGTTTTGACAACTCTTATGTCATTTACAATAATGGCGATCGATTTGTAAACGATTCTTAAACACGTCAAACGCGATATCGTTATAACGCAGTAGAATAGAGGCCCTGGACGGACGCGGTAATAGCTACGACCATTAAAGTTTAAAAAAAGTATACTTAACGTGAGCTCAAGTTAGAATTGCTTTTATGTTATTGCGAAATAATTAATAACAATAATAACGGTATAACTCGATGATAGTTTTTGTTAACCATCGTTTTAAGGCCGTGTCCTCGGCCGGGAATCGAACCGATGAAGGCATTCTAAAACACTACGTCTGCACTTAAATAATTAAGAGTTTATTAGTGGTTCGAAGTTTGTTATGACGACGTGGTTAACCTGCTTGCCAACGAAGCTAGCTAGCGGTCTTCGATTCGATTCTGGTGAAAGCAAATTCATGTATATGTAACAAGCCGAGTTCTTTATTATGGGTTTTTATGACATGGAGAAAAACACCAACCCAGTGGTCATACCATGTTGCAACGGGACAAGATTGTGATGGGATCATGGGATCCCTTTAAAACACATAAAATATTTTCGCACAACGTATCTTCTGTTTGCAGAATTTAATAAACATGTATTATGTAGGTTAGGTTAGGTTAGTTTTTTATAATAATTAAAATAAAACCATTTCTATTGTAAAAACCCCGAAATCGGTTTATACAATTTTATGCGAAAATATACAAATCATCTTATCAATTAACCAACTACCAAGCAGCAGTGTTATGTTCCGGTGTGGCGATAAGACAACCGGTGAAATTACTAGCATAGAGGCATTCCATCTCAGTCCTCAGGGTCAACGCATTTGAGGTATAAGGGAAGGATCGCAGTTTTAAGATTATAGCCTTGAGAATTCAAATGTCTGTGGGTCTAAAATCCTACTTACCATCAGGTAGCATGAGTGCTCGTGCGCCTTTTATCATAAAAAAAACACACACAAAAAAAAAGAAAAAAATGATAAAGTGTAAAGATTTATTATCTAAGTACCTATTTATGTAATGTGTGCTTTACTTAAAAGTAGGTAAACATTAAAAATTCATTTTTATTTAGGTACATATACTACTTCTGAGAGTGTACAATATAGTGTAAGTGTGTATTCGAGCACAGAATAAAAAAAAATTGGAAGGTATACTTATGTAGTCATTCCGGGCGCATACCACGAAGCAGTGGCGCCTCCTGTTGAGGCGAGTAGTAAAATTTTGTACTCTGCGTAGGTTTAATTTTATTTTATTTTTTGGTCGGATCGTATGAAGCCACTTAATAATAATAGTTTATAGATTTAATTTAGTACCTAGTATGTAGTCAGGGCACCACTGAAAACCAGTGCTGCAGCTTGCTGCAGCACATTGCTGAGGGGTGTCCTTTTTAGCGTAACTTGCATGTTCTTTTTCTTGTGTCACATTGTATATTGTCATATTTTGTTTGCGCTGAAATTAAATACTACTTACTTACTTACTAAAACTTTGTATCCAGTCATATTTTTTGAAGTTGGAATTAGAACCAATACAAACAAACTACCTATAGAGGCTACCACCGAACTGAGGATTCCACTGTTGAGAAGAAGCGGCGCAAGATATCAAAACAGTAATCTTAAAGATGCTTGAACAAGCGATGAATATTAATTTATCTCCGCGTGATGGTGCTGATCACTCTCCCGGCGCGCGCGCTCCGTGCTCACGCACCGATGAGGATCTACAGATAAATAATAGATTGTTACGAAGTGAACAGATATTTTAAATCTGTAAATAATGAGAGTGAGTTTTTATTTAAAAACTAATGTCAATGTGTAGTGGTATAATGTTTATTAGACTATCATGTGGATGATTTAATGCGGTGAGTAAATCATAAACATCCTGGGATTAAAAAAAAAAAACCGGCCAAGTGCATGTCGGACCACGCACAGTGAAGGGTTCCGTAGCTGGGATGAACGTTCATGGATGAAATTCAATTTCTTTTTTTTTTATTATTAAAATCTCAAAAACTACACAGCGTATCGTGTTCAAAACAATTTTGGTTGGAAGTATTTCGTATGTTCTACTACTGTAATTTTTATTAGAATGTTCTATTTAACAGTTCAAAAGCTACCCACCCGGACAGAATTTTTACGACTTTAGAAGCGTATATCTCGCCAAATGTTCACTTACGTAAAAAAGTCACTTAAAAACCTCTGTATCATTTTGGAAGCCCTATAAATACCCCATACGCTGATGTAACTCAAAAATATTTTTTTGTCCCCTAGTTACATGTATGGAGTGCCACCCCTAAATATATATTTTTTTTCAATTTTACTACATCTTTGTATAGCGGTTCATAGAATATATCTATCCTCCAAATTTCATTTATATAGTGCCAATAGGCTCTGAGTAAAATGGCTGTGATATACAGACGGACAGACGGACGGACGGACGGACGGACGGCCAGACGGACAGACGGACAGACGGACATGACGAAATTATAAGGGTTCCGTTTTTGCCATTCGGCTCCGGAACCCTAAAGATGTATCAAGATGATTGTACGGACATTTTTTTATTCCAAGACTGTTTTGACGTGTTGACATGTACATACATACATAACATCACGCCTTCATTCCCGGAGTGGGGTAGACAGAGTTACAGAAATACCGACAAATCCAAAAAAAATAATTATAATTCTACAACCACTTTTTGCACAATCAGGCAAGTTAACTAGTGTAATAGTGACAGGTTGCAAGCCCCTCGCCTAACAGTACTACAAGCCCTTATTCCCTTAGTCTTACGACATCCACAGGAACACATGTTGTGGCACTATTCTAACCCGGCGACCACACGGTTATTAGTGATCCAATGGTAGAAAACGGGAATTTATAGTGTTACGAAGTTTTTGATGCGCGCACGCCGGGATCTAAGAAATGTGGTTTGAGTTTGGAATAGTCGCCAACAATATTCTTACTTGGAACATAACTACTTCCGATTAATTTGTTTTATTTAAACTTAGCTTAAGACACTACCGTTTCCTTAGATCCATAAATAGCATTATGTTTATCAATTAATAAAAACTTTATTGCACTGTTTAAAAATACAAGTGGCAATGATAAACGCACTAACCACTCAACCAACAACAAAGTGAAACAAGTCAAGGTTGGTGCTATCTTTTTTTTAAACCAGTTAAGCACAATATACAATATTTTATGCAAATATCTATTATTTTTTTACAATAATTTAAATGCAGTCATGATTATCAATGATTAGGTTTCCAGATAAGCAATAAACTCAGCTTTGCTCATATAAATGTTATGTTATGCACATACTGCACGCGTGCATAATTTATCTTAGTTTGGTTGTTAAAATACTACACGTTACGACCTGGATTTTAAAATAATCCATTATAATTTGTATGATATATTTAGATATAGATAATGAGCTCTACTCCTAAAATCAAAGTTTGAAGTGACAATAGCACTGTCCCGTGCCTGTACCCTTCTTATAACAGAAAGAACTACAGGTAAAGGAAAGAAATGAACTTTTAAATTCTGGATGTCTATGAAAAACGGCATAGGCTAACCGAGCTTGTCATAAAAAAACCGAAAATCATTCTACAGCGTTATCTACGAGTATGTATTTGAAATTTAGTGAAACATTTTTTAAACAATATTTACCATCGTAAGATCTCAAAATGTACATCTTAAAATTAACCTCATATTTAAAAAGGTACATTTAAAACTAAAAGCAAATAAAATGGGTCTATGTTTGACCCTGCTGAGTGAAGGTATTAAAATATTTTGACCTAGAACAAAAATATAAAATATAGGTGCGGCTTTAAAACACTTTTTGCGATATTTATGGATTATGAGTAGGTGTACATGTTGCAAATGGCCAACTTATTATTCATGTAAACCTCGTATAATCTCGGCAAGGTAAAAGGTCAACCTTGAAACATTTAAAGCGTAACAGCCCTGACATTACAACACACAAACACCAGACAATGGTTAAATATGTTAACAAAGTAGTTGATGATACTTTATTTGCAGATAACGCCGCACCCGGGACGTGTGATGAGATTAACCGACGAGAAGTAAATGCTAAGAAATTAGATACAGTATACATTCACATAAGAGCAGATATTGTTAAAATAATTAATTGAGCACAAGAAGATCTGACGCTACTAGAGAAAACGAAATAAATGCACATGATAAAACACATTAAGACCATATGGAACATTTCAAAATCATAGATTAGAATTATAGTCAAAATGGTGCAAAGGGTATCGGATGTGGATCCTGAAAAGCAAGTCCCGGAAGACGTTTTCTCAACTTTATTGGGACATTTTGGAAAATGGCAGCTAATTATTTTCTTATCCGTGTTCCTGATCAAATTCCCATCAGGATGGGTGCAAATGGCGATATTGTTTCTAACGCCAAAAGTGGTTTTTTGGTGTGATGAGATGCCTACAAATTTTAGTCAAGTGGTGGTTAATGGCAGTTGCTATGACGAGTGCTTGCGTTACGCTTACGATACAGATCCCTTTGAGAATACTATTATATCGGAGTGGGATCTGGTTGTGACAGGAACTGGATGGCAAGTTTTACTCAGATGATGCTGCAGTTTGGGGTGCTCATTGGAAGCATCGTTTTTGGATTTCTTTCTGACCGGTAAGAAACAAGTAAGGAACTATATAATGAAATGGCCATCATTAAGCAAATTACTACTTTTTTATATAATAATATAATCTTCTACTTCGAAAGTATTTTTAAACTAAAAACGAGTATGCAATAATGGTTAAGCATATAAATCGTTGATAAAACTAGAACAGGTTCTTAATTCTTATGTGTCTTTTTCGATTTGAAACCAAACAAGGGTTGCCAAAAGAAAAGGGTAACCCGAATAATTTGCCTATTACAACTACGTACAACAACGTACATTTTATATTATTGTAGCTTATGGTTATTCACTTGATAAAAACAACTATTATAATGTCAACAATGTGATAGGCTGAATCAGATCGAGAAGTGCTTCGCATTGTAGTTAAAGTATTTACTTTCTTTCTAGGTTCGGCCGCAAGTACACCTTCCTTGCCTCAATCGTCGGTCTGATCTTATTCGGCTTCTGCGTCCCGTTCTCCCCCAACTACACCATCTTCACCATCATCAGATTCCTCCTCGGCTTCTCCGTCGCCGGCACCATGGTCGTCTCCTTTGTCATCATCATGGAGTCCGTCGGTCCTAAGTACAGGGAGGCCTTTGGCTGCCTCTTCCAGATTCCTTTTATCCTTGGCCACCTGACAATCCCCCTCTTCGCGTATTACTTCAGGAGCTGGGACCAGTACAGTTTAGCATTGGCGGTGCCGCAGCTTATTTTTTTGAGCTATTTCTTCATCTTGACGGAGTCTCCGAGATGGCTGGCTAGCCAGGGGAGGGTGGATGATGCGACGGAAATCGTGACGAAAGCTGCTCTTATGTAAGTTGAGTTTTATTTAACCTATATCCTTGTTTAAATCAAATACTTAGGTACCTTGTTTTAATCTTGTTATCTTGTTTGTTTTTGAATCAAATCGGGGAAATACTGGAAAAGGGCTGAATCTTGGAAGGGTTGGAAGGGACCGCCCTAGGCGTACTTTTTTTAATCAAATCGGGGAAATACTGAAAAATCTTAAGTACCCGAAACCGACGTGCATGCATGACTCGATGTATGAATGTGGAAGAAGCGAAAGAGCTTTGTCAGGATCGTAGCAGGTGCAAAAAACTGGTCTCTGCCTACCCCTCTGGGAAACAGGCGTGATTTAATGTATGTATGTGTGTATCCTTGTTTAAATTAGAATAGTGAAAGTGTGATAAGAAGCCTTGTCTAACTTATATTATTCAAGCGCAAGATTTATATGTATAATACTTTAACCCGGAGCGAAGTGAGGGGGGTCGCTAGTTATAATTAAAATAATTAATATTCACGCTTAAACCATAAGCCATCCTCTATCTTAATATCGCTGTGCCTGTTAGGGTTGAGAGTGTTATTACTTATTTCTTAGAATAAGCTGTGCCACTGTGAAAAGGAATAAAGAATTGAATTAAATTGAACGTATCCGTATTCCAGGAACAAAATGCCAACGGACAAGATAGAAGAAACTCTAAAGAAGTTCTCCCACGAGCTGGTGACACGCGAAGGCCCCAAGGTCAACTACTTGGATCTGTTCCGACCAGGCCTGTGGCGCGTGACCCTGGCCACCTGCATCATTTGGCTCGTCACCGGGACCACCTTCTTTGGGGTTAACCAGTACATCAGTCAGACCAGCTCGAACACGTTTATAAGCGTTAGCGCTGCGGCGGCCATTCAGGTTGGTTAAATAAGGTTAATCCGGGAATTTTGCCCGGATATAGTTACCCGGATTGTATTTTTTTTAAAGACCTAGTCCCAAACTAAACTCTAGGCTTGTACTATGGGCTAGACAACGATAAAGTTTTTGTATAGAGAAATACATACTTAAATACACAGAAAAGATCCAAGACTCAGGAACAAATACTCGCGCTCATCACACAAATATCTACGTTTACCGGGATTTAATCAAATCAAATCAAATCAAATCATTTATTTCAGATGTCAATCCATATAGCTATTCAGTACAAAATAAAATCTAAATTAAAATTAAAGGGACTATGTATCACACTGCTGGTGCAAAAACATGCAACTGCGTCCACCGGCGCAGCAGCGCGGAGTCCCAGCGGTCCCTGAACACGCTCAGGATCCTGTTGGGGCTAGCGCGGAGCCTCGCCAGGAGAGAGGGGGACCGTTTGCGCATTATTGCGGCGAAGCCGTTCGTGTGCGCCTCCGCGAACATTCCCGACGCACTGCAGCGCCACGGCAGCCCCAACAGCACCCTGAAGGCGTTGTTGTATTGGACACGCAGATCACTGATTGCCCTCTGCGTAAAATTGACCCACAGGCCGCACGTGTAAAAGGATTGACAGTAAGCTTTAAAAAGCGTCACCTTTACTGGTCGTGTACAGCGTGCGAACCTGCGGGCCAACATATTGCATCGGACAGCCAGCGACCTGCGCTCCCTTTCAATGTCACAGTTATCTCTGAAGTCGTCGGTGACCCAGTGACCCAGATACTTGAATTTGGTTACCCAACATAACGGCGTACCACAAAGCGTGATTTTGGGCAAATCCGTGTACGTTTTCGAGCCCGCCTTAAAAACCATCAGTTCGCTCTTTTTAGCATTGTATCTGAGTCCATGGGCCTCCGCATACGACTCGCAAATCCCCAAGAGCATTAAACATGTTTTTTACTTTCCATTATTTTGTAGGTAAAAACCAAAGTACCTACTGAGAGAATTGAGAGATGTAGAATGATTTCAAAAAGTCTGGCAAGCTTACCTAGATTTACTTTATCTCTCTTAAGCAGCAAACGCACTGAGCGAAGGCGGCGCGTTCCTATAGTAAATAGCGTTCCCAAAGCGAGGTGGAGGAGTTTTTTGATGACGCAATTAACCTAGCAGGCAGTGACTCTAGCTTTGACAGTAGCGATCCTAGGTTTGTTTCTCGGTAAGGGCGAATATATAGAAATAGGTTATAGCGGGCTGGTTTCCGCAACTCAATGACATATTTTATGCGCCTTTTTTACGTGCTGGGTTGATGGCACTACTCTTACCAACCAAATTCCACCGAAGCCTAGCAGAATTGTGTGATAACCGGTATTTGCTTCTGTGTCTCAGATATTTTTTATTTTCCTATTCATGTATATGTATATCACTGTTTACTAACCTCATACTAGGGACCAGATCAATTTTTGTAACATTGTCGTCTGATATCAATATATTTCTAAATTTCAGGTCCCTTCCATCTTGATTGCAATATGGTGTGTTCGAACCTTCGGCAGAAAAACAACCACTATAACCGCTTTAGCACTAGGAGGCCTTTGCATCCTGAGTCTTGGAGCTGTCGGAGACAATTTCTGGATAGTCTTCACCCTTGGAACATTAGGAGTGAGCTTCCTGTCCTTAGACGCCGCCACAATATACATTTACTCATCAGAACTGTACCCCACAGTTGTCAGAAACATGGGCTTGGGGATATGCTCCATGTCAATGAGAATTGGCTCTATGATCGCCCCGTTCGTTTCCAACTTATCTCTGACCACTCCATGGCTGCCAACTGTCATATTTGGTTTCGCGCCATTGCTTGGCGCGGCGGTTTGTCTATTGCTGCCGGAGACGAAAGGAAGGACGCTGCCGGATTCGTTTGATGATGTTGAAGGTTGTGAGTCTAAAGTTAAAAACTAAGTGTGTGTGGTGAGGATTGTAGATGGAGTGAGAAATATCGAGATCCGAGATCGATGTGGATTAAAAGAAGATAGAGTGATGAAGATCGAAAAGGGAATGCTTAGATGGTTTGGTTATTTAGAAAGGATGGATGAAAGAAGAGTTACGAGGTTTGGCGAGCGAGAGTAAGTGGGAATGTTGGAAGGGGACGCTTTAGATGCATAAAGTGATCAGATTCGCGATGTAAGATGTATTCACTGGACCTTATGGCCAAATTAAAAGCATCTGAAACCGACGTACGTGCATGAAGAGGTTGATAAATGTAGAGGAAAGTTGTATGTTTAGACCGCCGCACCTGGCGTTCCATGATCTCTGCCTACCCCATTGGGAGACAGGCGTGAAGGTTTGTTTAAAAACTAAAAGTTGGTTGGTACCTTTAGTTGTAAACGAGTCATGTGATAACCTATTGATTAAAATCGTTTCAATGCGTAGTACAGTCAGCAGAAAAAGTAGCTACGCAACCGAAGAGCTCAGAATGATCTGCACTCGACTCTATTTTCAAGAGAATACGTCGTGTCTAGATCATTTTGAGCATGTTATTCTGCTTAGCTACTTATGATGGTGATTGTACCCTGAGCAAGAACTTTTCCTTCTATAGTAAGTAACGTTAACGTGTCGTCATCGAGAAAATGTGTATGTAATAACTACATGTCGCTAACTCGTGGCATTAGCAAGCAAGTTCCATAGAATTACAGTATAGGTAGCAATTGACAGTTTCTAACACACTAGTGATGTGACAATGTAAGCATGATTTTATTGTGAGTTTCTGAATCTAAATGGTAAATTTAAAACTAAATCTTCTAAAGGTGTGGTAGCAAATGATTCTGTGATGTGCTATTTGGACTTCAATTGCTTGTTCATATTATTAAATGTCTTGCAAACTATATAAACATCGCAAACGGATGCATTTTACCTTGTCACCTTGTAGTAAGAGTTTGAATGCTCTCTAATGACTTCCTCCATTATTTTGAAAAAACCTATGTTTTGCGACACGTCTTGTAATGAATCACAATATAGATTGTTTTAATTCAGTGATCAAACCTACTTCGTCATTCGCAGCTTCAGAACAATAGTGACTTAATTCAAAACTTCAGCTTTCAAACTTCAAGTCATAAATTTATTACAATATATTTATGACTTGAAGTTATTAGAATTACTTAGGTCACTATTGTTCTGAAGATGCGATATGTTAAGACCATGTAGGTAATATTAATTTATTGTTTTATCTTATCTGATAAGACATTTAGAAAACTTGTCTCATCACTAATCTGTCAAGTGCTACCTAAATGCCATGAGTTAGCGATGTGTAGTAATAACTAATAAGTGGTCTTTTAATTTTGACACAACTCCCTATGAAATAAAATTGACACTAAAGTCGAACTTTCAAATTGACAGTCGCACCTGATTGACCTTATTGTTTTATGACGTGCAAGGGGAATTCAGCCTAAGATTGGCAGACCTTGTACAAATATTTAGTTGACCGTACTATAATTTTATAACAAGTTGAAGTTGAAATTTGTAACGTTATGTAAACGTCAGTAGTAAAGGTACAGTCGAAGACTTTAATTGTTATGCCACTATGGAACCCTGTCATAATGACAGCGTTAATCATTAATTTTAGCTTTCTTTCATGTGGTTTGAAGCTGTCAATAAGACAGGGTTCCATAGTGGCATAACAATTAAAGTCCTTGACTGTACGTTAACGTAAGTCGTAAGTACATAGGTGAAGTATACGTAAAATAGAGTATTAAAATGGTCTGTTTGAGGTGTTCGTGCTGAAGATTGGTATAAGTATAACACGTTTTCGAAGTGTTAAAGCGATTGAAACGAGACGTGTCGTTAAAATGCTCGTGCTCGAACTATTATTATCATTAAGACTTACGTTAAATAACTAGGAATTAATTGTATTAAAAACCAAGTATAGGTATTGTAATAACCTAGAAATGTACATAATTATAAATATAGGTAGGAGTTGTAAATAAAAACGTACGAGTGTAAGTTTTACAATTGTTATCATTTTTTAAATCATACCAATTATAGGTAGGTACAGTCAAGGACTTAAATTGCTATGCCACTATGGAACCCTGTCATACTGACAGCGTCAAACCACATGAAAGAAAGCCAACCTTAATGAATAACGCTGTCATTATGACAGGGTTCCATAGTGGCATCACAATTAAAGTCCTTGACCGTACTACCTACTATTACGTATAAAATATTTTGTCCCAGAAATAAATTTATTACAACAACTAGCTACACGTCAGCGGCTTCGCCACGCTGCAATTTTTTGACTTTCCCGGTGGACTTTACATTTTTTTCTTTCATAAGTAGGTACCTTGACCTGACGATAATGAACACAAAAAAAAAGGATTAGCGAAATCGGTCCAGCCGTTCATGCGTTATGCCGTGACCAAGGGAAGTAGGGATTAATTTTGTATATAAAGATGATAACAATTACAGTATTTATTTTAAGTTAAGTATTGACTGAGGTGTTTGTCATAATAGTAAAATATTTAGGGACAAGGCATGTAACTTGCGGCCACCGCACCAAATGTGAAATCTATGATTGCCTTATCAGTACCCTTTACCATGAGTTGCAATTACCATATTTGCTAGCGAGTCGAATGCTGTCCCTCACAGTATTGTTATAGAGTGGAAGAATTCGAGTCGCTAGCGAGTGCGGTAATGCCAACTCATGGTAAGGGTGCTAAGCCTTTAGTGTAAGATGCGAATGCAAATAACTTCTCGGACGCGTTTGCGTTTCTCTTATGAATAACATGGAGGCAAACGGTTTGCCGCGTGAACAGCAACTTACACTCAAGGCTCAGGGTCTTCTAAAGCTGGGTACGAATTAGAGCCGCCTTGGGTTGAGGCACGCATGGCTCATCTATTTTGCTCAAATTCGTACGCGCTCACGCGCTGTGCACACGAAGCGGGCGAGCAGCGCATGGCGAGCCGTCGAGAGTCGGTCTTTTGACCGTGCTCAAAGGCGCCTCGGTGTGCGTGCCTCGCGTAATTTGGACGTGGATCCGAGCGTGCCGCGGGCAGAACGTCAAGTTCTACTTGTCTGTGGGCGAGGCGCGTACAAATTTCATAAAGTTGCTGAGCCGTTCTACCACCGAGGCGATTTCTTCTTCGGTGAAGAATGGTAAACGCAGCCACGGCTGTCATCGTGTCCGAAGCCATTTTGAAATGTCGGCTCGCGGCGAGCACGCTGCCTCACCCGCGCATGTTTATTTACAACAATTTGGGTCGCGAGCAGCACGCCGCGCGAGGCGAGCATGCCTCAGGCTGAGCTGCTCTGATTCGTACCCAGCTATAGACGTACTGCTTGGAATAGTCAGTTTCGACAGCCTCGCTGTTGCTAATATTAACTGAGCGGCAAGCACGGTTGTCTATTGTTTGGTCGACAGTCATGCTAGAATCGTCATATGCCCGAATTTCATTTGGCCGAAGGTTTCGTTTCATAGAAAAAATATTTGACATACTCTTGTTTTACCATAAAATGATACGAATAGCATACATATTGTTGTTTATTAAGTGCAATAATATTTGATAGAAAACTTCAACGCTTCCTGGCTATATATTTCTTGTATTTTCTCACTTGTCGATCAGTGCGTCTGTATCGTTTTAGACTAGTTAGAAAAGGAGATCCGAGCGACAAACAAGACGTGGACCACTTGTGCTACCCGTCCTGTGCTGACCCGGTACAAACGATATCGCGTTTGACGTGTTTCCGTATTGTCAAAGTTTCGATAACTCTTATGTACCTACTTGACAGCATTGGCGGCCGAGTACTAAAACACGTCAAACGCAATATCATTTTAACCCAGTTGAATAGAGGCCCTGAAATTGTTTTACAAATGTAAGGGTTCCACAAAACGGCCTCAAAAACTACAGTTAAGATGAAAATACTCACGTGAACACAAGTGCAGTGATAATAGTGATTACACGCATCAGCTCAAAGAGCTGCTAGTGTATTATATTAATCAATAATAATACACGACACGTTGGCCTAGTTGGGGGTGACCCTGCCTCCAAAGCCAGCGGTCCTGGGTTCAAATCCCGGTAAGAGCAGATATTTGTGTGATGAGCGCTAATATTTGTTTCTGAGTCTTGGATGTTGTCCAGTACAAGCCTAGAGCTTAGTTTGGGACTAGGTCAATTTGTGTGAGATTGTCCCGTGATATTTATTGTTTTTTTTAAGATCTTGTTCTCATTTGAATTGCAGTGTCTTTCATTCTAATTGTAATGAATGTACTATTCCTTTTAGTGTCATAACACAAATGATAACCACAATAGTTTAAAGCTATATTATATTCAAACCAAACACATTAATACAATACATTTAAATTGGAATCACATTTTTGGATGACTCAATAGGTCATTAAAGTACTTATAGTAAACTATATCGACGGTGTCTGTCCTTCAGTCCGCTCCTCTCTCGCCCAATGCATACGGATCCTTCGCTGCCGTCCTCAAGTAGAAATTGCCTTTCAACCTAAAATTAAATAATATCAAACATTATCCTTTCAGTGTCTTCGTACAATATCTTTATCATACATAACATCACGCCTTCATTCCCAGAGTGGGGTAAGCAGAGCCACAGAAATACCAACAACTCTAAAAATACTTGTTAGCAATTCTGTAACCACATTTTGCAGATGTTTACCAGTGAAGTGTAGTGACAGATAGCAAGCCCATCGCCTAATAGTACTAGCCCTTATTCCCTTAGTCGCCTCTTACGACATCCACGGGAAGATATGGAGTGGCACTATCCTAACCCGGCAACCACGGGATAAAAATCTTTATCCTATGTCATTTAATTGAATGCTGTCGGCTGCGTTTCCACCAGAGTTGTGCCAGGTAGCAGAGCGGTAACCCAGCGTAACTCAGCGCCCAGCCTTAACTTGAGCACGGATACTCGTAAGTGTCTAAGAATACGGTGGAGACCATCTTATCCATTAACCAACCGCCAAACAGCAGTGTTCGCATTGTTGTGTTCCGGTTTGGGGATAAGACAGCCGGTGAAATAACTAGCATAGATGTATTCCATCTTAGTCCTCAGGGTTGGCAACGCATTTGCAGTCTTAAGATTGCAGTCTTGTGAATGCGAATGTCTATGGGTCACAGTTTTCAATTACCATTAGGTGGCCTGTGTGCTTTTTTGCCTTCTCGATGCCATAAAAAAAAGTATACGAGTGTGCTATCACTAGACCCCGGATCTTTGTGGTAATGACGTCACAATAGGTAATTTGGGGAATAAATGGAACGGTGTTAATTAGCACGGTAACCTAATGGTGTTCTACGGAATTAAAATTTTACTATAGGGCATCCACGATATAAATTACCTATAAGTCAATTGGCAATTGATTAATTAATCGACGATGTTCTTTTGTCAACTGACATAAACCAGTAACTTATCAAAAGTTGTTCTAAATGACTTGTGATAATAATAATATTATTTCGTGAATGCATAGTCACTAAAATTATTCAGTTAAAAAAGGTATTAATTAACAAATTGTATTATTTAACACCGTTCCTTTTACTCCCCAAACTACCATATTGTGACGTCATTGCCACAAAAATCCTGGGTCTACCGATCACTATCACAATTGTACCTCGGCGAATTAGAACGCGTTAGGTGTCTTAATGGAACATTGGTGCTAATAAACGATTATAAATAACAATAGGAGACATGCATATTTTTTTTCTTAGGCTCTTTGGAAAGTGCTATGAAAGAGAGGAATAACTGTACACGCGCAATAATTGTCGTGTAATTTTTTCATAACATGTGATGATTTAAAAAGTGATAGTTCAGTCCCCCTGCATAAACACTATACAAAATCGACGACAGGAATGACGTCACAGCTGTTGTTCCGTGTTTAAAATATAAGAACCTTATAAAGATTTTTGCATTTATTTCGTAAATTACTATATTTAAGCCAACACCGTTGAATTAAACCATTACGTAAATAAAATAAGGATGCGGAAAAAAATAATCTAAACATTGAAAGAAGTTTTAAAATTTTAACAAGTTTTGTTTAGTAGAGAACGATATATTTTCTTCTTTCTTTCTTTTTCTTCGATCTTTGAATCTCCAAAGTCCAGTTTCTATCAGATGGCCTGTGTGCTCAATTGCCTACCATAAAAAACTTTTTTTAAGTTGTCAGCTGCTCAGTTTTAGGACTCAGCTGTCATATGTCCGTTCTTATGTTAAGTAACGGTAGTCAACCATAGGGCAAATCATTTTTAGCAGGGATAAGACCCTGGGTATGGTACGTCTGGATCGCTACCACCATCTTAACCCTTATTCTACTACCAATCACCTGCGAATACGCATTGTTGTGTCCCGGTGGGATAAGGCATCCGGTGAAATTACTAGCATAGCGGCATTCCTCCTCAGTCCTCAAAGCTGGTAACACATTTGCAGTTTTGTGGTCTTGATTAAAATGTGCTTGGATCATAGATCCCACGTCCAGTCACCAGCAATAATATATTATTATTATCCAATTTTGGGCCCCTAAATATCTGTCAAGTCTTTATTACTGGATGCGTAAGAGCATGTAAGATATTTTTAAGTGCAATGTTGTATAATATATTATTGGTAACTCATCATTTCATCGAACGCTATTTTCTGCTGAAATCATAATTTTTTCACGGTATCTTAAATATTACTTACGTAGGCTAGTTTAGGTTAATGTTTAAAATACCCTGAAAACATTATGGTTTCAGCAAAAAAATTGCGTTCGATAAAACGAAATTCGATGAAATGATACATTCTATGAAAGGTGTTTCGATGAAATGATAGACACCCTGTATTATTGCTGGTGACTGTACCAACAGGTGGCTTGTGTGCTCGTTTGTCGTCTCCTTGTCATAAAAGAACGTCGTCTATTAACAAGTTAGTTGTTATCACAAAGCCTCACCCGGCGCTCGCGCGCAGCCCCATGTGCGCCGGCGGCGCGGCCCGGCAGCGCCCGCGCAGGAACGCGTCGTAGCTGTCGCACTGGCGCGCCAGGAACTCGCCGCCCGTCACTGACTCGGCCCAGTACTCCCACGACCGCCAGTGGCTGCAGAAGTCTGGAAATTAAAAGACATACCTACTTTGTATTTGAAATATAATTATCTCCTTGTGACTTGTATGTTTATTGATACTTGCTTCAAGCCCTGTCGCTCCTCGAAGCAGAATACCAAAGCAATACACTGAGAATACGCTGAACCAAAAGCTCCGCTGCAACACACACATCCTTTTGGCAACGTTTGTGTAAAAACATACATAAAATCAGAATACCTAAGCCGATACGCCGCAGGTTCTGAACTCCTAGTTATATAGAGTGACTAAAAAGTGTCAAGGTGTAATTTTTTACTATTTCATTTTGTGCGTGTGATTTATAGAACGCAAATAAACGTATAAACTATCTAAGTATCAATCTATCTATTTTTTGTGCCAATTTTGTATTTATTTTCTTTACCGAATCACAGAAACTTTTAATGTGACTTCTAACTATAATACATTTGTTATGTCATAGAGAAGGAAAAGCTAGCACACAGACCACCTGATGGCAAGTGGGATCTGTCTGTGACTCATAGACAATTGCATTCTTAAGACTATAATCATAAGACTACATTCCTAAAACCACAAATTCGTTACCAACCCTGAGGACTAAGATAAAATGCTTCTATGCTAAATTCAACGGTTGTCTTACTCTCACACCGGAACACAACAATACGAACGCTTAGCAGTGTTAAAAGATAATATGATGATAGTGATCCAAAAGGATCCCACACATGGTCCTACCAACACTAAATTCATCTTAACCAACATGTACACTTCCTCCCAGACCAAAATACCTTCAACAGTAAGAGGCACGGTGGCGGACAAACAGCCCGGCTGCTTGGCCTTGCCCTCGTTAGGCCAGAAGTCCGCGTGGCCGGTGCTCTGCGGGGATCCGAACCCGCCCCCGTCGGTGTGGACGACGTCCACGAACACGGCGTCCTTGGGCGTCAGCGCGGGGCCGAGGATGGCTGGGTAGAAGCCGGGATAGGCGGGGTCCAGACCCGTCAACCTGAAAGTAGATGTTAAGGAGAAGGCGCACGAGCACTCAGGCTATCTGATGGTAAGTGGGACCTGAGACCCATAGACACTTGAATTCTCAAGACTATAATCCTAACACTAGTGAGGACTAAGATGCCTCTATGCTAGTAATTTCACCGGTTGTCTTATCCCCACACCGGAACACAACAATGCGAACACTGTTGCTTGGCGGGTGGCGGGATATTACATTAAATCGCGCCTGTTTCCCAGAGGTGTAGGCAGAGACCACTTCTTTCCACCAGCTACGATCCTGACAAATCTCTTTCGCTTCTTCCACATTCATACATCGACTCATGCATGCACGTCGGTTTCGGGTACTTAAGATTCAGCCCTTTTCCAGTATTTCCCCGATTTGATTAAAAAAAGTACGCCTTGGGCGCCCCCTTCCGACCGTTCCACTCACTATCGCACTGTGTATTTCCTTCTTCAATCGTTTTATAGTATAAACATTTAAAATATATTATATCAGTGGGCCTAACATGCTGCCACGTGACCTAGTGTTAATTACATGAAACGGTATGTCAAATATGTAATGAAATTTTTAAAATGACAGCCACCCGGGGTTTAAGTTGCTTGCTGATAAAACGACTCAAGTCACACAGAACACACTTATATTTTAAACCTTAACACTTCCGTTGGAATATGGAAATGACGAATTAAAGTCCCGAGCCTATGTCAAAATCTTGTCTCGTGGCAGCGTGTTAGGGACCGTCCCCCACAAATTGACTTAGCCCCAAACTACTAACGGCTTGTACTATGGGTATAGACAACGATAAACACATACAGAAATACATACGAAAACATCTATGACTCAGGAACACCCGTGCTCACGAATCGAGCCCACGACCGCTAGCTTCGTAGACAGACTAGGTAGGCTAAACGCGTCGTCATTAGTAACTACAGTCAGCAGCAGAAGTAGCTACGCAACCGAAGAGCTCAAAATGATCTGCACTTGACTGGTCGAGCATGTTATTCTGTTTGATGCTGACTGTGCTCTATAGTCATAACCACAGTCGGCGGGGGTGTGCAGTTTTAAGTTTTTGCATAACATGGACATAGCTTATCATTCAATGGTAAATGCCCCATGTGTAAAAATAATATCTGCTACGTCGCCATCAAAACAAATGAAATTAGAACCTGCGCAATGTGATTAATCTATTTTGCACGCTCGCTTAAGTGGGAAAACCGTTTCAAGTAGTATTAAATGAAACTTCCTTAGATAATATACGAGGTTGACTCATTTAAATCGGTCAGTGTGGGAAATTCTGAAACTATAAGACATACGAAGATCTGTCCTTAGGAACCATATCATCGATTTTAATTAAAAAAAACTGCATTCATATATTAAAAAGAAACCTCTACTCAGCTCGGGAATCGAACCCGGTTGTTTTGTTAAAAATATACTTACACTATTTCTATTTAGATATCGATCGTGTAGGTCTTAAGCAGTAAATGGCTCTATGAAACACGATGTCTAAAATGAATAAAATGCATTGTTTGCACATACTTTAATATAAATTATTTTAGTAGGTATTTATTATTAGTAGAGACAATTTTACATGCCTGAACTTGTTGAATATCGTAACGGTGTTCACTTCGAACACCTACTAAATTAAATTAAAGTTTGTGAAAACAATGCATTTTATTCATTTTAGACATCATGTTTCAAATAGCCATTTACTGCTTTAGACCTACACAATGAAGAAAACAAATGACACTATGAAGGTTAATCAAGTGATATATGTATCATATAATTTATAATAATTAATGTAATTTATAATAAATTGTCATGCTGTACAATTTATGCGGTAACATTACATTGAGCAATAAATAATCTAATCTAATCTAATCTATGAAATCAAACATCTTCAGATAGGCAATAAATCTGTTTAAGAATGCCATATTCTCTCTGGGTGAAATATCATGGCAACGTCATTTTTCTATTATACTATTGTGTCAAGTAGAAGTGTATAAACGGATAAATAATTAATTTAATAATTTGAAACAGATTATTGCGATTTCGAGTATGCCTAAAGTTAAATTTCTGTTCTAAGTATGGGGAACCCCAATTTTTTATTTTTTCTTTTCTATTATTGTGTGAAAATTTCAATGCGGTTCACAACCGCCAAAATTAGTTTTTTTTTCTATTTGGTGTGACAATTTTAATGCGGTTCACAGAATACATCTACTTACCAAGTTTCAACAGTATAGTTCTTATAGTTGCGGAAAAAAGTTGTAAACATACGGACAGACAGACAGAAATGACGAATCCATAAGGGTTTCGTTTTTGCCATCTGGCTACGGAACCCTAAAAACAGCACACCCATGCCGACCTCTGGTCATAACATGATAAACCGGTCTGAAAGTTAAATGGAAGCATATTAAGACCCCAATCCTGTTTACTGACTTAATGCTTCCCAACAGCAGAATTGGCAACGGATTTGCAGTATTAGGATTGAAGTCTTAAGAATGTAATCTTGAGAATGCAAAATGTCGATGGGTCTCAGATTCCACTTTCCATCAAGAGAAATGTATGGTCGTTTGCCTTCCCTATCAAATCAACCCGAATCTTCCCACTACTGGGTTTAGGCCTGCCTTTTGTCGCGCCACTCACCATGATCCTGCATGAATTCATTGTCTGCCCGCCGATCTGACGACGTCGTCGGCTGGTGGTCTGCCCACTGATCGGCGTCCCTGTCTTGGCCACCACTGGGTCACCGCCTTGGTCCACCGACCGTCTGCTCTCCTAACCAGGTGTCCCGCCCATTGCCACTTCAGTCTCATGAAACGCTTACCGACATCTTCGACCTTGGTTCTCCGGCGAATCTCGATATTAGGAGATTCCTAGCATGGCGCACTTCCCTATGCCATACAAAAATCTACTAGGACCAAAAAGTCAATGAGATGGTAGACGTACCTGGGTAGCAGCTTCCCCCTCTCCTTCAGATAGCGCGCGGCTACGCCCAGGACATGAGCGCCCATGGAGTGCCCCACTAGGTGCAGGCTATCCAGGTCTAGCCCGCTCGTTAGGAGACGCCACACCGCCTTGCCGGTCACATTACCCACCTGGAACGGTACATCCAGGGGTTCAATGTTAATTGGAGTGGAGAACACCAAAAGTTGGCTCTGACCCCCATAGACTTTTGTAATCTCAAGACTGCAAGTGCATTGCCCACCCTAAAGACTATGCTAATGCGCATTTATTTTTTTATGTTAAGGAGAAGGCACACGAGCACTCAGGCCACCTGATGGTAAGTGGAATCTGAGACCCATAGACATTTGAATTTTCAAAACTATAATCCTAAGACCTCAAATGCGTCGCCAACCCTGAGGACTAAGATGGAATGCCTGTGTGCTAGTTATTTCACCGGCTGTCTTATCCCCAAACCGGAAAACAACAATGCGAACACTGCTGTTTGGCGGAATGTTAATGGATAAGATGGTGGTAGCAATCCGGACGGACCCAGCACAAGGTCCTACCACCCGCAAAACCCAGACGTCAGTACTAACCGTCTGCACGCCCAGCGCAGTAGTGAGGTAGTGTCCAAAAGCCAGGTTGGACCAGTCCAGAAGCAGAACGTTGTACTTCCCAGAATCCAGGTAAGCCTGCGTCACGCGCCGCACGCTCGGGTCAGTGAACAGCTCCAGAAACCTGGAAAACCAACACACCAAGGGATAGGTGTCACCGTCATGGATGACGAAGCAGATTGCCTAGGTGGTAACCCGCATATAAAACTAGTGGCCCTGAGTTCGATTGTCGATCAGGGCAGATATTTGCATGATGAGCGCGAGACTTGGGTGTTTTCTACGTAAGTACTTATTTATTTATTTATTATAAGTATGTTTATCGTTCTCTAGAGCCCATATTACAAGCCTAGAGCTTACTTTGAACGTAGATATTTTTTTCAGAGACGTTCGCCTGATTTATTTATTAAAAAAATAATTAGCGAATTCGGTCAAGCCGTTCGCGCGTGATTCCGTGACCAAGGGAAATGGGGATTATTTTTTATATATAGATATTCAGGATTGAATATACATCAGTTTTCAAGAGCTGCCATGAATGGAATGAACGAAACTAATGTCATCACTTTCTATGGAAACTGTACTAAGTGACCCGTTTTCATTGCTCTTGACTGTATTAAATAGGTAGATAAAACCCCCGAAATAACCACTCCTATTTTTTCAGCTGAAATCTCTGAAACCCAACCAATTTTAAATGAAACCTAGCGCTAGGAACCATCCCGATGAAACTAGCTCTAATTTAGAAACAATATTTTGTTCAGCGCCTATCAAAACCTCTGAGCAAAAACTTGAACGGGCTACGAGCACGTATTTTCACTGGAGGGACTTCGTCTCTTATTGAAAGTATTATCTAAAACTCCCAACTGAGACCTAGTCATTCTGTTACTAAGAATAAAAATTGTGTTTGACGTGTTCTAGTATTGTATTTAAGAGGATTGTGAAGCGATGCCTAAATAATCCATACAAAATTTGCTCCGGGCGATAACGTTTCTCACCCCCTAAAATTAATCAGATTTCCACGATTTTTGAATATGTTGTAGATAAAATGTTTTTTTTTATTTCATATTATGGAAAACTAGGTCTAAACGTTTCCGCTTTTGCTTTTTATTTCATTTTCTTTCCAACAAATATTTTCATGTAAAGAAAAACGTACAGACATATTTTTTCATAATATCTATATCATATTCAAAAATCGTTAAAATCGGACCACCTTTATGGGGAGAAAAACGTTATCGCATTTTGTATGGATATTTTTGCTTCACAGTCCTCTTAACTTGGCCGCCATTACAATCAAGTACATTATCAAAACGTTGACAATACGGAAACACGTCAAAGACGATAACGTTATTACCGTCTCGGCCTTGTTAACTAACCACAAATGAGCCTTATTGTAAGGTGACATGATTGATTCACAAATGGTCAGTTTGTCTTGCTGATGGTATACATAATGTTACCCATGAGCGTAAAGGACGGTGGGTTTCCCTGGATCAAATTCGCTGCTGGTCAGGAGCCGCCTAATCTCGGCCACTGGGTACCGCTTCGGCTTAGAAGAGTTGACACTGGAATAAAAATAAATGTGTACAAATATACAACCTTTACAGGATCACTTTGTTGCCCGTCCGTCCGTCTGTCAGTCAAGACCCTTTATTTCGGAAACACGTGGAGCTTAGTGTTGATAAAGAATCGAGTAAAAAAAAAACCTCTTCAGAAAAGTACATAACAAAATCAAACATGACATATTTTGATAGAAACCATAGCAAGTCAACTAACTTCAAAAGCAAGTCGTCATTATAGGACTCGAGTCTTGAAGCACACCTAAAGTTGAAATAAGACTTAAAAAAGATACGATGGCTTGAATCTTCCTAAAGCTTGAGTCGTGACTACAGGTCAGGACATAATAAGACTCAAAAAAGACCTCAACCCACAATTCAAAAGACTTGGAAGTTTTTTAAGCTCACAGTCTCGTAAATATGGGTCGAGTTCTTGCATTTTAGACTTCAAAGACTTGTGTCCCTATCAACACTGATGGAGGTCCCTTGAAGCTGTAAAAAATCAAACTTCTAAGCTAACGTAAAAAATATACGGGTTTTTATACCACAAAAAACGTTTACTCCGGTGGCGAGTGGTTCGATAATAGAATGGTGCTGAAGGCACTCAGCTGAACAATTCCTCGGAGCACTTCCCCTTGATAGAGACTATACACGGTGACTTCAAATTTGTAATACAAAACACTTGATTGTAGCTTAGTTAATGCCACACATTATAATACATTAACCCTTTTGTTTAAATTAGCTGTATTTAATTAATGCTAATTTTTGAACAAAACCAATTTGAAGTCACCCTGTAGAACACGCAAAGAGATCCAAAATCCGTTCGCAGCTCCAAAGGCTTCCTTTTCGTAATATTAGGATCGTTGACAATTCGAATGTCAGGACTACACTTTAGTGGCACCTTTTGTAGGACCTTTTGCAGGGTACGTCTGGATCTCTACCACCGTCTTATCCATTAAACAACCGCCAAGCCAAGTGTTCGCATTGTTGTGTTCCGGTGTGGGGATAACTGGTGAAATTACTAGCATAGAGGCATTCCATCTTAGTCCTCGGGGTTGGCAACGTATTTGGGGTCTTAGGATTGCAATCTTACGATTATAGTCTTGAGAATTCAAATGTCTATGGGTCTCAGATTCCACTTACCATCAGGTGGCCTGAGTGCTCGTGTGCCTTCTCGTCATTGCCATAAAAAATAAAACTTAGCTAGTTATTCGATTTCTAACATTTCTTACGTAAATTAAACATATAAAGAAAGTACCTGTAATGCCGGACAATGATGTCATTTAGGCTCGAGCTACGCCCAGCAGGTACTGAAAAAAAACCAGTCGACAGTCGAAAACAGTGCAAATTAGGCAATATAGAACAAGGACCCTTGTCAGATGAACCACCATACAAAACGTAAGTACAGACACAAGTATACCGGGTGTACAATGCAAATGGGTCAGTATGGAGAAGTCGGAAACTATGAGAGATAGCGAGATCTGTTCTTAGGAACCATGACGTCGATTTTAGATTTAATAATAATTACATTCAAACTTTTTTATTAACTCTTATACATAACCGGAAATCGAACCTGATCAAAATCAATGTGTATAAATTCTGCAAGTCGCAAGAAGCACAACAAAATAGAAATATTAAACATTTATTTTTATTTTTATTTTTATTACTATTAAATCTAAAATCGACGTCATGGTTCCTAAGAACAGATCTCGCTATCTCTCGTAGTTTCCGACTTCACCATACTGACCCATTTGGATTGTACACCCGGTATACTTAAAATACAATACAAAACACTTTATTAAACATCGCATACATGAAGGCAAATATATAAAAGCAAATATTGTATACTTACATACGTACATGCATTCCCAGACTGGGGTAGGCAGAGCTACAGAAACAAGTGTGGTTGTCAGGTTAGAACAGTGCTACTCCATGTCTTCTCGTGGATGTCGTAAGAGGCGACTAAGGGAATAAGGGCTTGTAGTACTGTTAGGCGATGAGCTTCCATCCTGTCACCAATACACTAGTAAACTTCCTGGCCTGATCGTGCAAAATGTGGTTACAGAAATATAAATAAGTCTTTTTACAGTTGTTGGTATTTCTGTAGCTCTGCCTACCCCATAAATATTACATAGCGAGTCAAAAGGCGATCTTATCGCTTAACGCACTCACTGCCAGGGGGCGTGGCCTAGGAACAAACTTGTATGATAGTGAACGCATATATGCGTCGGTGGCAAGCACTCGCTAAATTTTCAAATGTATGTAGTTTTTATT
This sequence comes from Acleris holmiana, assembly GCA_949316455.1. NCBI lineage: Eukaryota > Metazoa > Arthropoda > Insecta > Lepidoptera > Tortricidae > Acleris > Acleris holmiana. Next base: position 1,035,244 of record OX438781.1, read on the forward strand.
TTTATTTATACTCAATACTATGCTAATGTAATAATTCATAAAAAATGACTACAATACAATACCCAGTAATATAATTGAACCAGGAAAAGAACAAGCGATCTTTGATATTTGAACAATAATAAACTTGTTTGCACCCAGGTCAAAGGGTACAAAAATCTATTGTTTTGTATTAAATGCAAATTGAACTAACAACGACATGTTTGACAGCATAATAAATAATTAACCTAAGAATATAAGAAAATAAAAATTAAAATCAGGTCACGGTCACTTGAGGGTTGCGGGGTTTGTGTGTACCCATAAAGCCACAGACCTATTAAACCTATGGACTAGAAATAACTACAAAATGTGCGTGTATACCTAAAATATCTTGGCGCACAATATGGCGGCTGTTTCTATACTTAAAATCACGATCGAAACCTAATGTTGTTATTCTCTTGACAGCTCACGTACTACAAAACCGTGGTAACTAAGATGGCGGACTGGCAGCCCAATGAAGGTATTCTACGGTCATGTCAAAATGTTTCGAAATAGGGAAGAACTAAATATGATGCTATCTCTTTTGTCATACGCTACACAAAATTGGAAAGATAGAGATAAAGTATGGTTTAATGTTGCTATATCGATTTAATATATATTTGTATACGACAATGTGTCTATAGCAAAATAGGCCATCTCCTTATATTTCTATACTCTAAGCCATAAAGCAAGCACAACAATATTTGATCAACCTGACAATGACAGATGACAGGTGACAATGCGTGTATTTAGTGAGTTTTTCTCCTATATAGACGATATTTTTACTATGTATGATCGTTCTAATACCATTTCGAGGAATAGGCAGTCAAACTAGGAACCCTTATAATTTCGTCATGTCTGTCCGTCTGTCCGTCCTTCCATCTGTCCGCAGCTTATCTCAGAGACTTTTAGTACTAGGTGGAAATAGTTTTTTTTTTCTCGTATTCCTCATGATGTGAAGTGTTACTGTTATTGGGTAGATCTTTCAAAAATATTGCAGGTATTCAAACGATTTTTTCGATTAAGGGATTCATTTGTGAAATATTAATCTTTGATATGCTAATTTTTGTTAATATAACATAACATCACGCCTTCATTCCCAGAGCGGGGTAGGCAGAGCTACAGAAATATCAACAACTCTAAAATGACTTGTTAATAATTATTTACTAGTGTATTAGTGACAGGTTGCAAGACCATCGCCTAACAGTACTACAAGCCCTAATCCCTTAGTCGCCACTTACGACATCCTCGGGAAGACGTGGAGTGGCACTACTCTAACCCGGCAACCACCATTTATGTTAGTGTTTCAGAAATTAGCATATTAAAGATAGCATATATGTGTACAGCCAAAACTACTATCTTCCCTCCCCAATAATTACCAGCACAGAGCCGATTTAGAAACTCTTCGGCTTATCAATGTAAATTGAATTGTCACTTGCAATTTTCCGGTCATGTTAAGTCCTGCGTGCAGCACTTTTTTCCGGCTTTGCTAAGATGGCGGCTTTGATAGTTAATCTACTAAGAGCTTTACTTGCCTGCCACCAGACCACGCAGGATCTGGTTAAAACTCTTCGCAGACAGAGGTATGCTCGCGTTCCTCTGCCCCTCGCATGATAAAATCACTGAAACAAATATTATATACAATATTCAATAATTTTAGGGTTCCGTACCCAAAGGGTAAAAACGGGACCCTATGACTAAGACTCCGCTGTCCGTCTGTCCGTCTCCAGGCTGTATCTCATGAACCGTGATAGCTAGACAGTTGAAATTTTCACATACGATGTATTTCTATTGCCGTTATAACGACAAATGGTAAAAACAGAATAAAATTAATATTTAAGTGGGGCTCCCATACAACAAACGTGAGCTTTTGCCGTTTTTTTCTCGATCCTAATACAAACACCGGGACAGGTATTTAAAAAAAAAGATTATTATATGGTGTCTTAAGTTGTATAGGTACAAGGTGTGTTTGACCATGGGGCTTTAAATGTAGGGATCGATTCTACTCCTCAAATAGAACTCCTTTTGTTCTACGACTTTAAAAACTGAGGTAATTTTTATTTTTTATTTTTCATACAAATTAATTTATTTCACTGATTTTACTACTAAAGTTTGAAAGTTTACAGAGTTTACAGAGATAGTTTGATAATGGTACGCATTTGAAAAACCGAAAGATATTGGATTCTATACTTACCCTTAAATTTACTTGTTATAATACACCTACCATGAGAGATTTAACTTTTGTGCATTTCTTTGTAGTATTAAGAGGCCGTACACGAAATTTTGCCGGTTTTGCTTATTTTCGTGATTTTACAGTTTAAATACTGCTTTTCTATAAGTTTTAACGCACATCATGATATATCATTTCAGTTATGATCGAATAAATGAGTTACGAATGAATGAGCTACTTTTTTCTTTTTGTCGCGAATTCAAATTCGGGATTTAGGTTTTTTTAAAACATTATATATTGCTATTATATTTTTAATTTTTGGATGTTTTTTAAGGTAGTGGGTTGATTTTGAACTGAAGTTTATTACTGCTGTTTTAATTTTATGAACGAGTGTTTTAAGACGCCGAAATTTAAAACTATTTTTTGACTATTTTGTATAAAATTTTACAAAGTTAATTATTTTTTTACACATAAAATATGTATCAAGGTGGTAAAAAGTAATTCATACATTTTTTTAGCGACTTTTACAGCAAACAATTGTAATTTTTTCATACCTTTAAGACGTCAAAACGATTCGTAAATATGCGATATTCTAAACCTCTTACAGCAAAATTCACAAAATAGTCGCCGGTTTCAGGTCGATTTATCAAAATTAAATAATAAAATCAAAAAGGTATTTCATACATTCGTTGAAAATCGAAATTAACTGTCGTGTTGCGCATTAAAATTTGTAGAAATAAAGCATTTCAACAGTAAAATCACGAAAATCAGCAAAATCGCCAAAATTTCGTGTAGGTACGGCCTCCTAATCAGTGCCTCAACGACAGTTTACTTTCCATTAAGCGAATTTAATTTAACGTACCTAGCATTTTGGAAAATTGCCAAAGTTTCACGGTGACGCCAAAAGTAAGCAAAAAAATCATGCTTGTAAACATTTCTTTTTACAAGCCTTTTATTAACTTGCAATTGTACCTATATTCGGGAGAAATCTCTGCCCTGCTAAGCCAAATAGCAGTATGTCAAATAAGTCTCCTGTAGCAATCAAAACCTTATTACTAACAAGAGAAGATTGAATCTACTTTGGCAATTGAATCTGACATACTGTGCTTTAGCTTAGGAGGGCAGATCTTGCAAGGAAGATTTGAACCACTTCTCGGGGACCGATTGAGCTGAAATTTGGTGTACCCACGTAACTTCAATGACAATATGGCATCATCGAGCTGCTCTCATGATGGAGTTGGAATGTGAAAGGATCTTCGATACTTAATGTAGACACACTATGTTTGGGCTCATAAGTAAAATGATATTGCAAAAAAAGTCGGCAACAGAAGATTACTGTGCCAAAAATGAATTTTTTGACCGAAACATTTTACAATGTACATATCAATAGTTTTAAAGCTAAAAACTAACCGGTCACAGTCACAAATACGATTGCCACGAACATGATGTATTGTATTTTGATCCACAGTTCCGCACGCGCAGTGTCGCGCCCTCCCTCGCACTGAGCGTCGCTGGTTCGAAGCCGATCTCGTTAGACGCGACCTTGCTTACGTGACGCCGTAGGCTATGATTACATATAGTCCTGTAAATAATCAATTCTCAAAAATAAAACTCAAGAATTTGTAAACATCACAAAACTGTAGAATAATGAAATGACTAACGCTTTCTTAACGATATTTATAGCTAGAACAATACAAAACAATAACTGTATAAATATGTCAGAACGTATCGCACTTTTAGAATTATAGTGACGTAATTCAACTTTTCGGCTTTCGATTTCGAGTCTTAAATTTAGTATTATAGAGACCTAAGTCGAAATCCAAAATATGTGTATTAGGTCACTATAATTCTAAAGATGCGCTATATGTATTTGACAACAATTTGGTTTAAAAGCAAACTATTTTTTGTTCATTATTTACTGAGATAATAAATAAACGAATTTCTGCTAATGGTCAAAGAGCTTTAAAGCCACATGGTCTTATCTACATCACAGCTGGAAATAGACTTGAAAAATCAAAATGTTTTAAACAAGATGACATCGTCATTCCAACCCAAAAGCAAGCGGTACCAAATACTGACAATATTCTTTTTGTATCTCAGTCAATAATAATCAATAAATATTTAAAAATAAATAGTATGCTTTTGACACAAAACTCTAAACGCCTGTTTTTTGAAGGGGCACCTTTTAAAAAAAAACCTGTTGAGTAATTATACCATAATTCATTAATTATTTGGTTTTTGCTTGAGGTTTTCCTAGCCCTACATTATTGACAGACGTTGCATACCTTCTATGATAGGTCTTCTACATCAATAAAAAAGTTTTAAGTACAGTTGACAAGATTTTGTAACTTATTTCTTGCATTTTTTTGTACACGTGAACATAATAAAATTGCCGTCATTTAATCACTGGCAATTGGAAACCAAAAACACTTATTATCAACAAATACATTCTATACGGACAAAAATAATCGTTACTCCTCCCCATCTCAAATACTTTAATACTCTTTTTCATTGTCTTTCCGTTTCCTCCTCTCTATCTGGGTCATAAACAAAATTTGTCTCTCTCTTAAAAACAAAATTTGTCTCTCCTGTGGCCAAAAGTTAAAAGCTTGTGTGCATATAAAATATATTAAAAAAAAAAGAAAAGTAAAACATTTTTTCACAGCAACAATCAAAAAATAATAATATTTTTGTACATAGAACAATACAAAAGTAGTTAATGCGAAACGGTCCCGACTCGGTTTTATATGATAGGTCTAAAGCAGTCCTGACGGCGTTTTTGCGGGTATGGGTTTAGCAAGAAAATTAGGCCTTAAAAACGTTAACTTTCGGTGTGTCCACAAGGAAGACGGTAACCTAAATCTGTGTATAGCCCATCTTTCAACAATATAAATTTCATTTTTGCAGCGTAGGTACCTTGATGATGTAGAAAAATAAAACTCACATGAAGTAAGTAATTAAATCATGAACAGGTTAGGTACATTTTCACAATCCCTTTGTTCACTTGCCGCGCAATAAAGGATAATAACTGTGTAATGGATTATTGAGATAATTGATGATTAATCATCAATAATGATGTTCTAGAACCAACAAATGAAATGATTATCATCAAACATAAGTATACCTAGCTAAGTAATAAAAAAAATATAAACATTGTCTTGCCTAAGGCACAAGGTTTATGTATGAAAACCTATAGACTTTTTTCACGTGGTTCTCTTGCACCGTTACTTCTTTGAAGGTATAAATGTATGGATACTTTTTTTATTTATTTACTTACTACAAGTTCTAAAACGTTTACGTGTCAACTACGCATAATATTTTACTTGATATTCATAGCATTATATAAGTTGTTACTTATATTGGTTGATTGGTAATCACCCAAGATGAAACTGTCTACACTTGTATAATAAAGAGAAATTATTCGTTTTTTTCTTTGTAATAAAACTAATAAGTACACTCAAAAACTAGGACGTACTATATCAATCTCTTTCACCAATAGAGTGCTATATTATCACTGAGTAACATGGGTATTTTTCAAAGAAATTGTGCTTAATTAAGGAAACTTTTACATGTGAGTAGGTAACGAAAATTAGTCGTCCATTAATCTAGTTAATTTTCGTTACTTACATGTAAAAGTTACCGTAACTTAATTTCAGTCCTTAATTAGGTACAATTTCTTTGAAAAATACCCTCATGGGGTATCATGGCGGGCGGAGTCGCGGGCGACGGCTAGTCTTCTATACTTACATCATAATTAAATTTAAGATCCAGGCTCTTGTCGGTGGAGTAATTGCCACTTTTCTCTATTCTGCGTCAGCTTTTCACCTGATACGACACGACATTGGCCTTCTGTCTTTTTTGGTTAAAGTAAGTAAGCCTAGGTCTTCCTCTTCCTCTTTTTCCTTTGACTTTACCTTCCAAAGTGTTCAAAAGAAACTATCATCTTTCCTCTTCTACATTCTATAGTTCTCAATATCTATTTTCTCGTTCATCATCTTCAAAACCTCTTCGTTGGTTTTATTTTCCGTTCAGGTAATTTTTTCCATCGTTCGCCAACCGCCAACACCAGGGGCTCATTTCATAAAAGCTTGTAACTTGTAATAATGTAAGGAAGTCTCTTTTAATACGTACTGATGAAAAGAGAGTTCCATTTTGTATTAGGTACAAGTTACAAGCTTTAATAAAACGGGCACCACATCTCAAACGCTTCCAAACTTTCTATACCTACATACAATATAAAAATTCCGTGACCGGCTGAGTGACTTCGAAGTCGCAGGACCGAGTGAGTTGAAATTTAGAAGGAATATTCCTTTTTTCTACGCGGGCAAAACTAAGTCACACTACTTAATATTATAAATGCAAAAGTTTTTGTGTGTATGTATATTATTCCGGCACTGAAATGGCTGATGATGGAATTACGTTGGGTACCCTGAACATATAGGCTACCTTTTATACTACTATACCGAAAGGAAGCCTGTTCCCGTAGGATGGTCAACACGGACGAAGTCGCGGGCAGAAGCGCGTTAATTCTAATTCTAATTTTAAATTCCTGGTTATTTTACAGTAAAACATATTTACCCCAGGCAAGTTACTATTTCTTTGTATGGAGACTCAACAATAAATCTATAGGGCACCAGTGTTGGACACTTTAAGCTGACAGGCACCAATGATGGACACTTTACTCTTAATTCAAAGATCATAAGGTTATAAATTGATTGTTGCAAAACAAAACTTTATCTTCTGTAAATAATAGTTTGGCATGTTCTTCTCCATATTCTGTGTCAATCCACCTAAATTTATGGGGCGACAGTAAAAACAAATGAAAATTAACCTGTTTTAATTTTGTAAAAAAAGAGAAAAAATATAAGTATTATTTTCATTGAAAAAAAAAACTAGATTAACTAATTTTCTTTCATTTACATATAGACTCCACTTATTTTTGTTACTGCGTCACAAAATAATATTGATTTGAAATTAATTGCATAACTCGAGTAAATTTAATCACATCGGTCCAGTTTTGGTACGATAATGTTTTATACACGCTTCTTGTCATATTGAACTGAATCCAACAGAAAATGAAGAGGATAAATGAAAATAATTTTAACTAGCTAATTTCTGTTAATTATTTTTATGTTCCCGTATACTTTCTTTTTGGATTTTAATTTCGAACATTTTATCTGATGTTAAACCACCACCAAAAACCACCATAAAAATAGTTATAGCGTTTTTTTTGATACCGAATTATTTCCAAAAGTTGCTTGGGCTAATGTGAATAATAAACATCGTGATATACAACTCGTTGTATAAATCAATGTTATAAAGGCAATATGCTTTATTCTTTGGGTTCAAAAGGTTAAGGAAATATACCACTTCCTGAACCTTGTTTAAGTACCTACTCAAGAGTACGTACATAATAAATACAGTTCTTAATTTCTGTTTCACCTAATCTGTATAAAATTCTTGTGGAATTAAGTCCGCCATTTGTGTAATAATTAAATTTTGTGCAATATAGTATTTTATCTAAATCTTATTCTCCATAATAGATTCTTTATTCGTGACTAAATGACTCACTAAATGACATACAACTTGCAGCTTAAAACGTTGGTCTGAGGGACTTAAAACTAAGAGGGAATAATCGTTGGGTACCGTAGGGGTTCTTACCCAAAACCAAAAAAGGATTTTTTGAGAATTGACCTCCAACGGAAAGAAATACCTAGTAGGTGGGTATGAATTATATGCGTACAAAGGCGCGGGCGGTCTCTAGTTATCTAAAAACAAATCATTCTACAGCGTGTAAATTTAATACGGGCATATGTAGGAAGACAATCACGTCGGGGTCACCAATGTAGTAGAGAGAGAGGACAATAGAGATATCTCTCTCCAGGCGGGTGTTATGCCTGGGGACCGAAGTCCATTTGGATGAAGTTGGAAGTTGTATATAAGTCAACCGACTGAAGAAACTTCGTTAGCGCGATGTAGCGCACTGTCAGATTTAGTTGCGCTGTCTGCCGCTGGTGGCGCTGGCGAGTTGTTTGTTACAAGTTGTCACTATGTCGCTAGGTCGCCACACCAGCCCCCCTTTGAGACCGGAGGTTGATGGTGATGGATGACGTGCAGTCTGTGCGTTGAAAATGCCGCTTGCAAGTGCCAGTAGTAGATGTCTCCAGTAGAGCTCAGAGCCGCGTTGGCGAGCGTAGCAGGAGAAGAGGAGTGGAGTGGAGTGGAGAGTACACAGTGAGTCGTGTATCTGCTCCGTGAAATACTCGTAGTAGGACGCAGTGAGTCGCGTTGCTGATTGAGAGTATTGTGCACACTGTAGACACCAGGCATGGAGATATATCAGAATGCTAGTGGTGCACAGTGTGGTTTGTCTGGCTTGCTGTGAGACTGCGTCATAGTGCTTGAAGGTCGTCAGGTTGCGTAAATGTCCATTGTCGTGGGTCACCAATGTAGGAAGAGAGAGAGGATCACGTCGGGGTCACCAATGTAAGTAGAGAGAGAGGACAATAGAGATATCTCTCTCCAGGCGGGTGTTATGCCTGGGGACCGAAGTCCATTTGGATGAAGTTGGAAGTTGTATATAAGTCAACCGACTGAAGAAACTTCGTTAGCGCGATGTAGCGCACTGTCAGATTTAGTTGCGCTGTCTGCCGCTGGTGGCGCTGGCGAGTTGTTTGTTACAAGTTGTCACTATGTCGCTAGGTCGCCACACATATATTTTAACAACAGTTAATATACACACTAATTAACGTAAAAACTTGTGTAACAGTAACATTAGTTGTACTTTATTTTTTCTTACTAATTAATTCAGCAAGCAATGTATCACACATTGCGCCAATTAAATTAAATCATCTACGTAATATCGTTTTGTAATAGGTAGTGGCACGCGTTACATTGCTCCTAAGACAAACTTAAAAAAAATAACTGCGCCTTAATAATAAAAGTTACTAACAAAATGTTTTTCTCACTTGATTTGTAAGATCGTTAACCACGCCTGGATAAAATATATGCCCGTATGAAATTTACACACTGTATACTAATTCCCCGATCTCAATACGAGACCGAGGCCATTTTGAGTTTTCGCACGGCATATAATGTTGATATTTGATTCATAAACACATTAAAATTTAGTCAAACTATCAAACCTATAATCAATATTGAATGATTACATCAAACATACAAATAATTAGTGAAAAATTGTAGTGTATATCCATTTTCTTGCCATTCCATATTAAATCTTATTAATAGTAGGAGAAGGCGGTATTTTGATCAGTGAATACGATTGACATAGGATGTTTGTTTCCGCCATTTAAATGTTTACGCTCGCCTTATGGACGTTTGTTAAACATAGGCTATTGTTCTAGCAAATTAACAAGAACCGTGATTAAATATGACATAATATTACAAAAGTGACAAAAACCCTACAAACGTGCAGAGTTCGCTTTAATTTATGATGAAGCTAGTGGACGCCTGCGAATTTGTACGCAATTTTCCGTAATTTCCTCTTTTGTTTCTTCTCGGTCATCGGATGAAAAGAGGAAACAAGAGAAAAAAAAACACGCACCTGGGGCCCTAGCCAAGATGCAAACGCTCCTAACGTTTTTCTTTTCTATCGCTCAAAATGTATGGAATGACATTCTCGTGCGTTTCGATAAACCACGTGGTCGACTGTCATCCCATACATTTTATAGGGCACCTTAAATATTTTTAAAGACTTTTCTAACGACACCACACCATTGAGTAGACGAAGGAAAAAAAACAACCCACTTTAAAAATATATTTCTATATTTCGTTTTACCACTTTATCGGAGTAACAAATATGTATATTCATGCAAAATTACAGCTTTCTAGTACTAAGAGTCTCTGAGCTAAGCTGCGGACGGACGGACGGACCTGACGAAACTATAAAGGATCCTTGTTGACTACGGAACCCTAAAAATTGACACATCCAACTATAACTCCATATATAACTGTTTTCTGGTTTTTGCGCCGTCACAGCGTTACTGCTAAACCGATTATAAATTAAATTTAGTATTGTGATAGCTTGAACCCCCGGGAAGGATAGGATATAAATATAATAGTGTAGGTACTTATTACCCCGGGGAACACCCCCAAAAGCGATGAACGACGTCTGCGCACACAGTCGTGGGCAACATCTAGTAATTAGACATAAATATTTATGCAAGCTACCGCCATGCAGCAGTGTTCGCAACCGGTGAAGTTACTACCATAGAGGCATTCCGTCTTAGTCTTAAGGGTTTGCAACGCATTTGCGGTCTTAAGATTACAATCTTTAGATTGTAGTCTTGAAAATCCCAGATCCCACTTACCTTCAGGTGGCCCGTGTCTTTTGCGGTGTTGTGTGGCCTTCCGCATTCGATAAAAAACGAAAATTAATTAATTAAACGTTGTTTTTTTTTCCAGAACCACACAGCTGAGAAGTGACGCAAGGGTTCCGTCACTGTTTATTAGTATTATAATACTGTGCCGTTACTATAAATACAAAAAACATCTGCATAAACAATAAGAGTATGTATTTTGTATTCAAATTACAGCCTAGTCCAGTGTAATGCCATGCGTTTTTCATGTGTACAACCATGAAAAACGCATGGCATTACGTTTACATTTACATTATTATGTTTCACAGACATTCATTTCATAGAACGTATCACTTCACAGAATTTTAATTTTATAGAATACGTGGGGTGCTCAACACCTTTGGCCTAGGCTGTCATTTCGCTAGATGATTTTCCTTATCAAGTGCATGCTCCCGCCGCCACTCGCTTCGAAACGCTCCTAAGTCATCCCCCAACAAGTTTAAAATCTCATAAAGAAAATTAAAAAAAGCAGTGGCGGGAATGAGGTTTTAGTCTCGTTTTGGACTATTAGTTAACTTGTGTTACGGAATTTAATTAAAATGTCGTCAAGTGAAGAGAAAATACACTGATAGAAAAAGAAATGCAAAAGAACTTATTGAACAGACATTGCCGCCTAAATCCAAGAAAAGGTTTCTTTACTACCCACCGTTCTATTTGCTCGTAATCGAAGTGCCAGTTTATCAGACTCAAGTTATCCATCCGAGCCGGCAGGCGAGTTTGTTTTATGCTCTTGTTGTACAATCTACTATTTTTTTGTGCTGGAGCAACTAATTAACTATTTTCAGATTTTTCTCTTACTTGTGCCATAAAAACTTCCGTCTTGCCAAATTTCAGGATTCTAGGGAAGTGCCCTATAATTGTTGATTCCCCCGAGTTCTGCAATATATAAGTTATTTGCGGCACAAACGGCCGTATCTTTTTTGTACGTTAACTTAAAAGTTTGGTTTTTCACCGCTTTAAGGGACTGTAGACCTGAGTAAAGGTTCCGTTTTTTCATATTGAGGTACGGAACACTAAAAAGATGATATTCAGCAGATTTCAAGGTTTTACTCAATCAAGAACCATTTGAAGGGTACGCGGAAAGAACATTATCTAGACACTGAGATTTTGATTTTAAAATGTAGAGTTCACAAGAAAGTATATTACTTACATTTTAGGTACAGACATAAATTAGAATAAAATAATAATTTTCACTTTAAAAAAAATTACCAACACGAAAATAACGTACGAAACGAGCCACTGAGTTGACTAGACATGTTATTTCCGTGTACTCTTAAATGTAGGTTTTCTTGACTTTTGCATGTTGCACATTCAATGCCAAGCAATTTTCATTAAAATCAGGCCCACCTTTTGGGTCGCTGGCAGTGAAAATGTCAACTTAAGTTTTCTTATAATGTACTTTCGTATAAGATGTTTCGGATGTTTAGTATTTGTAGTGACACGTCTAACGAAAAGTTTGACGGGTCGACTTAAGACACATTTTCATTTTATACATAGTTGTGTCAATATCTAAAGACCACTTATTTGGACGATAGTATCTTTTATGACAATCTTGAGTAAGAGGTAAGATTTTTTCTGGTTTATGAATAATCAAAAAGCACTGTTTGGGTGAACAATTTAATGAAGTATCACGAAGGAATGTTTATTACTTAGAGAAGAATATAATTCTATACTTTCTTAGCAACAGCTTATATATTATGACGAAACAAACAATATCTCACGCACACACACAAACATTTCCTAGTTATAAATTCTATATTTTGAATAAAACTTAAGTAAAATTATACATAAAAGGAAAAAGGCAAACTTTCCAAGAAATAAAAAGGAAAACTGACTTTAAAGTTAAATAAATAATTCTCCTAAATATATTTTGAAATAAACATTTCTCATCATTTACATAAAATATTCACAATATTTAAAAAAAAACTTGAGTAAATAAGTTATAGTAGATCAATTTTGGCCAATAACGTCTACGACCGACAACGACAATGGCAATACCTGTGAGATGTTAAAGATACTGCCTCTGAATAAAGTATTTAAGGTACGCCTTGTCTAATAAAGCTAAACTCAAGTTATATCTGTATGTTTAGTCGTAACGATTGCTCCGTAAAAAGGGTTTAAATGACACTACACGTTTATTTTTTGGCCAAAGTTTAAAGGTTTAACTTTTTACACTGTAAGAGCTAATAGAGAACATGTTGTACCAGTAGTAAACAAAGCAAGTGTTTTTTATTTAATTTTTAGGCATAATGGAGTTTCTCAGGGCTTCAATCTAAGCCCTCGAGTTTATAATGTAACTACTAAAGATTTTACAAAATTTACAGTAGTTCAATTTGATTTCTAGGCCACTATTGACCATGCCAAAGTGACGTTGTAAAGCAAATCATAAGAAGTATCTTACTTTTTTTTTACAACATGACTTTATCATAGTCTATAGTGGCCTTGGAATCAAATTGGTTGACTGTACATGCACTTTTACAAAACCATATTTTTTGATTTGGGTGTTTTTGTGGGGTTAAGACACTAACGTGGCCAAGCCGACTATACTTTATGATTAACATGAGGCGTTCCTAATGACAATTGAGGTCCTAATATAAACAATAATTAGTTACGTAAGTAACGTTCTGCATATCGATTCATTAGCACAAGACACGCCGATTTTTTTAATAGCATGACGAAGACAATTCAAAATATTGGCCACTTGAAGGAGCTGGGTAGATGAATTTCCCTTTTGTTCCACGCCAATTTTTTTTTTTACTGATCGTTATATTTTCAGGCGCTTATATTCCGATCCGGGTTAATCCCAATCGCATTTTTTTTACTTATTAAAGGCCATATAATTAGGTTTAGATTGTGTTAGTTTTGCAGCAGGTCCGGAGGTGGGCCAAACCATCCAGAAATAGGAGGCCTGTCGACACTATCACATTGATTTCTAGACTGGGATAAAATACGACAGGAAAAACGCGCCAGTGGAAAAACACAACTGAAACCTTATTCGGAAAATATGAGCATAGAAAATTTGCTACTTAAGATATTGGAGACTGACTTAATTATTCCCTGATTGTAAGTGGGATGTCAGACCTCTTTTGTGGACGCTCTATTCGAAGATTTTTGTCGATACATGTGGTACTTTTTTTATGAATAATAACATAAAAAAGTACCATCGTTTAGTATTACGAAGCTTATGGTACATTCGGCTGAATAAGTATAATGTCACAAAATCGTCAAGTAATTAGGGCCAGGCATGGTAAATATGAGTCTTCAATATCTTCAAATATTATTATATTCAATTGTTAGCGTAACCAATAAAAGTCTATGTGTAAAAACTTGCCGAGAAACCTAATAAACTCCTTTTAAACTAGCGCAGAACATTATACGCAATTATATACATTTAGATCTTTTTTTATTGACGAAGCTGATATCTAGTACTTCACTTTTATCCCATCAATGTTGTTGGGGTGTTACCACCAACCTAACCTTCATTTCAACCAAAGTTGAATGACTTTTTTTGCCAATGATCCTAAGGCATAAGTACAGACAACAATTTAGTTTTCTAAAATCTATAAATAGAATTTTACATCATAATGCAACTACAAATTACAAGAACATGATAACTACTACGGCACAATTTAATGTTTTTACCTAGGACTTAAATTACACAGTTTATAAGCGACATTAAAACGGACTGATTTCCTCATTGCTATGGGTTTTCTTCAAGCTATCTGAGCTTTTTTTTTAAATTGGAATCGTAGAAAGAGAAAAAAGCGATATAAAACCTGTCAGTTTCATAAAATCGCTTAGAAAAAGTCGAATATAGATCCAGAGAATGAAGAACATTTTAGGCCATTATGCAAGCACATTACTTTTATAATTGATATATAAAGAGCTATTTAAAATAAATGCGACAATGCACCTTCTTACATTATAGTATATGTTAACTCTTATCATAAGAATAAAATTGAGCTGTCTGAAGCTTCTAGATTATTTTTAGGGACTCACATGTTCACAATGAATTATTTTGGCATGAATGTGAATATAATATAATATAATACTAATAATAAGAGCAAAATATTTCCAAACCAAGAGATCTTCCATAACAAAACAATACAACTCAACGGAAATAGGTTGCTTGCGTTATTTAGTATATAGGACTTCATGCACAATTTACTTCTGTTTTCTATTATGTAAATTCACTGTTAACATATAAACCACGATAATTTTAAATATATGTTTGATGATGTACAACGCGAGTCCTCGGGTACTTCCCTGAGTGACCCCTTATTTGAGATCTTCTCCGTCCCCCAGGAGATCGTCGCACTCTTTTTCCCAATGCTTGTCGTCGGTCTTGTCGGCCACTACCTCGTATTCGTTTAGTTCTGCTTCCAATTCTTTCTCCCATTGCTCTGTAATTTGAGGAGAGGATTAGTAAGCCGGAACAAGCCACTTTTAAATTCGAAAAATTGGCAAAGAGTGGCCACTAAAAATTAAAGATTTTAGGGGTAGTATCTAGATTTTTAATAAGTGTTGTCCCTTTATTTTGCCGAATCGATTCTACAGTTAACATACATTTTATACAATTCGACAACGTGTATTTATGTTAGTTATACTTGATCAAAAAAGGTAAAAAATACTGTTCAATTTTTTTGCTGAAATCCGGCATAAATAAATACACTTAGCAAATATAACGTTACCTTTTAAGTTTCTCATAACTGCGCCTTCAAATAACAACACCGATGTATTTTAGAATAATATAATTATTTCAATTCATAATAACTAACTATAATGCCAATTTCATAACGTTTACGTCGCTCGCTAAACATTTTTCATGTATGATAGTAAATTACGCTAATTGTCTAGATACATTTCAAGTGTTTAGAAACTAAATAACGAGCTTCTGTATGCTTAGTAGGGAAGTAATTGCTTTGGTGTTTTTTATCGGCTTTAATTTCTAGATTTTAAATCTCCTTTACGCTGTTTTAAAAAACTCTTTAGTGATTACAGTAGCATCTTCACCCCAAAGCGTTACCTAGCCTTTCTTCAGTCCACACCATATACACAGCCGCTAAACTCTGGAATCAATGAGGTTGGCCCGAGCCCGGCAGTTACTTCCCTACTTATGAAAGTACCGGAAAACCAAAAACGATTAACGACAACGGCGAAGATTTAAAACACACAACAGCCAGACTATTTAGTTATGTTTATAGACACTTTATAATGCTGCCAAGACTGGGGGGCGAAGGGGTCAACTACTTTATATAGTATATTAATAGGGCTTGTTGGACTATTTGTCTAAAATCAATTTTCATTTGATAGCAGTTTTGATGCTGCATATTTTCTAACGCAAATTTTCTTTTAAATGTCTCTCGACTGCAGAATATCTCATTAAGATAAGTTTTGCAGCAGGACAGAACAGTCAAAGCATACAATCAGGACCTACGCGAAAGCGGAGCTCTCGACAAGACGGGAAAAAACGATATGGGAATAAACATTACATTACTGAAAAATCTACTACTCTGTGTAATCGATTTAACGTGGATGATCTTTAAAAACTGTAAGACAAGTACATATTTACTTATACATCAACTTACCAATGTAGTGCATCGTAGTAGTTATTTGTCTAGATGAATTTAAATGTGTGTTAATACGCTAGTGTTTATCCATATTTTTCTTAACAATTAAATAGATACTCATTAATATCAACCAAACTAAAGTCCAACTTTTACGCCCATTCCCTTTCATCTGCAGTAATTCTATGGCAGTATCAATAGACGTCACTTCAGCTATCATAAATATTGACACTACCTAAACTTCATTGCAACTTCCAAAATGAACCTACTCTTCCACACTATAAGTCTAGCAGTTTTCTTTTAGCCTATGGACACTGCCAATAAAACAATGATATTTCACCAATCGCATTTCTTTCGATTCTATGGTATCCAAGGACTGTCAAGAGGTTAGTATTTATATTTCCAGTCCTTCGCCCCTCCATAATCAACTATGTTAACTATACCGTACCGCATATCAGCCGGTCATTTTCTGCGAGGAAACATAGGCCAGCGTTTCTGTCATTTATTTGGGACGCGAGGGGGCTTTGGGCGCTGTTTCAAAAGCCGTAAAATGATAAAAATAGGACGGTAAGAACATATTGACAAAAATGTGTTTTAAGTCAAACCTTTTCAAAACACTGTTTTGTCAATTACCATCTTGTGGGAGAATAGTTGTCCGCTAAAGGCGTCCGGGCTCTGCACCTCATGCCATTTTAATTTAATTAAAATTGTTTCAATAAGATTTGTCTTTGCATTAAAATTGCCCTTGCAAGACAAGACATAAAGTTTACATAATAAGTTATTTAATGGCACCCAAAGCCCCTAGTCCGCATTACACTATTATAATAGATGATTAACTTCAATACAAACTATTCTACACAACTTCAAGTACACTGGATATTTCTCAAATACAATATAACGACCTAGTCTAATTGTAAATATTTAATTACAAAAGAAACAGGAAGAGACGGGGTTAAAAACGAATGAAAAAACATTCACCACTACATTTTCAGCGTCGTTGAACTCTTGAAAAAGTCTGAGCCAAACACCTTTTTATTCGTTTTTGGAAACGTGTTGCCAGTCAGAAAATTCCCTGATTTTTTAAAGAGGCAGTTAGTTTTTTTTTTAATTGACGGTCACAGAAGCGATATGTCGCGGCTCGCGGCGTGGGTCGGAGTGTATGTACCCTTAATACTGACAACACTTCGTATATACAAGAAAAAGTTTCAACATTGCCACACGTTGAAATGTTCGAACCAACTTTGAGAAATAAGCGTAACAAAAAAGCACACATCAATGCAAAACAGTATTAAAAGCGATGGTCAATTTAAAATTCGGGTAGCAATGTCAAAACCAGAAACTTATCAGTAAACTACTGAGCATTATTAAAATGTGACGGTAGCTACAGAACTTTAGTACAAGAGTTTAATCAATACTTAGACATATATATAACATTCAGTAGACATTAGAATAGGTTCCATTGAAAATTTGATAGACAAGTATACAATCAAGTACCTCAATAGCTTATTGTTTAATTTACTAAGTTTTTTATGTAGCTATTGAAATACAGACCTACATATATACTTTGTGATGCAACATGTGATAGAAACACGACAATATATATACAATTAGTCCAGTAGGACAAGCGATATTGTCTTAACATTCATTATATATGATAAATAACAACTGTGAGATATGGAGTTGATATAATATATAAATATATATGTATATATAAACCATTTAAACATCAATAGTTTTGAATAGGTATATGAACAAATTATAGTGATAGGATTAACAGTGATACAATGATATGGTGTGATCGAATAAAGTCATTCCTTATAACGCTTACTACTCAATCAATGCCCAGCTGTTTCCTAAAACTTTAAGAATCCCGTATTTTTGAAAGTATGTGCGTATTTTCTTCTTATTTAGAGAATATAATTCCATTATACACTCCAAAGATGTAGCTAAGAACATTTTATCTAACCGCTGAAATGCAGTTATTCGATCAAACCCGAAACAATACACAAACGAGAACAGCTACGTCGCACATTTCGCTGGTAAGCTTCATATCCAATAAGTATTGCCGGTCCTATACAATATTCTTGGCTCTTAGGCCATTTACTTAAGCAAGTGCTTCCGTTCGATTATTCCATGCCCTCTTCGAAGCATAATCCCCATGATAAAACAAATCCTTGCAAAGCACACATATAATGGTTATACATTAGGCCTCGATTAACATGTCCGACAGTAACTTGCAAGTGTCAACTACCATACGGGCAGGGCAAAAGCCAAAAGGCAGTATCGCAAATTCAATAGCCAAAGCATATTCAATCCTCTTCTGTTAGTAATAAGGTTGCATTTGCTACTGGAGTTTTATCTGAGACATGAGAATGGCGTCAAGGCACTGTCGGACAATACTCGCAGAAAATTCTTGTCGGTGTATTTGCAGTCTTGGAATGAGATGACTCGCATAATTGTAGCTTACTTGGACGTTTTTACAGACCAAGAATAACGCATCTGATAGGATTGCGCGTAGCCCGATCATAGAATTGCCCACAACCTAAAATGTACTTTTCATTTGTATAACAAAAAACCATCCTTCGATTTCAAGAATATTCTAGAAAACACAATAATAGTATAGATCTCGGACAATAATGGCAACCCATAAATGCAACAGTAAAACAATGATAATAGAATACATATTCCCACTGCTAGTGGCGCTATAGACTAATATATACTTGTCATATAACGGTCATATAAGGAGCCTACTGAATAAGACATAGAACCGTGCAATGGTGTTATAAGTGATGCCTCGAAGTCCATGCGTTGCTTAAGCTGCATTCCGGAAAGAGAAAATGCGTTAACAACTGTTTCACACATAGATATATTGCATTCTCGGACTTGTCCACCTGAATGTTTTACTCTTTATAACATCAGTGTATATTTATTTCTGCGAAACTACTTTTTATTATAAAGGAATTTTAATTTTCAATTTTCTCATTACATCACAACACGTCCTGTCAAATGAAACGAGTCTTTTAAAAATATATAAATATACTCTGATAAAACGTACTACCCTATTATTATCAGTTTTATATGAAATAGATTAAAAACAAAGTTAAACTTATTCTGTCTTGATTAACTTTAACGCAAATAATATGTCTGACATCACTCTTGGATCTGACGATAGATCAATTTAATTATATATTTTTTTATAAATACTCATAATTATACTCAATTATTTATGAAATCAAATATTACAAATAAAATAAATATAATAAACAAATAGAAAAGCGATAAAATAATTGTTGGATCCAAAGAGCATGCAACATATTTCTCAAAGTTGGTTTGTTGAATTTCACCTCGGACTAAGCTGAAAATGGCGTCAGCACTGTTCTTCATATTTTTTATTTGCCATCAGTTAAAACATAATTTGGTCAGACAACGATCACGTCAAATGATGCTGATGTCAAAAAGACAAAACGCAATAGTGTCAGCTAAAAATTGCTTCAAATCACAGAAGTTATCTTTGTAATTCCAATGTAGAACTTTTTGACAGCAACAATATCGCGTTTAATCCATTCTAAAGCAATAACAGTGTTGACGCCAAAATTAAGGTTCGGCTTCCAATTAGTATGACAACATTAAAAATTTCGTGGCAAACTGTACAACAGTAATAAAAATAACTAAATAAAATAGCTAATGTGTGTTTGAATAACATATGATATGGTCAAAATAAAAGGATGGAGGAATTCCTTAGGGCTTTTAACAAAATATACCTACCGAACCTATTAGTAATTTTGAAGTCAATGTCGTAACTACACTTATAAAGTACCGCAACTTCTCACTAATCTGTGTTTAATTAGCAGCTATCGAAGTGTTAATGTAAACCATACAAACACATGACGTATTACCAATTTTAATAAATTCCAACATGCCTACCGCTATAAAGATATTTTTTTATTATGAAATGTCGGCATTATTTCAAACGGCAACCCATCATTTTATCGAATTTCACTCAATCTATTGTAGCATTTCATCGAATTTTATTTCATCGGACGCAATTTTCTGCTGAAACCATGATGTTTTCAGAATATCTTACACATTCATTTTGTAGTTTTGGTTAGGTTAGACATGTGACTACCAAAAAAAAACTAACTCATGCGGCGATAAATGCCTTTTGATGAAAAATTCTAAGTTTCAATAAAATAATAGGTACCCGTATGAACCGTACTCAATACTCAAATATTTTTGCAGTACACAATGTTTAAAGAATGGTTAACTTTACTTACTATATTGGGCAATAATATTACTTCAATTATAGCAATGACGTATTTTGGAAATTTTAAAATTACTATATGTATTTTGCAATTGCCCATTGACAGCGGTAATTCAATTCATCTTACCATCATCATTCTCTCTATCGACTTTCAACGTCTGTATCCTTTGTTTTGCATCATCAATTGACTCCTGAGAAGACTTTTCTTTGGCTATCAGACCTTCGCTCGCTGACTTCACATCTAAGTGTAGGATAAAGGAGAAAAAAATAAAACAAATAAAACGGTGCAATGGTGAATGAAACAACGAAACAATAATCAGGAAAAAAATAAATCAAATCCAACTTGGACAACTCAAACCCTTTGACGCAGTTAATTAAAAAATACTCCACCACTTCCAAACAAAAGTTTTCCTGTTGAATTGTTGTGTCAAAAGGATTCCGGGCGGGTGTGAAATCGAACGATAACGTCAACCTGTCATACGCCGGTGCTCGCCATGTTTTATAATTTAAAATTACCACCGACGCCTGACGGATTACACAGATATTTCAATTTACATCGGCAGTTTTCAGACTCGTACTATTTAACTGGTGGTGCAAACCTCGTTTAAAAAAAGCACTTCCTCTGAGGATAACTATCTTTATTGCGCGAAAAGGAAGTAATGATTCTTGATGGTCGCATTAATTTAAGGAAGATCCATCACATGTGTACTTATTCATTTTCCACCACTTGTTAGACGTTCAAAAGGAATTCAGTGATGCGGTGGTGATTATAATCAAATCAAAAGTTCTCATTTCTTATTAAGAGTCCGAAAACTGTCAATATAATCTTTTTCGAAGTATATTTGTGGAAAGGAACTTAGAGACAACCAAACTATCGTATGTGTTAAATTTCTAAAAAGATGTTTTGAGGAACGAGACAATAAATTGGCAGTAAATGTAACGAGATAAAAAGCAGATTTAAGTACTCTCCGAGACTTAAGATTCGTTTCAAACTTTTCCACTCCTGTCTCATTCCTCTTAGCCCTTGTTTGACCAGTTTGACTTGGGTATCTTACGCGCTTAAGTCCCGATCCGAAAGACAAGCCTAACTTGACCTTTGCGCTTAGAATACTTTTCACCGGTTCGGTCTACTCCCCTAGGTCTTTACTTGTGATGCCTAACCATCAACCAACCAATTTCTGCAAAACGGCTCGCGTCTAATTACGTTACTTCACAAAATTATCCTGTGTCAGTAAAGGATGTCCTAAGCTTCTTTAGCAGATCTCTATAACTTGGATTTCACACGGTTGAAGTATGTTACCGTGCCAAGTGCGCTTGGATCTAGTTGGGCTTGTCAAACCAGGTCAGCTACTTATCACGTAAGAAACCACCACGAGAGTTGTCTATGGTAGTGAAGAGGTCTATTGGTCTACTGGAGCACTCACCCTGGGAGTCGTCAGCGCTGGCCTGGCGCGAGCCGGCAGCAACGGCGTCGGCCTCGTTGGCCTGGCAGATCAGCGACAGGCGGTAGAAGTAGTTCCGCCAGAAGTTATCCTCCGTGATGCTGGAAATTTAGTCGATAGGCAGTGAACAAAAGACAAACGAATGTACCATAATCATAATCACTACAATCAGCTTACATATTTGATTCGGATGTTTCGCAAATCTATGTGAGTTACTTCTAAGATGAGAGTAATTAACAAGTACTTTCTTAACGAAAACCCAGATTGCGAACAGGAACCTTCAAATTTGCTCGAGAGGCGTGCTTCAATCACAATTATCTTCCCCTTCAAACAGAAACACGAGCATTGTGATAATTGCTTCTTAGCGGTAGGTTCACGGTTAAGATAGGGATATCGATCTAGGTGGACCCCGCACAATATTACTAAGACAGAACAATTTTAGATTTTCTGCAGTAGTTTCCTTAATCAGTGAGTAAAAATTCCAATCACCAAAACGAAACCCAGAAATTGTGAGTACTTACATTTTAGGCACCAGCTCGAAGCGCATCTTCTCCAGGTTGGGGTCGTCGGTCATGATGGCGACCGCCACTGGGTACATCTTGTCGTAGTCGAACTCGAAGTCCACACCCGCGGGCGGTGCGCGGACGAAGTTCCGCCGATCCTGAACACAACAACTTACTATACGTAGGCCCAAGTTGGGTATCCTGAAGAATAGGCTGTGACTGAACTAGCGAAGTCCCAATTTCTACGTCATCGTCATTTACTATCAGGTGAAATAAAAGTCAATAACTGGTCAGACTTTTGTAATAAAAAAATAAAACTTTACTTCTTCTGTGGCATTTTACTCGTATGATGCCCCTTCAAGCTTGGTACTCGTATTTTTGTTCTGGTCTACATGAATCAATCCACAAAGAAATGATAACTCACGGTGGACAGCGACAGGCATTCCTCCTTGAGCGCAGCCTCGTTGGGAGCCCCGACCCAGGGAGCGGTGGCCGAGCCGCCTGCGCCCCCCTGCCCCTTGATGAACGCGTCCTGCTCGCGGTTGAACTCGCCGAGGATGCTCTGTGGACCAAGGGGATATGGTTAGACATTGATCGTGACAACGTAGGAGGGCTTTTTTATTATAGCTACAAGTATAGGCAACAGGCCACTTGGTAGCAAGCCACCGTATAAACATCAGCAATGCCAGGGGCACAGCCAACTGCAAACTCTTTTAAGTTGCAAGTAGCAAGGTTAATGGAATCTTGAAGATTTAGCTAGAAGTTTTTGAGTGTGAAAGCTCAGCTTTTGTAACAAGTTTTATGCGGGCAAACATTTATGTTGAGTATTATTATGTTCATTTTCAAACACAAAAAGAATATCTGCTAAATAACGGCATAGAATCCCGAAGACTTGAAGCTTCTTCAATCTTGTTACTTCTTAAGTTTTGGGCATTATTTTTAAGCATATTGTTATAACATTGTTAACGTTATGGTAGCTCTTATGCAATTGGAACAAGAAGCGACCATGTTATGTCGCTTCTTAAACGAGAGTTAAAACAAAACAAAAATAGACCTTAGTAGGTATACATATTTAGAAGAAAGTTTACGGTGGTTTACGTTAAATAACAACGCCTACCCTTTGATGCAACCACTTAAAGTCATTACGGATCTCGATAAAGGTTAGCCTCACCGTTACTTGGAATTGGAACCGTTGACGTGATTTGATTGCGAAGTCAATATTTACCCTTCTATGTGTTTAGGATGGCCAAGATCGAGTGGCAACAAGGAAGGTCTTCTGTTATGACTTGCTGAATTTTTAAAACGATGAAGATTTGCTTCTTTGTAATTGGGAAGAACTCTTAAGATAAGAATTGCTGTCATTTTAAGGTCACCGAAGGCTAATCTTGTTAAAGGTTTCTTTGGATATAAATTTGTCTGGAAAAACTCATCTACTATTTCCTTCAAATAAGAAAAAAAAGGGCACGCACAGTTTATCACTTCGAAGAGTTTGCATAAGATATCACAGGCTCTTAAAAAAGTAAACGTCAAATTCTACACTATTTATAATGGAAAACGATAGCTACGGCTACTTTTTTGAAGATACCTGAACGGAAACTAATTTTACTACTTCTGTTAGCTTTAACAAAATGACCGCACAAACGTTTCAAACATCATTTAACGTAAACGTGCGAACGTAGGAACACAATACAAAGCAGCCCCATTGTAGAAATCCCGCCAGTCCAGTAACTAGGGCAGCAGGAGTGGGTAATCAACTAATGAACGGACCGCCATGAATATGAATACTTATGCAAATCATTCGGGTTATATTAGATTTTATGTTTGGAGCAATGGGTCAGTTATTCAGAGTATTTGGAGATAATTCTTGGTTACTATAGCAATATAATTTACATTACAAGAACAGATGGTTAAGTACCGTTTACTTAAGCATCTTAAGGGACCCCAGAGCAGATACTACTCGTATTATTACATCAAAAGTTATTTTTTATTAGGAATAGAATAACAAACGTCACATAAACTAGATTCAACATTCTTTCCGATAGATTTATTAAATGATTTACTTACCTCTTACTTTTTTATGGTAAGGAGAAGGCACACGAGCACTCAGGCCACCTGATGGTAAATAGAATCTGAGACCCATAGACATTAGAATTCTCAAGACTATAATCTTAAGACTGCAATCCTAAGACCTCAAATGCGTTGCCAACCCTGAGGACTAAGATGGATGCCTCTATGCTAGTAGTTCGTACTTGTCTTTCTCCAAAGCAAAAGTGGGACAGAATGTAGCAATATAATGTCATGATCATATAATAAGACTGGTTAATGTCCGTTTCATGAGACTAGAAATAATCGTTTCTCAACTTTCAGTAGACTAAAGTTTAAAAAGTTGAAGTGAAACTTGCTTTATTTCAGAACGCAAAAGTTATCAAGAATCTCATATGAGTAAAGTCTCCTAACAAAACCGCACAGTAATAACAGATCCAGAATCGGCCGCAAAAGCAAACCCGATCGAAGTGACTGTTGTAATTAACACGACAGATAATTTTAATGAAAGGGACCGCGGGCCAATAATCGTTGACCCGGATTAGCAAATTGAATAACTTCTGATTGCTTTTGATATGGTTTGTCGGCAGTTCTATGGGCGTCGTTAGCAGGATTGTTTCGGTATTCCATATTATTTTTATATTTACTACTAACATTAGTTATAATGGGAATAGTGGGTATAGGGATCCTACATACATACACACATACTATCACGCCTTCATTCCCAGAGTGGGGTAGGCAGAGCTACAGAAATACCAACAACTACAAAAAGAGTTGTTGGTAATTCTGTAGCCACATTTTGCACAAACAGGCTAAGATGTTTACCAGTGTATTAGTGACAGGTTGCAAGCCCATCGCCTAACAGTACCTACTAGAAGCCCTACGACATCCACGGGAAGACATGGAATGTGACTATTCTAAACCGGCAACCACACGGGCAAGGGATCCTACTTTCACTTTTAACGATCTTCGTACGAATTCAATTGATGAATTAAGCCTTTAATTAACAAACAGTAGGTAAGTTAGCCACTTAAAAATTAGTTTGAAACCGTGCAAGTTTTTTAAAAGAGTTAAATAAAATGCGTTAGAGCCACTTAACAGTTTAAAACAGACTTACAAACACACAAGAAGCACTTCTAAAACTATTCCGAACTTCCATGCTTTATATTTTAATTATTTCACACAATTAATATAGCATACTGTGCAAAAGGCATTCGGATTTGTAGCTCTCCCTCACTCTCTCTCGTATGCTCTGATACGATTCTAACAGACTTAACCCAATCCGAAGACCTCTGGCTTCACTTAATTTTATGATTTATATCCCTTTTTACTAGGAATCTATAAATTATTCATCAGCTGACAACAAATTAGAAAACTGAAGCCCAAATTGGAGATTAGCCATCGCGAAATTGTTTATCTTCCGTCGGTTGTCAACATAAATTTGTAAACGCGAACCTTGAATACTAAGCAGTTTGGTAAATAAAATCAAGGGCGTCGTTGGAAAATTCATCGAGTTACATTTTCTTCCGGAGAAAAAATGATCATCACTTGTTTGGATTTTTGTTTGATATCAGAACCCAAAAGGAGATGGCCACCTTTGCGAGGCTTTGGCGGAAGCGCGCTCTGGACAGGGACGAGCGGAGAAAAAGAGGGAATGCCTAAACTAATAAGAAAAAATAAACAGGAACAGGCAAAAACAAGCGTCAGTTCTATATCTTTTCATGAAACCCAATTCCCTTTGGAAATTTCAACAATGGTCACAATGGTGGAAACTTTCGTAAAAATATCGGTTTCACTTGTTTCCGAAATTAAATGTAAATAGTAATTTGTACCACATACGTTGGAAGTTGGACAGCATGTTTATCGGAACAGCTGACAAAAAATAACTACTTCAAATTCTTGTTGGGCTGAATTATTAAGGGGGCAATCAATTACAACAGTCTCCATTTAATCAGAGGTATTTCCAGTAAAACGTCTAAATACCAAGACAAGGGTCGACATCCGCCTAATTGGTGTTGTGGGTTCTTACGTAATAAATATGTTAAATAAAATTCTATTTTCCAGTAAGAAAACTAGTAAACTGATCAAAATATACAAAACTTTACGAAGCAGATAAACCACCAAGAAGGACAGGTTCCCTAATCTGTTACATAACTAAATCCAAAATCCAATTTAATTTAGGGTGTATATGTCATCACACCATACATCAGATAGAGGCTCGATAAAGGCCACGGTTGCTAGAAGTTTTCCTTTTCACCATCAACAAACCTGTAAGATTTAATTTGTATTTTACCTGCATGGATTTAGGATTTCATACTTACATCTTCGGCTCTTGACATTGTTGCGAGATATAATACTAATTGTTTTATCTTATCATAAGTTTTAAAAAGAAAAATACCGAAATGGCAGTTATTTTTACTTCCGAAGGTTGAACCAACACGACAGTTTTTTTTAAATGTTGTATTAAGAGGCTATAAACACCACTTATAAATGTTACCTTTTTTGGAAATATGTTCAATGTGACAGTTTTGTTTTAGTTTGATAATAATGTGGACATGGCATTGAAAAGGTCAAATTACTATTCCAAGAACAATACTACGAATATTACGTTCTATTTACTCGTATATGGCACAAATCCAATTGCCTCTCATAGAGCAATTCCGACCACAATCGTCTCCCTAATTGACACAGTACACCTCATCAAAGGGAAACAGTTCAGTACGAGCATAATTATGTCAGGTCCAATCTGATACGAGTGATTAATCAGTACTGGGACAAGGAAATTCGGTACAGATGCAGTGAATAATAAAAAAAACCATTGCATCGTATATTATCGGAAAAGTTCGTATGTACTCGCTGTCTCAATTAGCTTCTCGACGGTCACTGAACGCAGTTGAGAAAGCCACTTTTCCGACCAACCTCTTATCATTCATCTTGTCATCTTCAGCTTAAATGAATTAACAGACGGGTAAGGACCAAACAGTTGGGCCACAGTTAAGCCTAGTTAACCATACAAACAACAAAAGTGAAAAAAGTTCCGTTGTCACACGAAAATTATCCCTACAAATGTATGGCTAATTCTCGTGTCACAACGGAAAAGTTTCCTAAAAAAAATAATTGGGTGAGTTAGCGTGGCCAACTTTTTGGTCCTTACCCAGACGCGATTTAATTCAACACGGCTAACCTAACCAACTGCTAAGGATTTTAGTCCATACAGTGCTACTAGCACACACACAGTGTAAAACTGCGTGTAGTACATCAGGGTTCATAACGAACTGTTTAAATATTATAGCTGTTAATTATACAAGACCTTTGTAACTGCATTATGATATTACAATGAATTACTCATCAGAGCTGGGAAAGGGTGAGCTATTTTCAAAGTTTGCATAACATGGACATACCCTGTCATTTAATTGTCGTTGTCCCGTGTGTAATTAAATTACAAATGAAGTGACTTATATAGATAAATCAGAAATAAGACGACGTCATGGCTAGAAACCCAGACTTGAATGTGATTAGGGAGTATGCTGCAAAACTTCCAGCAGGAACGGATGTGGAGAGTATTTTAATGTATTATTTTCCTCTTCTCACTTCAGTGGATGTAGAAAGATGTTTTTCTATCTTTAAACTGATATTAAACGCAAAAAGAAATGTATTGCCAATATAAAATGTACATAAAATGATAGTCTTTTATTAAAAAAAGGTTACTAAGTAATTTTGGTTTTGACTCAATATGTTTATTATTAGTTTGTTTAATATTTAGGGTGTATCCATATTATTATCTACAAATGACATTAATGTCATAAAAATAACTCATCCTTTCCGAGCTCTGTTCATTATTTATCACCCTTAGTATTTTTACTTCGAATAACCTTGAATTGGGTCCATTTTGTATGTAAATTGATTGATTGATTGGCGCCGAAATGAATGGTGTTGTTGCGTTGGGTAGGTACTTAGAGAACTGCTGATCTCGAGTAAAATGCAAGGCCATGGCGATCGATTGAGGGTTCATTATAACAGGACGGCAAAACTCTTTAGGAACTTAAATTCGATTACACGGTTTTATGGAAAAACAAATTGTGGAGCACCATGTGACTAGTTAGGGCAACGATGATATTATCGTCACCACTTTGAAAAAAACCTCGTATCTCAAATTTCGTGATGTACGATTTTAAACCTACTTTTTATCATGTTAAAGTTTAAAATCGTTCACTAAATTTGAGATACGAGGTTTTTTTCAAAGTAGTGACGATATTAGAAACATCAGGTATTTTCTTGTCGTTACTTTTCCTCGCGTTAAGACCAATTTTTATTTCAAATACAAATATTAACCTGTACATGGAGACGACCGCGTTCTGTTATGCAGATCCTCTTAAGTTTCATCTCCCAGACATAAATACAGCAGAATATATTCGTGCTCAGTTTAACTGAACCAACAATCACAGATTACTCCTTTCATTCAACACACGCGCTGACAAACCGCTAAGCGTATTTTTGCACCAAACACAACTTCAGTGCCGAAAACTCCGCATGAAGCTCGCGTAGTATTACAATGATTGGTCTGAGCGCTGAAAGCTGATGCAGTATTTAATGGCAACCTGCTGATCCCCGAATAATCCAGGTCCACGGCGATTGATCGCGGATTTGTTTCGGGGCGGAATGTAGATTTAATCTGGGAGATTGTTTGAGGATTTCGGACTAAAAGGCATTTGGGTGAGGACCAAATAGTTGGACCATAGTTAAGCGCAGTTAACCATACAAACAACAAAAGTGAAAAAAGTTTCGTTGTGACACGAAAATTAACCCTACAAATGCTTGGCTTTCGTGTCAAAACGGAAAAGTTTAATAGAAAATTTAATTGAGTGAGTTAGCGTGGCCTACTTTTTGGTCCTTACCCATTTACTATATTGTAGCGACATTCCGTTAGGTACTCGTAAATTATTTTTGTTACACGATCACTCATTAATTAGTTAGGTTTAGAGATGCTTTATTTACTCATAAGAACAATACAGTTCACTTAAAATGAGCTTACATACTAGAATTCCTTATAATTAAAACATGTTTAGCGTGATCGCTAGAGATTTGTTATACAGTTTTATATATGTGTTCTTTCAATTTGGTTTTAAATACACTGAGGGACTCACAATCTTTCACATTGTTTGGTAATTCATTATACATCCGAGCCCCCTCATACATTATGCTACTTTTACCGTAACCGGTTCTATTTTTTCGCAGTTCTAACTTATTTGTATTTCTTAAACAGTGTTTGAATTTTCGTTGTGTGAAATAGATGTCTGAATGTATTTTACTTGTTAGAATCTTTCTTATAAAAATGCATGTTGTGTAGGTGTATAGTTGCTTTAAGTTTAATAGTTCTACTTTCTTATACAGTAATTGAGTGTTCATTCTATAGTCATATTTAAATACTGTTTTTATTGATTTATTTTGAGATCTTTGTAGCTTTAGCAGGTTTGTTTTGGCAGCACTTCCCCATATCTCGATCAAATAATCTAAGTGTGATTTAATTAGCGAGTTATATATTGTCAAGCGCGCTTTGTGAGGGATGCAAGATGCAATTCTTCGTAGTATGCCTGTGACAGAGGATAACTTAGATCGAACATGTTGTATATGATCTTTCCAGCTTAATTTGTCATCTAAGTGCAGCCCAAGATATTTTTCATGATGGGAAAGATTTAGTGGTTGGCTACTAATTGTAAGGTTGATGTGTGACGGGACGATTTTATTTTTAGCTTTAAATATCATGTATGCGGTTTTCTTTGTATTAATAGTAAGTAGATTACATTGACACCAGCAGTTAAAGAGATTAAGATCGTTTTGTGCTTGATGGATAAGATCTTCCAAATTACGGCCGAAATAGAAAAGACAAGTGTCATCCGCGTATAAAGTTATGTGTCCTGATAGTCCAATCGTTGTCACATTGTTAATATATATAGAGAAAAGCAACGGGCCTAAAATCGATCCCTGAGGGATTCCACATGATACCAAAGTCGGGTTACTGCTGTTGTCCCCTATCTTAACAAGTTGTTGTCTATCAGTAAGGTAAGATTTAAATATCTTATGTGCGGTACCTGTGATACCCAAGTTCCAAAGTTTCTGTAAGAGCAAAGTGTGGCTAACAGTATCAAACGCCTTTTTTAAATCTATGAAAACCCCTAAGCCAAAGTTTTTGTCATCAATATTCACTTTTATTTTTGTAATTAGGTCCATTGCTGCAGATAAAGTGTTTGATTTGTTTCTAAAACCGTACTGTTGGGATGTTAGAAAGTTTATATTAGTAAGGTGTTCATCAAGGCGGCTGTACAGTACTTTTTCGTAGATCTTGGATATCACAGGAAGCACAGATATTGGTCGATAGTTTTCAGGGCTCTTTGTACTACCCGATTTGAAAATAGGTGTCACTCTCGCTATTTTTAGGCTGTTAGGAAACTCGCCGGTACTAAGATTTTGATTTATCGCATAAGTAAGACTTTCTACTATAAGCTTAGCAATACATTTTATCGATTTTGTACTTATTTCATCGATACCCGTACTAGTATTAGCATTCAGACCGTTAATTATATTAGTTACTTCGTCTATGGAACAAGGTTTTAATGAATTTATTTCTGATGTAGGCTTATCGTGTATATATGTGTGTATGTATTTAGTTGTATCTTCGGTTATTTGTTGAATTTGTTTAGATAATTGTATTCCAATAGTTGAGAAGAACTCGTTAAAGATTTTGCAAACCTTATTACCGTCATCTACTGTTTGAGAGTCTACTACGAGTTTGGGTGGAACACAGATATCTTTCCATTTGTTTTTAGATAGTGCATTGATCAAGTCCCACATTTTTTTAGAGTCTCCCTCACAATGTTTGAAGGCGTCAAGGTAGTATGATTCTTTAGTGTGCTTGATCAAAGCACCAACTTTATTTCTTACAGCAATAAACTGGTTCTTTTTGTCTTCATTCACTTTTTGTTCTTTCCATAAAATATTTCTTTCCGTTATTCCATCTATTATTTCTTTATTGATCCATTCTTCCTTGGGCAGATTCATAATTTTTGTTTTCGTTACTCTATTATTGTCTATGTGCTGCCTAATGAAATATTCCAAATCACAATATGAGTTTATTGCCTTTACATTGGCTTTTTGGACACTTTCGTATAATCCTTCATAATCTATGGCTTTGTATTGACATCGTTGTTTTGCGGGATGTGTTCGTTTGAAGAGTTCTAAAGTAATTTGTTTGTGGTCAGACAACGGCGCATCAATCAGTGTTAGCTTGTATAAATCTTCACTTAAACTACTACAGACGTGATCTAAGATGGTCTTCAGTTAGTTAAATTAGTTAAACTATTTGAGTATAATATTAGTCCGTATAAGACATTTAGGACTTAGCACCTTTTGATTTCTCATCAATACAACAACCGTTTATTGAGAATGCATTAAGGCGTTAAGACTGCTGTTTATCCATCTACTAACATTATATAAAAAGCTTCCGTGACAGACTTACTGACTGATGACTAATGCAGCAAAAAAAGAAATTCCTCGTAGATTAAGGTCGTCTTCGACCGAGTCTCTATTCTACGAGGTAAACATATTGCTTTTGCTTATTGTATTGTTTTTAATTCGACCGCCAATTCTGTCAAGATAATAAGAAACGTTAGAGCCTACCCTAACGTCCGAACCCTATATTCAAACCGCGGATAGATAAGGCTTACTTCGGGTTGAAATTTGACATTTGCCCATACAAAATGTGTCAAATTTTAATCCGAAGTAAGTATCTGTCCGCGGTTTGAATACAGGGTTCGGCCGTTAGCCAATCTCTCTTAGTTAGGTCACATTATAATAAACACCTAGAGAGCGAGTTTGGAGGATTTTTTTTTGGATACCCTAGAAGTGGAATTTTAAAATGAAATCACCAATGAGAAGAAAAAGCGGATATATACCCAACGGGAAACGGACTTCGCGCTTACGAACGAAGCTACTGATAATAAAACAAACTTGTTGCTTATCAGAATGTAGATTTATTGAACTATATCGAACGTTGGGTGCGGCAGGAAGACAGCAGCCGCAACCCCGGACAGGTCAGCAAATGTCTCCGAGACAATATATTGCTGGCCCCACGTTATCTGTAATCCCCACACATTGCGACGTTACGGATGGGGCAGTGCCCTGGCTTACGGGTACCTTGTCTCGCTAATATTAGAGCTACCTTCATTTATCTTTTTAAATGTCGTCTGAGCTTTAAGAGAAGGGTAAAGTTATTAGGAATGCTTACAAATCGATTTCGTCATATCTGGGGCCTATTTCATAATAAATATTAGCTTATATTATAAGCGGAAATCTCTTTCCAACTGTATGTATTAAAAAGAGACTTCCATTTTTATTACAAGTCACAAGCCTAGCTTTTATGAAACGGGCCCCTGGGCTTCTATTTCACTTTGTTTCAGCCCATCTTGCTATAGTGATTGTTAAGATATAGGGGCTTTATCTTACTACTATTATAAATACGAAAGTTTAGATGGATGGATGGATGAGTGGATAGATGGATTGACGGATGAATATTTGTAAGTCAATCACGCCAGAACGGCTGAACGGATCTAGATGAAATTTGGCACATATAGTTATAGTGTAGAACAGGAAATAGGCAACTTTTTATCCCGAAAAATTGGACAGTTCCTGGAGGAATAGCGATAAACGACTTCTACGCGGACGGAGTAGCGGGAAACAAGTCAGTAATTATACTATATTGCTTTTTATGTTATCGAATTGGCATCGTTAAGATAGTTCTTAATTTGTTGACAGTAATTGTGGCCGAGTTAAAAACAATCTCACAAGCAATAACACATGTACACCTACATCAGTTTCGGTTTTACCGTGTGGTTGCCGGGTTAGAATAGTGGCACTCCATGTCTTCCCGTGGATGTCGTTAGAGGCGACTAAGGGAGTAAGGGCTTGTAGTACTGTTAGGCGATGAGCTGCATGCAACCTGTCACTAATACACTGGTAAACATCTTAGCCTGATTGTGCAAAATGTGGTTACAGAATTATCAACAAGTCTTTTTAGAGTTGGTATTTATTAAACCTTATTAAAAATATTTGAATATAAGATACAATACCAACTTCCCCGAGCATAACAAGCACTACTGCGGCTTGTATATGAAATGAAATTTCTTTCAAACAATTTCCTCGTCGATACATCACTATAGGATCTTGAAGAAACTTACTAACTTTGAACTTTGTTGAAAGAAGGAAATTTGCTTTCAATCACAATCTGTTACCAATTTTTATTTTAGACCACTTGCTGCTCGGTGAAACAACTACGTTATAGTTGTATTACCTACTACAAGTTTATTTTGTATTAATTCAATCAAATAAACGCAAAATTCAACTTTTTGATATTTTATTTCCGTAAACAGGAGACAACCGTGATAGTTTTGGAGAAAATTTATTGAATATTTTTACTTAAAATGCATGAAAGAAAACCCATAAAAATTAGCTTGTATTTGTCACCAAAACTGATGTATAGTGGGTCTTTTTTTAATTTTAAATTCATGGTTTGACCCAACCTGCTTTGGTTGCATCAGGGCTTTTTACACAGGTATTTTTCAGGATTTTTATTTTAAAGGCTAGTTTTCCAAATTGTATTTTTTTATATTAACTTAAGGATTCCAAAGACAGTGCGTCTACGTTAAGCACAGCACAATCCTGTTGCCACCTTCATTGTCATCGGGTCAGCTCCTAGATAGTTCAGACACCATAATAATGCAATGCAATATTATATTGCATTGCCATTCAAATTTAAACCTATTCCAATAACGGTAACCAGTACAAACTTGATTGGCAACATTAAATCCAAAAAAAAATACTCGTGAATTTTAATGAAAGCGTCATCTGGGAAAAAAATCTAAAATCAAACAGATCGAAACGCCGACTTGGTACGCCGAGGTATATTTGCGGTGCACTTCAGAGTACAAAAAGCTTTACTTTACGAGCGGAGAGTAAACGTACATTTGAAACCGTGATTTATGTCGTGAACTGGGATCCATTAGGGCCTTTTGTGGTTGTCAGCAAGGCTAATGGTACTTAAGGTGGTTTTGGGATTGCAGGGATATTCGATGTGTTGCAGACGACGCTATTGATATTTTAAAGCTATATTGCTGCTAATAGCGGTTAGCATTTGTCCCGAGTCTAGCATGTTGCTTATGTATTTATTAAGTACCTATGTATTTCTCTAGGTATCGCATGTCCGACTACTTATTTCCCAGTTGTTTCATTAAAAAAAAGTTGTTTATTGACTAACTAGGCCGCACGCGCACTTTTACACGTCAAAATTCTACCAGCGCTTCCCAAGAGGAGACCTCTGCTGAGAAGAAGCGCCACAAGAAACTCAACAATCAGTATTTTTTTTAAATATTACTTATGACAATTTTGCCCGAAAATTCATAGAAAATAATTTTCTTCTTAATCCATTAACTTTCATAATGTTTCAAGAGAGATACCTGGAGATCCTGTAGGTTAGATTAGGTTTGCTTTATAACAATCCAGGAATTTTTCATAAAAATTCGGACGAAGAATCAGTTGGCAACTAACATTCAAGCTTGTGATAGGTAACCATTTCTCTTTATGTTAATGAGGTTTTTAATTTGTGGGATTACACTCTGACATTTTTTTAATAATATCGTCGGGTTGGCAACGCTAACTTTACACCTACTACCATTATCATAGGTCTCAAATCTATATGGTCACTAATTGCCATCTGAGTGACATAAAAGTCTATCAAAATTTCCAATTTATTTAACGAATGAATGAATTAAACCATAAAATAATGAACCATTTTGTTCTTCTAAAACTTTCCTCTCATAATAACTTCGTCTGTAGTCTGCACGTTATCCCATACAACAGAATAAAACTTGCAAATTCTATTATCTGCACTCGCTTTGTCGCGAGCGGGGATAGTTCGGGTGATTTTGTCGAGAGCAGAATTTAAAACACCACCCGTTGTGCTGGGAATTTAAAAAACAACAGTTTTCAGATATCGATGCGTCATCAACGTCACTAACGCAACCGAAACCTTAAGTGTTGGTTGGTATAGGTTGAGTTTAAGTTGGTGATGATGCTGTGTGTGATTGAGTGATTAAATATTTTCATTTCAGATAATAAAAAAAGCGAATTGACAACGTTTTGTTTATGTACCTATTCAATATTTGTTGCACAAAAATTAATTTTAATGACAAAAGTAAACTTACTACCTAATGGCATGCTCTACCAGTTAACCTTTGGGCAGATCAGAAAGTTATTGCTGGCGGTGCAATTTTGTACGAACGACACAATTAAGAGGAAAAATGTATACTTACATTTACATTTATATTTGACGATGTGAATGTTGTTAACGTTTTAATGAGTTAGTCGCAGCGATGTGTTAGTGATACTGATAATAATAAAATTAAATGTAAAGGTAAAAATAAATACGTAACAAGTATGTATATAAAAATAACAAATAAAATAAAACATCATTTTATAATAATATAATATAAAAACCCTCTCATTACTTTGATATAAAAGACCAAGACGAATCTAACGACACTTTACATGTTACTACTATCCATGAAATCGTTAAGGCTGCAACTCCTTTTGACACAGTCGGATAAAAAGATCAAGATTAAGTACCAATTTCACCCTACGATGTTAAATTTAATCAATGTTTATCGACTGTTAGTTCATACATTTTGACAACTGTTAACGCTCTAATCGTCCGTTAAGTGGTTAACATCGTATGGTGAAATTGGCACTAAGACTGATAAAAACAAAGACATATATTTATTTCGAATGCACGCACTTTAACACTTCAAAATCTAGAAGCGCTTCCTTTTGGGAAGATGTTAACGCATACACGTCAGGAGAGACATAAGAGAAATGTGATTATCATGTAAGAGAAATATAAGGAAACTCCAAACTAAACTCGGGTCGTAAAAAGTCCTCCACGTCCCATATTAAGTAATATTTATCACGACGTATCTTTTGCTTTTCACTTTGACATTCCCCTAATAGACTCGTCGTGTAGAGTCGAGGGTCTACTCGAGACATTCTCACTTAAGTTTGTCTCTTTCACACTGTGGGAACGCGACTATTGATCAATAGAGAGGGCTTTAACAAGGTAGGCATAGAAGTAGTGAGCGGATTTCGCAGGAGATTCTATACAGCACGAACGTGATTCTGAGGTAGTTTCTATAAATATGCAACATTTGTTGTGGCGAGAATCATCTTCCATAGTGCCAAAGAAGTCGTTCTGAATGGATTTTATATTAAACATCATTTAAATCTTTCACAAATACAACTATACTTAAAATCAGGTCGTAACCCGACTGGTGCCACCAGATCGAAACCTTTTGTCAGTTCTTAACGTGTGAACAGTTTAACAACTCGATTGAAAGCATATTATATAAAGACGAAAGAAGAAAACCACCGATGGAATTTTTGTCCTTAAGATTATTAAGGTTTATTACATCTAAGCCGCATCAGAACGACGCGGTGTCTGTTGAAATGCTTCTAGGATAAAGTCTAATTTGTGAATACTGTTTTTAATTCTTGTTAACTTTAATCATACAATGTTCAATATATTATGTAATAATAAATAAACGAATTATACACATGTTATGATAATATGATTTTCGACACAGCAATGTAGTTAACGGAATAAATTATTTATTTATTTTTATTTATTTATTATCCACACTTACAACTATTTTTACAGGGCTTATCCTAAGACAATAGTACCTATCAACTAATCTCTATTATTACACCTATAACATAATATAAATAATGCAGCCTTTGTGAATTCATTCAGAGAACAAGAAAACAAATCAATGGTCTCCGCAATTTGGTTGAGGGTTCGCACAGCTCGCGTCAGCGGAGACATACTCTGAATGAATGAATCAATATAGGCCTAACTCTATCAGAACTAAAGGCTGTACACGATAAAATCCGGCCATGCATGCATTGGTGTATCCTTGCAATGAATGCATATTTTCAAGCAGTTTTTTTTAATAACTTGTATTATTATAATACTATATAATAAAATAAAATCGTATAATAATGCATGTGTATGTGTGAGTTTCCACCGAATATATTCTATCATACCTTTCATCTCCTGTCCAGCGTTTATTGTCAATTTTCACCCGCTTCCTTCTACAATATCACAACTGTATTTATATTTTTACAAGCTGTTTTACGCACGTTAGAATGTCGTATTATGAAATGAACATTTTAGAAAGTGAAACAATAGATAATTTAGAAAATTTATAGCAATCTTGCATGCATCTCTTACCTTGTGGTGGCTTCATTCGACTTTACCTAGGGCCCTGGTTATATCCTGGCTTCTGACACTTCATCAGCTCAAGAGTACTCCAACCACAATCAACAGCACTAAGACACTTGCAAGCCAATTAAATTAAATATTTATAAGAGCAGATCTCGAGAGCGTGACCTCACTTCATCAAAGTGAAAAAACTTCAAAACTATCTCAATCTGAATACAAATAGAAAGTTTTAACTATTGTGAAAAGATAATGTAATAAGGCATAAATTAGCTTGTATAATTAATAATAATATAATGTTTTGAACAGGAGAATTTGGTAAAGACTATCAGAAGACCGTGTACAAATAAATATTGATACCGTGGATTATATAATGGTCTAAGTCAGAGACGCTCTAACATAGTATCATAACCACTGACTATTACAAAAAAGTGCTGCTAGAAAATTAGCATTAATTAAAAAAAATACACCATAGCATGCATGGACGGATTTTATCGTGTACAGTCTTTATCCAGTTCATCTCTTCATGGCCTCAAACTCAGACGATTAAAATTGTATACCCCTATATTCTCCTGTACGTATGACAAGCCAGGTCACGCTTTGTCCGCGTTATCGACCAGCCATTGTCCCCTAACGAGGATCCATCCTTTATAAATCGAGGCTTCCCTTGCCAAACGTTAAACAAAAAAGAAAACGTTAAAAGTGCTGGGGAAAATTGCGAAGCTGAATTTTTGATAAAGTGTCCAGTTAGGACATGTAGAAAAGGACCGCTTTACATTCACAAATATTGATTAATGTTGACGTTATTGACTCGACATTAAGCCTGTCATAATGTCGATAGAGTAATTACGATATCAAAGCAAGGTGCGATTAACTAAGTAGATTAAACGCCCCGAGAGTAGCAGCGGCCTATAATAAACATTATGAATTTATTAAATAACTTCCTGGGTCTTTATTCAAACAGAAACTATATTCGAGAAATGTACGTCTTTATCGATAAATATTTATGGCATCCCACAAAGCACAAAGCATGATGCAAGTTAAAATCTTGCAAGGGATCACAATTGAACGCGTTGGTATGACGAGAAAAGTTTCGCGTATTAAATATATGTATATCCAAAACAGTGTTTATCTTATGTACCTATAAGATTTCATCTGGCGACATTTTAATAAGAATCAAGGACTACTAAATAATAGCAGTGTTGTAGATTTTTATACTAAAAAAAAAACGAGTACTGCTGATGTAACAATACACGAAATCAACATGTAGGTATATGAAGTTCTTCTCTTTAAAATGTTATTTCTAAACAGCTCAAACCTTCAGACACGAAAAGGTTAATATACACTTAACCCGCTTCACAATATTATTAAAAATAACTCGTGCATCTTAGAAAAGTTATTATCACAAGATTTCGTAACGAAATACTGCTTCCGCAGCTCCTCTATATTGATTAACGCTTGCATGTAATTTCATAATAACATAGCCTTTTGAGCAACCCGAGCTTCTAACAGGATTACGGAGTTGGCACACAGAAACCTCGATAATTACCGTTGCGTATTGCATTTTATATAAAATATAAACGCATCTAGACCAAGGGCTAGTCAAGGGTGCATAAGGCTAACTAAGTGATTTTCGAAAAATGCCTTTTTAGATTGTGAACAAGGCCGAAGTCGCGGGCAGAAGCTAATATAGTCGGCTTTATAAGTAGCTGCACACTTTTGCTCCCTGTCGCTTTAACGCCTATGACAGATTAGTGCAGTGACGTTAAAGTGACAGAGCTCCAACTGAAACTCTCAGGTAAATGTGTCATCTCATTCAATACGCAGTTTAAATCATAAAAATGCTTGTTTATAATTCAGTAACCACATTTTGCACAATCAGGCCAAGAAGTTTACCAGTGTATTAGTGACAGGTTGTAAGCCCATCGCCTAACAGTACTACAAGCCTATATTCCCTTAGTCGCCTCTTACGACATTCACGGGAAGAGATGGAGTGGCACTATTCTAATCCGGCATCCAAACAGAGCAGTTTAAATAAACCCTCATAACCAGGTAATGTCATAAAGAAAGTCATTACAGATCAAATTTTAGTTGCATCGTAATCACAACCAAGTCCCTAACTGTTTTAAGTTAAAGAAACTGATCTGCAACTTAAAATCCATGGCAAATCCAACCCTCCGTACTCGGAATAAGGTTGCAGATGTAGTAACATTGGTATAACAGATGTCATGTTTCAAAGATAGGTAGAATTTCACAGAATCGCCCTGATGAAGGATAACCAGCGGCGGGAATTATCCGAAACGTCATTACCCGAGGTTGTCGCCGCGCTCGTCATTCGAGAAATTAAGCTGTTATCAGGTTATTAAAGGACAATTTAAATTCGAATGATAGCACATTTAAACAAGGATTATTTAGTTAGTAAAATAAACTTCTCGTTACAAAGGTTTTTGGTTCTACCACGAGACAATGTACAATAATTGATTTCAACACATTTGAAAAATAATGGTTCTAGGTCTGGATTCGTACGCATGTTTTCGTGAAGATCCTGTGGTCATTAAAGAAAGGAAAATCATTGTAAACGTCGTGATTAAATTTGAATCACGAAACAATTGGGATACATCACATTACTATTCTTTATTTTCATTCTGACGCAAATCTTTTAAAATCTATATTTTAAAATTTTATTTAAGTATTTAATTTTAAATGCAATACGAAAAACATATATCTGACACTTGTTTTTGTAACCGTCTTCCGAAAACGGAGGAGATTCTCAATTCATCGGGATATTTATATTTTACGTATGTTGCCCGATTACACAAAGACCGCTGGGACGTTTTTGAAAAAAAAAGAAACATTTTGTTCGATTGGGTTTACTTTCTAGTTGGTCCCATTTCCAGCAGGTCAAGATCTGATGATGGGATCTTGAAGAAATCGAGGGAACTCCTCAAGTATTATAGGAATAAATATACGTGGACGACAGAACAGTATTATTATGATCACTTAATGGACTAAAATAACATAAATGTTTTATAAAAACTAAAAACCATCTTGAAAAAGCAAGAAATAACTTTGAAAGTGATAGGTAACAAATAGGTCAGTCCAACTGAAGTCGACGTCCCGCTATATTTTTAACCAAAAGCCGAATTCAGTTGGACTGACACATTATCGTTTTAAAAGAAGTTAATTACATCCATACATACATAAAGTCACGCCTTTATTCCCAGAGTGGGGTAGGCAGAGCTACAGAATTACCAACAACTCTAAAAAACTTGTTGATAATTCTGTAACCACATTTTGCACAATCAGGCAAAGAAGTTTACTAGTGTATTAGTGACAGGTTGCAAGCCCATCGCCTAACAGTACTTACTACAAGCCTATATTCCCTTAGTCGCCTCTTACGACATCCACGGGAAGACATGGAGTGACACTATTCTAACCCGGCAACCACACGGAAAGAAGGTAATTAATTCCCAATAATTGCTTTCACAAATAAAACCAATAATTTATTAAGTTGTATTCCACTTATTATCATACAAAGCGTTCCTCTTACTCTAGTTCTTAGTATTCATTGCCTGCTAATCCCAGCTAATCGTTTGTAGCTGATCATGCACCTTAAAGAGAATAATGACGGATCGGGACCGTAATAAGCCCAACGCCCTACCACCGCTCCATCATCCTTGGCTCGATCCTTTTTACTTGTTATTCAAGGGAAAAGTTTCCAAATTGGAAAATGAATCAATAAATAACAAGGGTTCAGAGGCTTTCCGAAATCACCTAATCATCTAAAGTACCAATTTAACCATCAAATCAGCCCATATCTTCCCCACTGCTGGGTATAGGCCTCCCTATTGTCGCGCCACTCACCACGATCCTGTGCTGCACGAATCCCACGAATAGAAAGCCACGGCATGGGGTTGTTGAATCACTAGCCATATTCGTATTTTATCGGTGTGATGAGAATCGTTTCGCTCTTTCGTTCCGTCGTCGTTTAGTCGGTTATACCTCTATATCTAGTGTGTATTAATGGGCTAAATTATGAAGTAAGAGCCAGAGAGTAGCCTAATATTTCCCTATTTTAACTATTACTGGATAAATAAAAATTAGGTATATTTTTCGTGATCCTTCGAATCGATAACTAATAAAGAGGGAAAGAGGCAAGATGAACTTGTCGAAGTTGCAAATTGAATTAATGACCCTGTGGCAAGCCTAAGGCTTTTCTGGAGCAACGAGATCCATCAATAAATACTGACGTCCTTGTCCTTCGGCCTGACCTGATTCTTGGACACACCCTGTATCCAAGGCGTTACGTGACTTGCCCAATAAAAAACGCTTACCAACAACTTTATAAATGTTATGAAGGCGTTATTGAATAACTACAAGATGATTAATGAAAGGTGAAATTAAAAAATATTTTTTTTTTGAAGTTCGTACATTTTGCAACAATTTGAATTTCTTCTTAGCTTAACTGTTTATTCGTTGCAATTTAATCTTATCTAAAGAGATAAGATTCCCTGTGTGGTTGCCGGGTTAGAATAGCGCCACTCCATGACTTCCCGTGGATGTCGTAAGAGGCGACTAAGGGAATAAGGGCTTGTAGTACTGTTAGGCGATGGGCTTGCAACCTGTCACTAACACTGGTAAACACTAGTAAAAAATCTTGGCCTGATTGTGTAAAATGCGGTTACAGAATTATCAACAAGTTTAGAGTTGTTGGTATTCTGTAGATCTGCCTACCACACTCTGGGAATGAAGGCGCGATGTTAGGTATGTATGTAAACAGATAAGTCGTCAAATACTCGCGACAAATTGTGATTACTATTACTGTTTTACTCTTACTTCGTATATTAGAGCAGGACGCCTATCTAACGACACTTCATATTTTAAAATCAATCAAGCTTCGCTGCAGTGTGGCAAAGAAAGAGACATGCAAACATTACGTACACTCGAAACACAAAACAGCAATATTAAAAAACCCGAATGCATATTTTATTAATGTCGTCTACATAAGTTGAACGAGTACACTACACAATTCCGAAGAGTCATAACTCCAAAATGATCAAAATTCCGAATTATCATGCAAATGCAATTTTTTGATAGAAGACTTTATTTTATGACGTACTTATAAATCAAACCTAACCTAACCCATGAATAGTAAATAAATTATGCATTTACACTAAAATAGTTTCAGCATAAAATAGCGTTCGGAAAAGATAAAATTCGGACAAATGACATACATACATACATAACATCACGCCTTAATTCCCAGAGTGGGGTAGGCAGAGCTACAGAAATACCAACAAATCTAAAAAGACTTGTTGATAATTCTGTAACCACATTTTGCAGAAGTGTGTGTCGGACAAATGAATATTCGGATAAAAATACTTCGGAATTTTAAGGTGTTCCCAACTTGAAGACCAATGTTGTGTATTTAGAAATCCGCCATTCTGGAATGTTTTGAAAATTTCAAGCTCCTAGTGAAGTAATTGAGCCATCCAAGGAAACCAAGCATACCATATACAATCAAGTCCAAAACATTAAACTCCTTCGCCTTCGCTTTAACATCCCAATATGATGCAGACCTAAGCAGTCCCCCGAGCACATTAATATATATACTGTACATTAATACATATGAACTGGAAATTCATGAATAATTCACTTCGTTACGTAATGCAATGCTGGCAAACCGTTTACCTATTCAAACAGCATTAACTCAATATATTCATGTGGGTTACAATTTTAACCTTTACACTGGTTTATTAAATTAGCCGTAATTTGCTTGAAACACGATTAAAAAAGGGCGTTTATATTTAATCTGATTTTTACTTTGATCTCAAATTTGAAATGGAATTGGGTCAATGAAATGTCATATAAAAATGCAAATTAGATTATTGGAACTCCGAAAATGTATATCATACCATTTTATATCATAATGATCACTCTTCATAATCAATATTAATCATACACCTGTTTACAATACAAATACTCTTTATTGAAAACCAACAATTAAAAAAATAAAACAGAACACGAACAGTAACATTTAAATCATAGGTATACAACAGGCGGTCTTACCGCTAAATAGCGATATCTTCCAGACAACCTTGTAAGAGAAATAACTGAGGACACAAATTCATGGCAGGCGGTGTAAACTAATTCGTTCAATGGTGTGTTTAATTTCAGGATTTAAAAAATATTAAAAAATATGAGCAAAATTTTTCGGAGAAATGATGAGTATAGTCACAAATCGTTATTTATACAAAAATTCGACAGAACAATTTTATATGAGCCAATATGGACTCATATTTTTATGTACAACCGAATAATCAGACTGCCTCTGCCCACGTAATATTGTAAATTGTACGATAATAAAGGTAAAGAAACATACAAGTGTTTCTTGGATTAAATCAATAGTGAAAATAAAATATAAAAACAATATTTGGATGATGAAAGTCGAAAAAGCAGTAAAAATGTTTGACAAAATTTTAATGACATTGAAGTGGAATGCTGTTTATTCCATCTCTGACAGATAATTTACAGGAGAAAACAGTCGAGAGGAAAAGTTTAATTAAACGGCTTGGAGTTTTCTTAAACTACAGGAAAATTATGTATATTCCAAATCTCAAAAAAATTTAGTGGTGGTAGGACCGTGTGCAGGGTGCGTCCGGATCGCTACCACCATCTTATCTATTAACCACCCGCCAAGCATCAGTGTTCGCATTGTTGTGTTCCGATGTGGGGATAAGACAACCGGTGAAATTACTAGCATAGAGGCATTCCATCTTAGTCCTTAGGGTTGGCAACGCATTTGAAGTCTTAAGAATATAGTGTTGACAATTCAAATGTCTATGGGTCTCAGATTCAACTTACCATCAGGTGGCCTGAGTGCTCGTG
Organism: Acleris holmiana; assembly: GCA_949316455.1. NCBI lineage: Eukaryota > Metazoa > Arthropoda > Insecta > Lepidoptera > Tortricidae > Acleris > Acleris holmiana. The sequence goes on from OX438781.1 coordinate 1,079,829, forward strand.
TGCCTTCTACTTAACATAAAAAAAAAAAATGCATTCAAGAGATATTGGAAAATAGTTTGAAAAAAAATATGTTCGGTACCAACGATTAGAGATCACGATGTCCTTTCTCGTTGTGAATAGAATAAACAATAATTGCCAGAACACAGAATTCAGCCGAAGGATGCTTAATAGAAATTATAGTTTCAACCAGAATTTTTCAAACAAGCACGGAGCAACTTGTGTTGTGCTAGCGTAAACAAATGCATTGAGCTCACGTAATCTCTGAAACAACGCACATAAGAAGAAACGTTATTCTTTATCATCTAACGAACTTAATAAAGAACATGCATAAAAACTCAACGCAGCAATTTCGTATGTTTTACGAGCAAGGGAAAAGAGATCGTGCTAAATGTTACAAAGCAAACAGCGAAGAAATAATCGCAAGAGAAGCATTATTAATAGACGAAAGTCATACTTTTCTGATGACAAATAATTAACAAAGCACCTTGAGACAGAAATTTGATATTGTACACGAGGCAATGAGCGAAAAAGTAATTCATTGCTTCCACGAGTACAATTTGATTTAAAAATGTTTGAAATAAAAACTTTTAAATATCTGGCAAAAGACAATGAAAACACCAAGCGTCTGAGAATATGATTAAAAATGATACTATTACAATATTGATTTTAACTTTATCCAAGGATATAAGGAAGATGTTTTGATTGACATTTATTTTATCTGGTTTGATATTTCTGGTTTAAATATGAAACATTTTGTGCGTGCCAGATTTTAAATTATAACTCTTAGTAACCTAATCTTTCCGCGGTCTAAATATTGGACATCATCATCAGACATCAATCTTCAATTCACCCGTAATCTTTGTTACAGAGTCGTTAACAACCTTCTATTCGAAGTTATCTCTTAAACGTTAACCAGTTACATAAACAACCAGGAAGAAACAAAAAGGGGACACAATAAATGTCAATTAAAAACCGACTAATTACATTAGCATGACGGAACGTTACGGGAGATTGAAGATGGAAGGTACAATAATGGACGTTTGCAGATTATGAGACCAACGTGAAGATCCTTTAGGGAATTAGATAACCGTTATGAAATATGACGCAACAGTATTAGTTAAAATTGGAAGATTAAGATAAAGCTAATTTTGAAGACGGTAAAATACCCTGCAATTGGAAAATTGGTTGCTACTTCGTATTTTAAATATAAGGACGATGTCTAACAGTACTTACTGTTGGATTTATGCTGGAAAATATAGGCTTGCAACATAATAGAGACAAAGAAAGGAAACAAAAAAAAATAAAGAAACAAACATTATTTAACAAAAACGAAGGAATCACGTAAATATCGATAACCTTTCCTTTATACCTGAAACTATTTAATCATGCCAGGACATATAAAAATCTAGACAGAAATACTAGAAAATAATGATAGAAAAGACGTAATAACGGCCCTCTTCAGCACAATAAGGACCTGCTAACGAAACTTATTCAGAACTGCCTAGAGCCATCCGCTGATTGTCTTAACCTACCCCTCTTATCTTTGGATCCTCTTCCTTCAGAACAAACAAAAGCCGATCAACCGTGAATCTACTCGTATAATTGTCTTTTTTCAATTATCTTTGACGCAGGAACCTCGGCTCAATATACGATGCCTTACGTAAAGGAAACGAATGGTTACTGTGATGCTAAATACTTAGAATTGTATCCGTAATAAAATGGCACTCTAATGAATTCGTAACACACAACGAACGTGTTTTCAAACATCAAAAGAGTCCATCAAATAACCTATCTTCCAAATCTAAAAACGAATTACCTTTTGTAAATTGCAGGAAATTGACGTAGGTACACTACCAGATTGACAAGACCACCTAAAAAATTACCAGAATTTACAAGTTATTCAAATGAAATACCAAGGAATCAGAGGCCAATATGCATGTCCACTAATCTTAAACGTGACGTGTCTCCACCCTTCATTACGCCATCGAGTAGAACCTTACCAGGCGTTCAGAAACTCGAAGCAAAGTCAAATACCATCGAACAGGCAACCGAGCAGATTGGATCGCGAGAATTAAACGGGGCGGATGGGAAGGCGAAGATTTTCCAGTGAACCGAATACACCGCATTTGTGATATACGAGTACCTATGTACAGGTTGAATTGTGGGTCGGTATCTTCGAGCTGGGATCTGGGAAAAAAGGAGCTAAAATCTAGATGAGGTTTGATTATTAAAATATTTGTTTTTCCTATTCTTATTTTCCTCTTAAATATCATTAACGTTTTTTTTTAAATGACACCAGCACTGTGGATTTGTGGATGGAAGACATGCTGAGCTGCAACCTTCAAATAATAGCAGCATTGCAACCGTAAAATATGGAATTAATTATTCATGTCAGTTCAATGTAAAGTAACGTTTCTTTTTAAATCTTTCCTTTATTATTATTGTAGCCAAGACATGATTTTTGGGTTAGTGTTTTTGTTTTTGTTTGCGTTACATTTTCTTCACTTTGGTACGTAGATTTATTTGGACGGCCCGATGGCCTAGTTGGGAGTGACCCTGCCTCCGAAGCCAGCGGTCCTGGGTTCAAATCCCAGTGAGGGCAGATATTTGTGTGATGAGCGCGAATATTTGTTCCTGAGCCTTGGATGTTTTCTATTTATTTAAGTATGTATTTCTCTATTTAAGTATGTTTATAGTTGTCTAGTAGCCATAGTACAAGCCTAGAGCTAAGTTTGGGACTAGGTCAATTTGTGTGAGATTGTCCCCTGATATTTATTTATATTTATTATTTATTTATGTCAAATGTAATTTACTAAAATGCACCACAAGACGGAGTAGTTTGTCAGATATAGTTGTTAGGAAATTTAATAGTCGTGAGAAACTGACGATGTTTCTGTATTAACACTACCCTACATGACCTCTCGGATTTACAGTAAAAGGCAAATAAACAGCCAATGCTAACACCTGTCGTCGCAGTAAAATGTATAACCTAGTAGCTTCTGCTTCGTCCGCATAGATTTCGACTAAAGTTATTCCCTCGAGAAATTAGAATTTTCCGGGATAAAATGTAGCCTATGTCTTAATCCAGGGTATAAGCTATCTCCATTCCAAATTTCATCCAAATCAATCCAGCCGTTGCAGCGTGAAGGAGTAACAAACTCACACAACCATCCATCCATCTTATCCATTAACCACCCGCCCAGCAACAGTGTTCGCATTGATAAGACAACCGGTGAAATTACTAGCATAGAGGCATTCCATCTTAGTCCTCAGGGTTGGCAACGCATTTGAGGTCTTAGTATTAGAATAGTCTGGAGAATTCAAATGTCTACGGGTCTCAGATTCCACTTACCATCAGTTGGCCTGAGGGCTCGTGTGCCTTCTCCTTAAAATAAAAAAAATAAACAAACATTCGTAATTATAATATTAGTAGTATTCTTGACTATAAGGTTATAATTCTTACTGGATTGACAAATGCCAGGATTGACTTAAGTATTATCAGCCTTTTCTTAAACGTAAGAGTAATACTGTACGTAAACTATGTACATTTGCATCCGTTATGGCACTAATGACGAGTAAGGCTAAAGGTGGAATCACATCTATCAGCACCGATTCGCATTTTGTCTATAGAAAATGGCTACTTTGTATGAAGTTGCGTACGCATCTATTCTCCTTTCGCATGCGTACGCATCTTCATAAATAACAGACATTTTCTATAGACCAAATGCGAATCGATGCTGATAGATGCGATTCCACCCTTATTCCACCTAATTTGCATAATACTCCTAGATCTCAAAAGGATTTAGTGTCAAAATACCTAAATCCCAGAAGCCTAACTTTTTGTCTCATAACACCTTAGTTTAAATAAAGCTGAATTTTAAAATGTCTTATTCTCATAATGGCCAAACTTCACAACAGCTTTATCGCAGGACATCGTATGTTCAAAACAACCAGGTGCCACAATACCTAAATTTCAAATAGGCTAGTTAACCTTCATGTATAATTTGCTTTACTATCGTCTAAGTGCTGGGCACTTACATTGAAGTACCAATATTATAAAGATAATGCAAACTATTTAGGCATTTTGAAACTGTGTCATTTTTGTCATTCTGTCGTATCTGTGATTCGGCATTTTAAGGACATGTACATTCCAACATTTAGGCAATTGTTTATTTTAGGAATGAGAGGGTATTATGAGCCCATGGCAATTTGAAATTAAGTTAAATTTGTAAATTATGTATTATAAAAATCAGGTGGTATACTCCCTATTCCTAATGGCTGATTTTATTCTACGTGGTATATTTTTCAGTCGCATAAGGATTGTAAACAAAGACCAATTTAAAAACTGTTAGATCCAACACGATTTAACCAGTCTCCAGGCTGCTAAGCACTTCGCTTTCAAATAAATATCACGAGAAAAATTACTTTAATAAATTTATTGTATCCTCCCCAACTGAGGCCGTGCATATCAAACGGATCCTTACATCTGGCAGTTACGTCACTTTCAACATTGCTGTTATACTAATAACATGGGTGCTATAATCAAAACGTTGTAAACGCCAACCGCCATAAGGTATTCACAGAATATTTGGTTCAGGAATCAGATCCCCCGTTTTATAGGCCGTGAAAGGCGGAAGCCTTTATACGAGCGAATATAGGTCGCGTTTACGGAAATGCTAATGGCGTATGTATAGCGTCGTAAATAAAACATATACAACGTATGTGCGGGAGCCGTTTTTACATGATAACGACTGCTTTATTTGTAGAAATAAGGCTGCTCGTGTGGTTACCGGGTTAGTATAGTGCCACTCCATGTCTTCCTGCGTGCATGTTGTAAGAGGCGACTAAGGGAATAAAGCTTCGATCAACAATAACCAACTAGATGTCAGGTCGGCGCAAAAATAACGTCTCCGTAAATAACGCCTCACTTGTGGCGTGAGGTCTTATTTTGTTTAGTTCGATCCAAACACAGCCAACGTAAACGCGTTTCACAATGCCGCAGTGTGCACTCAAAAGTTGCAAAAATAACTACCGAAAAAGCAATATATCGGTCGGAGTGTCTTACTTTAGGTAAGTAAATGTAGAATAATTTATATTTTAAGCTATAAACTAACAATTAATATCAAATTTCCCATTTTAAACGTATTCTACTAAACGTACGCGCGTGTTTGGCCAAGGTTGGGCCAACCCGGCCAATAGACGCAACCAACTTTTGCTTAACAGAACAGTAGATGCATGGAGTAGATTTTTTTTTGTAATTTTTTTTATTTCTGATATCATATTACCAGAATTTAAAAAAATGTTATGGTTCTACTTTTGTGTCTTGTTTGTTGGATTGTCATAAGATATTTACATTTTAGGTTTCCTAGCAATCCATTTACGTGTGCAGAATGGATCTCGATTGTCGCCAGAGAAAGAAGAGATGACTTTTATAAGCCAGCTAAAAACTCTGTGATATGTTCAGATCACTTTGATAAAGTGGATATATGCGGAAATACTAACCGACGTAGATTGGTTAAAAATGCAATTCCCAAATTACAGGTACATCCACATTACTCAATCGAAATTCATTTTTTCGTGTTTTTATGTTCTGCTAAAATATATTTTTAGCACGGTAAATCTTTGTGTTATTAGAATTAAATATTTTTTATTAATAAAGGGTATTTTCAAAAAAACAGATTCAACCTCCGTCGGAGGATCTACAATTAACAACACCCAATACCAAACTCTCAGTATCTGATACTGACGTAATGGTGAGTCATTTTTATTTAGCTGTAGGCAACGTTAATTTTGTGATGTGATTAAATTATCGTTTTATTGTAATTATGCATTATATATTTTCTTTTAAAGTAAGCAAAATCATTTAAGTAGAAAATTTCTTAATACTCGTATTTCTTGCTTCCCTACAAGTTTGCTTAATGAGTAATGTTTATTGATGCCATGGCAGATAGTTGATGACATACTGATTTTTTTTTATTCGTCTTGAAAATTTTAGGGGTTAAATCAGTAAGTCATACTGACCAACTTTCACTATGGGACCAACCCCGAAATCGCGAAAAAAAATTTGACCCTCCCATACAAAACATCGTTAGCTGACTAGCCAAAATGTATGGGATGGTTAATTTTTTTTTCGCGATTTCGGGGTTGGTCCCATAGTGAAAGTTGATCAGTATGACTTACTGATTTAACACCCAAAATGTTTAAGACGAATAAAAAAACACCGTGTATATTATCCTAGATTAAACTTCAGTTATTTTTTTACAGCCTCTATCACCGACTTGTGGATTAACCATCACACAAAAAGCCACCTGCAACCAAGACCAAGCAGACCATACTTCTGTTATGACGTCTCCAGATGCATCTTTATCAGATTTAATATCAGTCTGTGAAACACCTAGAAAGAGATTTCTCAATAAACAGTTACTCGCTGCTCGTAAAACCATACTCAGTAAATCAAAAAAAATTCAGACGTTGCAAAAAGTAAACAAGAGGCTGGTAAAAAAAAATTGTTCATTAAAAACTATAGTTAACTTGTTGAAAAATAAACAATCAATAGACGAGACAATCTTAATAGATTTGTCAAAAAATGTTGAAGTAGCAGAAGTATTTAATGGTATGTATATAAAGAATAAAAAACAGCGTAAAAAACCGTTTTCAAAATATCCGTCGGGTGCTAGAAAATTTGCCTTAACGCTCCATTTTTACTCCCCGGCTGCTTATCAATACGTACGCAAAATGTTCAACACATGCTTACCACACCCTCATACGCTGTACGAATGGTACCGGAGTGTCGATGCGGAGCCCGGATTCTGTGCTGAAACTTTGAACAGGATGGAAGCAAAGGCAAAAAAAAGTGGGAAAACAATATTATGCGCCCTTGTTGCGGATGAGATGGCGATTAGGAGACAAAAAACATGGACAGGTAAGCGTTATGAGGGAGTGGTAGACATGGGTTTAGGAAGCGACGATAGCAACCAAAAGGCTAATCAGGCATACGTTTTTATGTTGGTTGCAATTAATGAGTCCTGGAAATTACCACTGGCATACTTTTTTATTGATAGTATGAAAGCAGACATGAAAGCCAATTTGATTAAGATCGCACTAGAAAAATGTGAAAAAATAGGGATTCAGATACGTTCCGTAACATTTGATGGTTGTAAAACGAATATTGGAACCATGAAAAGTTAGGATGCGAGGTAGAAAATGGAGAAAATATGAAAACAAACTTTAAACATCCTTGTGCAGATTATAATGTAGTTGTGTTTCTAGATGCTTGTCATATGGTAAAGTTAATGAGAAATACTTTTGAATCAAAAAAAATATTACACACAATCGATCAAAAACAAATTAAATGGCAATTCATTACAAAATTACACAATTTGCAAGAGGAGAACAGTTTGCATTTAGCAAATAAATTATCTCATAGACACATATATTTTAAAAATCAGATCATGAATGTCAGATTGGCCACACAGTTACTGAGCAGGAGTGTTTCAAAAGCATTAGAATTTTGTGACAAAACTTTGAAAATTGCGGAATTCCAGGATTCTGATAGTACTGCAGAATTCATAACGATTTTAAATAATCTATTTGATGTCCTAAACACACGAAATTTTAAAGATTTTGGTTTTAAGAAGCCCCTTAGTAAAAGTAATTCTGTTGAAATATTGTCATATTTGTCGAAAGCAAAAGATTATTTACTATCGCTGTCTATTAAAGTTCAATATAAAAAAAACTGTTAAAATTGGCAGTGAATCAAGAACAGTGTTCACATATAAATTAGTACCCTTAATAAAGACTCAAAATAATACTGGCTTGTTGGGACTATTGACATGCATAAGTAGCTTGACATATTTGTATTACACTTTAGTTGAAACTGACATCCTTTCATTTCTATTGGCCTACAAATTCAGTCAGGACCATGTCGAGCTGTTCTTTGGCGCTATTAGAAGTCAAGGTGGGCATAATAATAACCCGAACAGTCGACAGTTTAAAGCAAGCTTTAAAAAACTTTTGTCTCATTTGGAACTTAGTTCAAAATTTACTGGCAATTGTCTCCCACTTGATAACATTCCAATTCTATCTGGAACTCAATCTCTCGATAAGATTAATAACACCTCGATAGGCCATCGTCTTGATGTTAGTGAAGAGAGAAACATAAGTAAAACTGAGACTCTTAATAACATACACTTACAGCAAAGTTTTGAAAAATATCAAAAAAATTGCGATGAACTTTCTTCTACATTGGATGAAAGTCCAGCTTGTAGTGTTATATCGCAAATAGTATGATTTATTTCCGGATTTGTTGTTAGTAAATTAGTCAAGAAACTAAAATGTAACCAGTGTATAAAGAACTTGTACGCAACAGAAAAACAAAAATTTCACAAGTTAATAGACTTAAGAGACATGGGAGGGTTATTCTATGCCTCTGACGATGTATATAATATTTGCATGAAAACTGAAAGCGTGATTCGACATTTTATTCGGGTGAGTGGAGGTAAATCTTTACAAAAAAAGTACGATAAGAACTTTATATGTACTATAGTTTTAAAATTATACATTGACAAGAATATATTTCCTACAGGCGATGCACACAACCACGAAATTACTTTACTCAAATCAGTAATTGAAAAGTTTACTGACGTAAGGTTACATTACATATGTAAGAGAGAAACAGGAGATATTAAAGATAAATCTAAACGACAATTATACAATAAACTCAATTTATTTAAAGGAAATTAATTCCGTGGTTGGTGGTTGGTTTTTGTGGGTATTGTGTAAAATTAAACGTTATTAACTTAAAATATATAAATTCAAATGGTATAAAATCACTAGCCGTAATCATCATCATTTTGAATTTTGAATTTGAATCATTACTTTGCTCTAAAGTTCATTTTCTATAACATTTAAAAGTTCTAAATAAGTACAGAAGTATAAACAGAAAATATTCAGCTTTTGACAGTTGTGTAGTCCCTGTTTGTTATTATACTTTATAAAACATATAGCAAAATCTAGAAATATGGTACGGCTGTGCTTTTGTTTTGCTCAACTTGGCGAGGGTACTGCCGTGCCCCCAGAATACTTATAGAAATTAATTTGTATACCCTTTTTAATTATGGCAAGTGAATCGTTAAAGCAAAGAAAATTTAAGTGATTTTGTCACCATTGATTTAATACCAAATAAGGAGATACCATTTTTTGTAAGTCAATTAATAAAGTTGTAAGCGCGTTTTTTGTTTTATTCATTCAATCATTAATATCATCATCATAGGTACTTATTTATTTATTTTTGATATTATTTCATACTAATAAAATACATAAATATAATGTACACAAAATCATAATGTCATTAATAAATATTTATACTAACAAACATACTTGCCCAAATCATAAATAATCTTAACTAAAGAACTAAACTTTCACGTACCTACTTAATAATAATAAGTACCTACTTACACTATTTTAAAGTTCAATGCGACTCCATACCTCCTGTAGTAAAACTCGAAGACGCATGAAGAGGGGTAAAAGAACCGAAACAAAACGATGTTACTCACAAGGTAATAACAGGAAAAGCACTTTAATAGTTGCCGTAGAAAGTTGGTTTTACAATAAATGTTTTGACCTACGACTTTTCATTTCTAAGTGACAGATGTAATTTATTGTTTTGCTAATTTGTTTGTGACGAATGGTCGTAAGTATGAGATTACATTTTGAATATTTGTGACTTTTTTACTAAGTGCTATAGTTGCAATTGGGTTGAACTAAAAATATTTTAAAACTTTTGTCTCGGTTCGTTCGTAAACAAATGAAGTTGTGTAAGCATATGTCACGCGGACAGTATTTAGCTTCGATTTTGTAAGTGATCCCTTATCTAGTTGGTTATTGTTGATCGAAGGAATAAAGGCTTGTAGTACTATTAGGCGATCGGCTTCCTGTAACTAATACACTGGCAGGATTCCTTTATAGTGACAGGTTACTTTAAAAAAATCTTTCCAAGTGGTTATTTTTTTAGTGGGGTATTCTATTGAGAGGTTAGTGTTTCAAAAGATTTTATCGGTGAATGGGTGGTTTTCTAAACGGTCCAAAATGTGCACGGCAGTTAGTGACTGGCAACTGACAACACAGTAATAGTTAATAATTTACCATCCCCTACAGTGCGTGTCAAATAAATAATTGCCCACCTTTATAAACTAATTGTACATAATCTCGCCGATTGGAGGGTAGTCCGCTAACGGGTGCGCTAATGAAGACGCATGACCGCGCAAATTGTAACGAACGAGGGTATTTGCATAATTGTAAATGAGCCGTTGTTCGGGATGGACGCGGACGGGCGTGAATACCGTTCTAAAATAGTTAGCGCATTACCAAATGTATACCTAGTATGGTAAATGTAGGACTATATACTTTACTAGCGACCCGACCTAGCTTCGCTTCGGTTTATGTAAATTTTCTGTAACACCCGTACATAACCTCGTGATGCCCACAATACTACAAACAGGAAGATTTTTGTAAGTGGGAATTTGAACCTAATAGCAAAGCAATAAAGTTTAATTGCCTTTGCTCTTAAATGCCATTTTCAACTTTTAAACCAATGAAAATGAGCACAAAAATATATAAAGGGTAACTACATATATAGACGACATTATCAAAACATGCAGTCGGGTTTTAAAAACTTGCTTTTTGTTAGACTTTCTTACCTTTTAAAAGAATATCAAACAGAAACCCATCCAATAAATATAAAATTTAATTATAATAACTGTTACTAAAGATTAGAAAACTGAAAAGGAAAGACGTTAAAGATTAAGAACGACCTCCCCGCAGCACTGGGAGTAATTAGCCCGTTAAATAACTCTTTGCAAAGTCAAAAGAAAATGGCAGTAAGCCGGATAAAGTCGGAGTTATGATAGGATTTTACATTAACAAGGAAATGTGGTTAGTGGGGTTACAATGTAGAAGACTAAAAGTCTTTTAAATCCTTCTCAATTTCACAGGCTACTTTCTACAAGCTTTTATTTCACTTCACGTGAATATTTCAGTCAATTATTGTAAGGCAAGAACAAGTTCCTAAAATGAAGAATACATCATTTAAACCTGATGACAATGCTATTTTATTTATTTATTTATGTATTTATTTAACATGTAAACATGGCATTACAGTTGGTGGACTAGTGCAGCATGAAACAAACGGGACCACCTTAAAACTCCAAAATATTTTTTTCCGAATATTAGTTTTTTTAAATTTTCATTTTTCCGAAAACTATGTTACGTTGGCGTTGGAGCTATTTTAAATAAAATGCATTAATTAGTTGTTATACTTAGGTTATGTTGGGTTTGATTTATAAAAAATATCAAAAAATAAAGTCATCTACATATAAAAAATGCATTCAAGGTCCCAAGGAGATAATTTATTGGATTAAAAAACGGAAATATCCTTACGTTCTTTTATATAGAAATCTCGGAAATATTATAGTCTCTAAGAGCCGATCTGATGCTAGAATTGAAAGGTGGCAAGTGGATCTCCGATATACTTGACAAAGAACCACGCAGTTGAGACTTGTTAGTACGATCTCGATAGGACGATAATGACTGTGAAAAAAGTACGTTCTGCAACAAAAGCTTGCAATAAGAGAGCAAAGTTGGTTTTTGCCGAGAGTCCTGAGGGATTCTGACACTTAGACTTAGAACTTTTCACATCAGCAGTGGGAACATATTATTTACTCAAGGTAGTAAAGACAACGTGGTAAAAATTAAACAACATAAGGACCAAAAAGTTTTTTTTTTTAACTTCCGTTGTGCGACGTAAATTAGCCATACAATTGTAAGGATTCTTTTCGTCGCACAAGAACTTATCCGTCTTCGTTGTTTGTATGGGTGCGCTTAACTATGGCCCTCAGCCATGTATATTGGCAGGGAGCGAAACTTTGATGCCGATGACGTCGACGCTTGAAAGGCGAAATGGGATAAGCGACATTTTTTGTGATATTGAGTTACATAATATCGTTCAAATCATCTGATTTTTCTCATTTGAACGATATATGTAGCTCAATATCACAAAAAATGTCGCTTATCCCATTTCGCCTTTCAAGCGTCGACGTCATTATGACGCAAATTGACATATAGGGTGCTTTTATATAAAAACAATATTGCGACTCCCACTGATTCTTAATAATGCTATAATGATAATGTAAATATTTAAAAAATTACATAGACAAAATATTTTATTGGGTAATGTAATTGTAACGAAAAATACTCTGTCCACAAGTAAATAAAAATCATTAAATAGAAAATTCGTTGGATTTCGAAGAATGCAGAACGCTTAAAATTCAAACGCAAACATTCAGGACACTATAACTGTCGAATCTCTATAACCGCACCTGGAGCAAATAATGTTCAACCTTTCTTCATCTAAATCAATATCTTCTGATGGTAAAGACTATAAAAATAATTAATTATACAAAACTAGGTACTGGAAATCCCATATTAAAAACCATCCAATTTACAAATAATAAAATACAAGTAAACTTGTTATTGTCTCCAACAATCTTCTTTTTTATGACAATGACAGAAAATTATGTTAAGTACCGGCCGTCTCATCTCAAGTGTCAATATCGGTAAACTAAAGAGGCCAATAAGTTGCTATTAGTGATGATGTAAAATCTATGTAAAACCACTCTGTATTTAGCTTGGCGTCATACGCCTGTCATCGGCACCAAAGTTTCGCTCCCTGTATATTGGTCCCCCAGCCGCCCGCGTATCATACGCTACCACCATCGATGATGTAAAAATAATAATTGAAATGTTACATAGTTTCACGCTCGCAGCAAAATCGAATTATGCTCCCTGTCTTTTAATGGGTAAGGACCAAAAAGTTGGCCACGCGAGCTCAAGCAATTAAATTTTCTATGAAACTTTTCCGTTGTGCTACGACAATTAGCCATACAATTTTCATAGCACAACGAAACTTTTTTCACCTTCGTTGTTTGTATGATTAACTACGCTTTATACTATTGTCCAACTTTTTGGTCCTTACCCTAATAGCAAAACCTACCTTTTTGAGGTAGGTAATGTGGAGAAAAAATGTTTTAGTCAGATTTTTTTCCATTTATTTTACAATTTGTCTCCGATAAACATTAAAACAATAATACATCGAAAACGAAGAAAAAAAAATTAAACGACTTAATGTTAAAAAAGTATTGCTGCTAGCGCCATCTGTAATGAAAACGTTCGAAGCCCTATTTGTCTAAACGGGCGTTCAGACTTGTTTACCCGCCCAGCTAGCAAGTGTTTACCATCACAAACCGAGCCATTAACGCCAACTAGTTTTTAAATTGCATGTGAAATGTTCGTTAAGTATGTACTTATTTTAATTATGTAAGCATAGCGGACCGTTCACAACACAATTAAGAACTTTAAAATGTTTCTTTTTACGATTGCTAATCCAAATGAAAGTTTCTGGTATCACAATTACTCGGAACATTATTAATTTCACCGATTATCTCATATACTGCCTTTTAAAAACCTACTAAACCCCGCTGCGCTCGTCGTCGCACCTAACAAGTGCCTAAAGCTTCTAGGCTGGGACAATATCATATGATAACAAAGTAAGTAATTTTATCGATTTAAAATTTAATATTACCATATCGGGATTGTGACTTTTCTGGAAAAAGTAATTTAAAATAAGTATACATCTTCTTCTTCTGCATTTTATTTGCATGCCCACTGTTATTTATTTATTTATTTATCATAAAGTTCATTCGTAACTAACAGCTAAGTGCCAAAACATTACAAACTTAAATCTAGACTATCATTATTAATTAGCCAGTCGTCCATCTTGTAGCATTCGCATACTTTCATCGATCACTGCTCTTGATCGTAACGCAAACAGATCGCAATGTGGCGCTGCCTTGAGCACGGCGTTGAGAGCACTGTTGGGTATATCGGTCTCCAATTATTTTCTATTTTGCCCTATTTTCAGTTAGTCTGGTCCATAGAGGGCCAGCATTCTCTCTACTATCATCGGACCATCGAGCAAAAGATTATTTCTCACTGTCGAACACGTACAAAATAATATTCGGTTAAGTACCTTCGTTATTTTTACCTAAAAGTGATTTATAATCTCAATATGTTTATTATCCAAGTGTTGTTAAAAAAGAGGAAATCCTTGAAGCGAATGGATACTAACTACGATAGCCAAACAAAGAGAAGTAATCTAGAACCCCAAAGGCTCATCTTACACAAATCGATACCCACTCGATCAACAGCTATTCGATATCGAGATAAATAAGGCATCGCAATCTGTATAACGCTCTTAAATATCGCTTCTTTTGTTCGCCCCATCGCGCCCCCAATTTATTAGCCCGAACGTTCCAATAGGGAATAAAGGATTCGATATCTTCGCACAAAGCTCGTATCATGCACGTATTATTCTATGATGTAACGTTTTGGGTTTAACCGATAGAGGGCGCCCTAAATTTGCCTCGGAGTTAATTGTTGGTAGTACCAACCCGTGTTTACAAGACCCTAGGCGTTTTAAGGTAGCGGAATGGGATTCTATCATTTCATAACCAACGTTTCACAAATGATTCATTTCACAAACATATCATTTAACAACCCGCATTTTTTCCGAAACTGTAAATAATTCTGGATTTATTTCAGAACCATCGTGTAGAACCTTGTAGGTTAGGTTAGGTTAGTTTTATAAAAAAACCTGTTATATTTGTAGTTGCAGAAAAAAAAGTAGGTTGGCAAATGAATAGGTTGCGGAACGATGCATTTGTCAAAGATTTGTCGGCGAAAAGGTAGGGTTTACATTCATCTGGCATAACTTTTTTTGGCTTAATCATTTTTTTGGCATACAGTCTTTTTTTTCAGAAACCGTATACTTTTCAGGATTGTTATAAAATAAACCTAACCTAACCTAATGGGCTTTATGCAATGCTATTTTAAACAATCCTGAAAAGTATACGGTTTCTGAAAAAAAAGACTGTATGCCAAATGATGATTATGCCAAGTGATGATTATGCCAAAAAAAGTTATGCCAGATGAAGGGAACCCAAAAGGTAGAGATAACCTAGCGGATTATTAGAAACGAATTCTCAGGCGGATTCTATACGCTGTTATAAGCTTCGTTAACAACACAATTCGTAAAGTAGGAGCAGATTATCTTTCGGAAACGTTACCTAGTTTGAATACCAGTAAAGGACAAACTTCACCGGCGAACAATGAAAATCTTTTGTTAGAGATAGCCTTTAAAGTATTGAGAAGATATTGCGTATTGATTTTTTAACGCGTTGAAGGAGACTAACGATTTCAATGTAAGTTCTATGTCTACTGTGTTACATATTACGATATTACCGAGTACAGTTGTAAACTATTTTCCTTTTATTAATAAAAATGTGATTTCATTCATAAGGCATTTGGTCGCTTAGCTAACAATACCGCACAAGTTAAAATTCGCTGTATATATCATTTTGAACTGTGTATTAAACTCAATTAACTCTTAATTATCGTGCGTTAATAATTATATTGTTTCTTTAAAAGTAAAGGATGAAAAGATAAAATATGTTTATTTTACACAAAAAAAAAACATCTATTTTTAGGTGTTACTTAGTTATTTCTGGTTTTTTATAAAACTAAACTAACTTAACCTATAGGGTTCTACACGATGGTCCTGAAATAACTCCAGAATTATTTACAGTTTCGGAAAAGAACGCGGGTTGTCAAATGATATGTTTGTGAATTTTATCATTTGTGAAACCTCGGTTATGAAATGATAGGATCCCCGTTCTTAGGCATGGGTAAAAGTATTTATGATGTCGATATCGATATGCATGGCCGGGTTTTATCGTGTACAGTCTTTATACATTTTTGTTTCGTATTTCATGATAATCAATGCCATAAGAAGTAGAATCCACTATCAGTAGAACAAAAACACTATAATCGCTATTTCACAATTCTGCCCTGCTAAGCCAAATAGCAGTATGTCAAATAAGTCTCCTGTAGCAATCAAAACCTTATTACTAACAAGAGAAGGTTGAATCTACTTTGGCAATTGAATCTGACATACTGTGTTTTAGCTTAGGAGGGCAGAATTGTTCGAAGTTACAATTTAACTTTTTTTATGTTTCGAGGTGCAGGCCAGTGCATGAATTAATTAAAATAAACACGTTTAATTTTTGTCTAAGACAATCATTACGGTAGAGATAAAGTATCGACCCCAAACCAGTCCAGCTACCAAATGGCACCTCCGATAACGGGGTCTACTGTTGATACACTGAATCAATGAACATAATTACCTAGTTATGAAATATTAACAAGCTGAATCTGACCACTATCTCAATAATTAGAAGCTCAGTTAACTAGCTTGGCTAGATGTTACGTGTAGAAGCTGGCTGGAAGCTAAGACCCCAGATCGATAAGAAGACAGAGGTTCTCAGTTTTTACGCTCCATACGAGGGGTGATCCTTATGTTTTGATAATCGGTATGAACTATCCCCATAATGATGTTCTTTTAATGAGAACTATACCTGGGCCTCTATTCAGGTGCGTTAAAACGATATCGTGATTGACACGTTTAAGAATCGTTTATGTCACAGTAGCCATTATTGTAAATGACATAAGAGTTATCAAAACGCTGACAATACGGAAACAGGTCAAAAACGATATCGTTATTACCTTGTAGAATTCCAGCCCAGGTTGGTTGTCTGGAAAAGATCGCTAATCAGCGATAAGACCGCCTGTTGTTTACCTGGGTCTTCTAAATTGTGCAAATTCTTTGTGATGTTTTTGTTTGGTGGACAATAAAGTGTTTTGTTACCATGGCACTGATCAACCTTAAATTAAAGAAAAGAATATTTATACATTATTAATTTGTATTTCTGTGATAGCTAACAAAAAAACATATGTATGAACAATTTTATAAGTCGGCAAAATAGTGTTTTTTGTTCTTATTTGGAGCGGTGTGAAAAAATGTTGCTACTGAAAATGAAACCTTGGTTTAGTATCTATATGATTAAGGATAAATAACTTTGTAGTCTTTTTTATCTCCAGGTCTGTCACCAAAATTTAGGGTAGGTTTCAGGTTTCGCAGATACGCGTCATACTCGTGAACGGGTGCTGTTTGTGGGGTCCGGTCTGTTCACGTTTGCAAGGACTGGTTCTTCAGTTTATTATTCTAGTTATGGCTTTTGACGTAGAGACCTCGTCGTGTTGTTCTCCTAGACTCATTATTTTTAGTTTCATGTTATTAGCCATACATTTGTATTGATTTTATTTGTTCTAGCTTTAATAATTATTATTTATTACTTTATTAAGTACTTGTAATGCAACTTACTTTTAAGTATTACTGTACTTTATGATTGAAAAAAATGACCTTCTGCTGGAGTTTCTTGGCGCTTCTTCACCGCAATGATGGTCTTATCTGAAGCGCTAGTAAATTCACTTCATATTACCGACGTGTAAAAGAGCCCCATGGGGGCCTATTAACTGAATAAACATTTTTATAATTTGATTTGATTTCACCCATTAATTGAACGTTTTGACCGCCCCGGCCGCCTGCTATTTTTTGTGCCGTTGACGCCAATCACTTCATATGCCTCAACCGCACCGACACAAAATGTATGGACCCGCCGAAACTATACGAAGTGACTAACATACATGTAACATAGTCATAAAAGTATAATTTGAGGGGTAAATGAACGTGGAACCTAAATTTTGTTCAGAATTATAAAGTTACTATAACACAATTTACTTTATGAAGTCGAATTTTAACTAAATGTTTTCCTGTAATAAAACCGAACTTTTCTTATACCAACATTATAAATGCGAAACTGTGTTTGCTTGTTTATTTATTCCGTTCGAGGTTCAACGCATAGACACCGACATAAGGTACTTTTATCACAAAATATCTTCTAGTACTCAAACTAATAGCGATTAACGACTAAAACGCAGACAACGCCGCGGGCAAATTCTATTTGTAGAAGGTGAATAAATAAATAAATAAATATCAGAGGACAATCTCACACAAACTAAGCTCTAGGCTTGTACTACCCATAGTACAAGCCTAGAGCTTAGTTTGTGTGACCCATACTAGACAACGATAAACATACTTAAATAGAAATAATTTTAATTATTAAGTGAATCGTTATTATCCTTTTCACATAAAAGCTTTTATGTCCTCCACATTATGTCCACTCAACTCACCACGTAACATACAACATCACGTGTACGCTGCCCATTAAAACTAAAAGGTCGTATGCGCACGGACTTCATACTTCTATACCACCTTTTTCTTCTGAAATGCAGTATGGCAGTAAATATTAACGAGCATACAAACGCCAGCTCGAGTAAGGCGTGTTCACGACGAGGAGATAAGTGAATCGAATGATGCGGAATGCACTTTAATGCACGCGATTGAGTTTAGAGCTATCGGTTTGCAAGGGTTAATGTCGCGCGGTTACGAGTCTCACGATTATCTAGATCAAGTTACGAAAAACTGTACTTTTTAGGAGCAGTATTTCTAATCGCCTTTTTTGGTGTTTTTCCCTAATGCGTTTTGTCCCGTCGCATTATTTCAAATTCCAGAAATAAATTGAATAGTGTCGCGGAGCTCCTATTTCCGGGAGCTTGGCCCTTCGGGCTAGCTACAAAAGAGACGTAACTTAAACCTACCTACTTATTCCAACCTAACAACTTAAGTAAAAAAGCTTGCGACTGTGAGAAATAAAGATCTGAAAATATGCAAGACTGGATGGTGTATGTGTGTGTATGTTAATTCCTTTCATTCATCATTATGTGTCCGTAGGAAAGGCTATGCTAGGCTATTTATAACATAAGTATTTAAAAATACTATACACGAGTTCTACAAAAACAAAGTCGAGGGCAGAAGCAAGTAATCATATAATAAAAACATGTCTACCAACCCGGTGAAAGAACGTGCTAATTTAACTAAAAGGAAGACGCATTACCTGCGATATTTTAGTTCCATTAACTTTTCCACTGGCGTCAGAGGGAATGAAAAAGTCCCTCCGGCCCGGAGCATTTATTATTCACGGCTTGTAGGAGGAACTGCAGCGGGATATAAATTTGAATATTTGTTCACGTTTTTCCCGAGATTATTAAACTTTAAGGGTATGTTTCACTCGACTCTGTCAAGCTGATTTCTAAGAAAATTGATTAATTCGCAATTTTATATTTCTGAATTTATAAAGTTTTTTTTTTTTAATGTTAATGAGAGAAGGCACACGAGCACTCAGGCCACCTGATGGTAAGTGGAATCTGAGACCCATAGACATTTGAATTCTCAAGACTGTTTGTGTTGAATGTTTTTATTAAACCCACTAAAATATTTATAGGAGCGTTTGCAGTGAAATTTATATTTTCTGCAATACAGTAATGCGTTTGTTATCACATCGACAAGTTTCGACAGAACGACGGGTTTTATGGGATTCAAAGAAGTAGGATGCACTTTAAATCATCAAAGCCAGTTTTTATTAAAAACAAATATAAATTCGTTATTTTGTTTTCAGGTGACATTTTATTTTATTTTGTTAACGACACGAATGGAAACTATGTTTAGTGTGAGTCATCTCGTTTTGTTTTTTAAATATCGTTTTTTTTTTTTTTTTTTATGTCATGGAGAAGGCACACGAGCACTCAGGCCACCTGATGGTAAGTGGGACCTCAGACCCATAGACATTTGAATTCTCAAGACTATAATCCTAAGACCTCAAATGCGTTGCCAACCCTGAGGACTAAGATGGAATGCCTCTATGCTAGTAATTTCACCGGTTCCCTTATCCCCACACCGGAACACAACAATGCGAACACTGTTGCTTGGCGGGTGGTTAATGGATAAGATGGTGGTAGCGATCCGGACGGACCCTGCACAGAGTCCTACCACCACTAAAAAAACCACCTGTCTTTTAAATGACAATTATTCTTCTTCTCTGCTAACTTTTACAGTTGGGGTCAATAAGCAACGCGTATAAAAAGCCTTATCTTACGCATTCCATGCATACCCCTTGGCACCAAACTCCGCGAAACATGCCAGCTGCCCTAGACTTCCAATTGGTGTAATTGCACAGTAAATCAGCTGGCATCTCACTGCCAACTACCCAAGTCAGCCTGTCTAGAGTAAACAACCTGAATTTTAAATTAATAAACCAAATTTATAAAGTGTTTCTTAATTTTTTCGGGCCAAGCTGGTATTAATAGCATTTTGCAAATATTGGGATCACAAACATATCATTTGACAACCCGCGTTTTTTTCCCAAACTGTAAATAATTCTGGATTTATTTTAAGACTATCGTGTAGAACTCTATACGTTAGGTTAGGTTAGTTTTATAAAATCCTGGATTATTTGTAGTTACAGAAAAAAAGCAATTTGGCAAATGTAATCATTCGGTTGCGAAATGATGCATTTGTCAAAGATTTGTCGACGAAAAGGCAGAGAACCGCAAATATTACATGGTTAAAGGTTGATAGAATAGCAATTACCCGTGTGGTTGCCGGGTTAGAATAGTGCCACTCCATGTCTTCCCGTGGATGTCGTGAGAGGCGACCAAGGGAATAAGGGCTTGTAGGTCTGCTAGGCGATGGGCTTGCAACCTGTCACTAATACACTGGTAATCATCTTAGCCTGACTATGCAAAATGTGGTTACAGAATTATCAAAGAGTTTAGAGTTGTTGGTATTCTGTTGCTCTGCCTACCCCACTCTGGGAATAAAGGCGTGACGTTGTGTATGTATGTAGAATAGCAATTAAATAAATAGTTCTTGTGAGTGCACTGTGATGTTTCTCGCCAGACAGCTACTTATTTCACACAATACTACAGAGTGTCTACACGGTAATAACGATATCGTCTTTGACATGTTTCCGTATTGTCAACGTTTTGATAACTCTTATGTCATTTAATGACATAAACGATTCTAAAACACGTCAAACGCGATATCGTTATAACGCAGTAGAATAGAGGCCCAGTGCGTCTATTTCTTCAAGCCCGTTGGCTAGCGGTCGCTGTCTCACTCGTACTCACATCTATCAGTATATTTGTCACAACATCAGTGTTCACATTGTTGTGTTCCGGTGTGGGGATAAGACAACCCGTGAAATTACTGGCATAGAGGCTTTCCATCGTAGTCCTCAGGGTTGGTAAAGGATTTGAGGTCATCGGATTCTAGTCTAGATAATTCGAATGTCTATGGGTCTCAGATTCCATTTACCATCAGGTGGCCTGAGTGCTCACGTGCCTTCTCCTTAACATAAAAAAAAAACTCGTGTTTCTTAGAAAAACGAAGCTTGCCGAGGGGCATTAAATGTACTTGTTTGTTGCCTGACAGCATGAGCGTGTCATGCTCGCTCAAAGGTCTTGGCTGACGGCGGCGTCGTTGATCTGGTCGCCACCTTCCCGAACACATGGTTGAGGGAGGCGATGGCTGATACACGTTTCATACTCGTGAACCTCACCATTGATTTTTAAACTGCGGTCCTGGTTTCAAATCCCGGTAAGGGCAGATATTTGTGTGATGAGCACGATTATTATGTATTTACGTATGTATATGTATTTATCTATAGGGAATAAGGGCTTGTAGTACTGTTAGACGATGGGCTTGCAACCTGTCACTAATACACTAGTAAACTTCTTAGCCTAATTGTGCAAAATGTGGTTACAGAATTATCAACAAGTCTTTTTAGAGTTGTTGGTATTTCTGTAGCTCTGCCTACCCCACTGTATTTATCTATATAAGTAAGTTTATCGTTGTCTAGTACCCATAGAACAAGCCTAGAGCTAAGTTTGGGACTATGTTAGTTTGTGTGATATATTAAAAAAACAACGTCCAATCGTCTAGAGCCCTGGTAAGAAACAAACAATTGTGTTTTAAAATATATCTATTGTAAGAGATTCACAGACAGTTTTAAATCAACAATATATCATCCAAAATTGAAACTTATTAATGAACCCAAATCCAAAACAACTTTCTCGATAAAGAATACATTTGGGTGGTTACTTAGCGGTAAACCTTCTGAATAATTCAATATGGGAATATCGTGTGGGAGTCTCGGGGTGAATTGTCGGTTTGGGACAAATCGGGTGATCCTGCGGCGAAAGATTCGGGATAAAATTGAATGGTTAAATTTAATAAGCTGTGAACGCAACTGCGTCCTTCGCAGATGGGATGTAACGAAGATGGAACATATTAAGGATTGATGTATTCATGTCTTCCGTGTATGAGGGGAGCGGGCAGTATTAGTAAGTTGCTAGCAAAAATAAAATTATTTGAATTTTTTTCTTTATCAGTCTTTGTTCTGAGATATTAGACAGATGAAAGCTTAGATTCCTTATGTCGTTAATGTAAACTCAGAACTCAGTTTAAAAATAGGACAAATCAAACTACTTTTAAGAGACGTGAATCTAACATATTTTTTTTTTTATATTGACTTTGACTTGGCCGACAGTTTGTATTATTTCACAAACAGGCTAAGATGGTTTACTAATGTTTCACCGAAAATTATTTAGCAAATTCTTAACTCGCCAAACTACGTATCCCATATTTTTATTTGGTCAAATTTTTATTTCCCAACTCAACGTTTCGCACTGATATCTATTCTCAACTAATGATTTGATAAATTATTGTTAGACAAATTATTACATGGGATTCTTTTAAGATGTCAATTATGTCTTCGTCAAATGTATTGTTTGGCATACCTTAATTTAGCAACATATTGAAATGCATTATGAAGTCTTATTAAAGTTATAAATGTAAAAATACATCTATCAATCGGAGTCTGTCCGTTTTAAGGGTCATAAAAAAAGAACCCTAACCTACCTAGATATCTGGGAGCCGATTCATTTTTAGGGTCATAAAAAAAAAAACCATAACCTACCTATCTCTGGGAGCAGTTTCATTTTTAATTCATTCGACAAGTTCAAGCTCAAGGTTACGCAAAAAAGTACGCAGCTGATATAACTTTCAAAATTATTAATTTAACACATAAAATTTGACAACATGTTATTTGCCTAAGCAAATCATTTGCTACACAATTATTTACCACATAAAACTTGACATGATAAAATTTTGCAATATAAAAATGTAGCGAAATAAAAAAATTACGAAGTAAAATTATGCCAAAGATTGATTTGCCAAATAAAACTTCGGCGAAAAGTTGATTGCCAAATGAAATTTGACGAAACATAATTCGGCAAAAAGGCAGTACACCGGCTAAGATACTGCACGGTTAAACCTTATTGCTTTCAAAGAGTAACTCATACATACATAACTTCTCGCCTTCATTCCCAGAATGGGACAGGCAGAGCTACAGAAATACCCACAACCGTAACAAGACTTCTTGTTAATTCTGTAACCACATTTTGCACAATCAGACTAAGATGTTTACCAGTGTATTGGTGACAGGTTGCAAGCCCATCGCAACTCACAATTTGTTTTTTTTTTTTTTTTTTATGTTAAGGAGAAGGCACACGAGCATTCGATGGTAAGTGGAATCTGAGACCCATAGACATTTGAATTCTCAAGACTATAATCCCAAGACCTCAAATGCGTTGCCAACACTGAGGACTAAGATGAAATGCCTCTATGCTAGTAATTTCACCGGTTGTCTTATCCCCACACCGGAACACAACAATGCGAACACTGTTGCTTGGCGGGTGGTTAATGGATAAGATGGTGGTAGCGATCCGGACGGACCCTGCACAAGGTCCTACCACGAATAAACTCACAAATTTAACGATTTTCACTTGATTGTATCATTTCATCGAACGCTATTTTGTGCTGAAACCATAATGTTTTCAAGACATCCTAAACAATAGATTACGTAGATTAGACTTGCGACTGTCAAAAACTGAAATGCCTATATACGAAATGAAAATTTTGCGCAATGATACGTTTCCGTTAGATGCCCAATGGCCCTAGCGGGTTATTCTCATCTTCCATCCTATCCCACCAAAGTATATGGAAATTTTGCCATACACCTGGGTTGAATAGGTTGGAAGATGGGAGTAACCCGCCCTAGCCAAGATGCAAACGCGCCTAACATTTTCTTTTCTTCCACTCAAACTGGAATGAGAGTAGGGCTTATTCCACCTAATTTGCATAATGGCTAACTTACCAGGGTGAATCAACTTTTAAAGTCCTCCTTTTCTACACGCTAATAAAAACTTACTAGAATATGTGAGATTGAATATGTTTACACATGTTAAAATTAGATAATCAGATTTTCGGATTTCACTATTCATAATCATAAACCAATTCTATAATTTTGTAAAAACATGGTAACGCAGTGGAAAATGCACGTTTTTCATACAAAACCCGGGGACAACGTCGTCCCCTGCGTTACCTGATATATTTGTGTAAATCATAGAAGAATTTTAAAAATTGTCAGCTAGAAAGTAAGTTTAATTGTCTGATTTAATCAATATAATGAACACATCAAAAAAAAATTGCATTCTACCAAATTAAGGTGACATAGTGAGACATGTCGAAAATTGGGGAGTACCTTTAAAGTTGATTCACCCACCAATACTCCTAGACCTCAAAAGGGTTTAGTATCACAATACCTAAATCCCAGAATGCCTTATTATATTTAATACCTTAATTTTAATACGGCTTAATTATAAAATGCCTCATTCTCATAGTGGACAAACTTCACAACAGCTTTATCGGAGGACATCGTATGTTCAAAACAACCAGGTGCCAGAATAACTAAAAATACTCAATACTCAATACTCAATCATTTATTTCAAATAGGCTAGTTAACCTTCATGTAAAATTTGCTTTACTAGCTTCTTTAGTGCTGACCACTTACATTGAAGTACCAATATTATAAAAATAATGCACACTATTTAGGCATTTTGAAACTGTGTCATTTTGGCATTCTGGAGTTTTCAGTTTAAGCTATTTTGAAACTCTGTTATATCTGCGATTCGGCATGTTAAGCACATGTACATATCAATATTTAGGCGTTTCGGACATGAGACGTTTTAGGTCATAATCATTATTATACTTTTGTTCGTTTTAAGAATGAGACAAATTTATGTTCGGGTATTATGAGCCCAAGGCAATTTGAAATGTTGTTAAATTATTAAATTAGGTATTATAAAAATTTGGTTGAATAAGCCCTATTCTGGAATGCCACACGATTACGTTACGATAAACCACGTGGTCAACTGTCATCCCATACATTTTGAGCGATAGAAAAGAAACACGTTAGAAGCGTTAGCATTTTGGCCAGGGCCTCAGGCAATCTGCAAATCTCTACCACCCTTCACAGAGACTTGTATAAATGAAGTCAAAAGACAACGCACAGATTTAATTTAAAATATTTAACATTTCCTATACTATAGTTTAAATATTAGTTTTATGGTTTAGTGGTGGCGGGACCCTGTGCGTGGTCCGACCGGATCGCTACCACCATCTTATCCATTAACCACCCGCCAAGCAAGAATGTTCGCATTGTTGTGTTCCGGTGTGGGGATAAGACAACCGGTGAAATCACTAGCATAGACGCATTCTAACTAAGATAGTCCTCAGGGTTGGCAAAAAAATTGAGGTCTTAGGATAATCTTGTGAATTCAAATATCTACGGGTCTCAGATTCCACTTAACATCAGGTGCCCTGAGTGTTCGTGTGCCTTCTCCTTATCATAAAAAAAACTTTACAAACAAACCAAAAAATTGACACAGTAAAAAGTTTACATTAAACTGAAAATAGAACACTTAATGCCGAGGAAATAACAAAAGGAAGCTGATACGAGCTAACGAGAGTACTTCCTCTCGCTACAGTCACAAAAGGCGCCCTAAGCAGTAGATTTATACGTGATAGAATAAATCCTAAACACGTTCAGACCCAAGACTCCACCGTTAAGTCCATGTACTATGGGAATAAGATAGATGGGCAAGGAATGCGGTGATAGCGACCATCCCAGCCAGGAAGTGTTTTCGTCCCAACTTAATGGAATGGTCAGATTTACGTCACTGTACGTGTAAATAATACATATTAAGTTGTTGTTGCTTCTGCTGGTGTTGAAACCGTTTATAATTCGACGGGTAAAAACTTGTACAATAGTTAGGTACCTACTTGGTTAAAGTTATATATTATTAATGAAGCGGGTCATAGAAATCAGGTCTTTTTCACGTATAGCCTTTTATGAGAGACCAAGGATTACTGCTGCCATATAATTTGTTAAAACAATAACATAGTATTTCTCTACATTTAAATCATTATTTAATAACATATATATCAAAAATGGCAAGTAGACAGACTACATGCAACTAATAATTAAAAAATATTGTAAATGTGTCCCAAAATATTTGTATGGAATTTTCCATAATTGTTACCGAAATTCATACTTATTTTGGTAACAAAACAGGAAGCTCCATACAAACATTTTGGGACACGTCGCGATTTTTTGCAAATCAGAAAATGCCAGTCACAGAGGACAAAATTTAAATAGTTGCTCAAAAATGCCATCACAGGTTTAAAAAAAAAAGAAGAACTCGGTAACTTTGAGAGGAGACATTGGATGAACGATAGAGAAGGACAAACAGACCTGAACCTTTCGAAACAAAGCTTATATTTATTTTTATTATTTCTTCATCAAATTGTTGTTGTCAAGACCTGCGAGTACATAGTACCAGGATCGCAGCACCGCCAGACAAATAAGCCAATCCTCGAGGGACCGTTGTAATATCCAATTACAACCGCGTTCTTCCAGCGAAGCAACCGCCAGCTGCTCTCGGATACGCTAAAGCTGTTAATAATTATACGTTACGTGGTAACATTTGTTATGGTGGTAACATATTTTGAATTATTTTTTTATTCATTTATTAACGCGATTAAGTAAGCGGACGTGTATGACGGTCAAAATTACACATTATACGAGGCAACTTTATAAAAAATAAACAGGTATAAATGCAAATCAAAACCAATTAAACCTGGACCATGTTATTTTGATCTGACGCCTCGGTGTATTTTTAAGTTTTATATTGTTATATTTCATTCTTATAAATGTCATCACACTTACCAGTTATATTACTCATCCAAATTCCTTGAAACCAAATTCTTAAAGATGTTAAAATATGATATCAATTCAACTTTACAATTTTTACCAAGAAATTTGTATTTTCACGTGTGAAATTGAATAAAAGCGTAAAAAACAGCATGTTGAGATTAAACGTCCATTGAAGTGTCGCATTATAATAATTCTGTCCGATATTAACGGACCGTAAACGAGCCGGTTTCGATAATCAATATCACGGCTCGCAGCGCGTCACCTAGGGAATGCGCTGCGTGATTTATTCAAGTCCTTTATGATTTAATAATCACAGTAATTCGTCAAACAAGAACGCCTAAATAAGGAATCAGCTATAGTACTATATATGCTCTTATACGACTACCGACTTGACCCGAACCCTAAATACTCCTTAAGAGCTATTTGCACTGTGAGAAATGTCTACGATTACTATTTCGTAGCAAATCTACGACGTAGCGCTTCTACGACGTAGCGCTGCCACGTACGGCGTAGCTTCGCACGGACGCTTACGTAACGGCGCCATACTGCGCCGACTTAATTCAAAAGGCAGTAAGTGCTTATATGGACGTCATACAGGGCCTCTATTCTACTGCGTTATAACGATATCGTGTTTTAGAATCGTTTATGTCACAGTCGCCAATATTGTAAATGACATAAGAGTTATCAAAACGTTGACAATACGGAAACACGTCAAAGACGATATCGTTTTTACCGTGTAGAATCCCAGCCCTGTTTATACTACCTTACCACCTACCAATTTATACTAATATTATTATTTATAAATAAAGTTATTTTTTACATGTAAATCATTCAGCGCCAGTCTGCCTCATTTGCATACAAAACGGGCTCTCCTTGGCACAGTTAAAATCAGGCTAATATACCCTACTTATTTCAAGAGTAGAGATAAAAGCCAAGTGGCTTAAGCCCTTAATGGGGGCTATAAAACTGACTCACCATCTGTATTCATTTACATCGTAACGACCCTCGGAGTTCATCGGAGAATAAATTCAACTTACCTGAAACAAGAAAAAACTGTTTTAGACTGATGATAACACATATAATAATAATAACATAACCAGGGATCGTTACCGGTATTCTGACTACCGGTTTTAAACGAGGAATTACCGGTTATAATTGACTTTCACTATTTATACCGCTAAAGCTCTCATTAGCGGTATAATGAATACCGGTATTCAAGTTTATTATCGGTTTAGACAATTGACAACAATACCCCTTTTTGATACTTTACCCCTAAAAACCATAACCAGTAATACCTGTCAGTGTCAATATTCTCGTTTATTTTTATATATAAATGTTTTCGGTGCTCTTACAAAAAACTTAGACTCGCCTTAGACAAGTCTGAAATTACAGTTCATTAAAGTCTAATTGACATCTCATTTATGAGGTACAATGAATAGCGGTATTGAATACAGGTATTTAATACTGTTAATAGTGAATACATAGCGATAAAAACAAAAGCGGAATGACAACAATACCTCATATCGAATATAGGTATTATTTTTTAGCGGTAATAATTTGACTATGTACACAGGTATACAGGTATTAAATAAAACGGGTTTTACAATCCCTGAACATAACATATGTATTTGCTACCGCAGATGAACATACAACTAGGCCGCAAAGACGGCATCGATTAGCATTACCAAATAATAAACTAGTACTCAGGAACAAAACCGCATATAATATGTGTATAACAGTTTATAATCAAATCCCGCCTGCATTGAAGGCATTGTGCCATAGTGAATTCAAAATAAAATTATACGCAATCTTAAGTGACAATTGTTATTATAGCATCAAGTACATATATAACATCACGCCTTCATTACCAGAGTGGGGTAGGCAGAGCTACAAAATTACCAACCACTTAAAAAAGCTTGTTGATAATTCTGTAACCGCATTTTGCACAATCAGGCCAAGTTGTTTACCAGTGTTAGTGACAGGTTGCAAGCCCATCGCCTAACAGTACTACAAGCCCTTATTCCCTTAGTCGCCTCTTACGACATCCACGGGAAGACATGGAGTTGCACTATTCTAACCTTAAATTATACAGTTAAATAGCCCATAGTTAAAAATGACAGAACTAGGTGAATCTATCTCCCCATTATCCAAACTCATCATACAAAAACCATTAACTAACACTCTGAAATCCAATATCTTATTAACGAATCACGAATCCCAATTAGCAACGTTTCCAACGATATTTCTCTGGATTTTTTATAATCAAACATACCCTTATTGAATCCTGTTACCCGGTACAACACAATAACTCTTTGTTAAGGAATTTCCACTGTTCGTGTCTTGATAGAACCAAACGAGTTTGTTAGCGTTATTATCGTACAAAATAAAAATAATAAATTTCTTGTTACAAGATAATAAATATTAATGGCGGGCTGTTGTTTTGGACGTTATCTCGTTACAATAATAATGAATGTATATTTAAATGAAAAATAGCGATATGAAATGTTTTTTAAGAAAAAGACTGCGGCGACCCCAAATGATTGGGATTATAAAAAGATGGTGATGATGATATATTGAAATGCAAATAGCGTAGTTGAGATAAATACACCTAAGTAGGTAATATAATATTTCTTTAGGATAAGTAGTCAAGTGATAAGTTTAACAAGCAAGCAATAACAGGCTCTATCTACCTATCACACCTGTAATTGGTGCATAATCGAGGCCCAATTCTACTCGGAAAAACCACATTACTTTTGACATGTTAACAACGTTATGATAGCTCTTATTTACATGACAGTTATGGCGGTCTATATATTTTTTCTTAACCTTTAAAGTTACTTTGTATACATTGGTGAAGGTGAACTTTCTGAATTTTTTATTTTGTTAAAATTTTGTAATCACTTAAAAACAAATGAGGCTTAATTTCGGTACTTTTTTAAATTTTGCAACCTTAAGGGTTAAGACCTAAGTATTTAATAGGACTACTTTGGGTGTGTCAACTAAAAATAACCGAATAAACTGTCCTACGATCAAAGCGAGATCCAACAGCAATAATATACGGTTATTAGGCGTGATATAACTCCGAACTTCTGTGTCACCTAGACAAAGCAGACCCATCCCTAAATGTCAAGATAACGCCGCCATATTTATGTTATTAAAATTTTCACAAAAGCCTTCCACAAAATGGCCGACCCGAGCGACAAAATGTTAAATTTTCGCCTCATAAAACACCTGTTTTTAGGATATTTGTGATGATTAAAACGCAGAGTTGTGACGATAGATTAATTCAATCTACATAATCCTCTTTCCTATGTTAAAAGGGAGTATATGCAATCTAAAGTTATTTTGACCTTGTTTTGTTAGTGACAAGGTTTTAAATACTATGAAAGGTTCATAATAGATACGCATTTTTAGGAGAAGAAAGGTAGTAACCCCGCGTACGCCTGGGGGCGGTAAAAAATGATTTAGACGAGCGAAGCGAGCAGAGTAGACCGACGAGGGCAGTTAAGCTTAATAAAATATCCAGTTCCAGGTTTTCGTGGCGAGTTACATAGCTTGTTCATTTTAACACACGAGCTTCCCGGAGCTTTGTATCGATGATAAATCGTAACATTCTAAAGAATGGTTGTTCGTGTTTACGTTAAGAGAGTAACGGTTGACGTGAATTCGAATATTCCAAAGATTACAAAGGAATTTCTAAATAATTAAAATAAATTAAATAATAATTAATATCAGGGGACAATGTCACACAAATTGACCTAGTTTCAAACTAAGCTCTAGGCTTGTACTATGGGTACAAGACAACGATAAACAGAATCAGAATCAGAATCAGAATAATCTTTATTCAAGTAGGTTTACAAATAATAAACTCTTTTGAAACGTCATAGTAGCGACTTAGCCTAAATTGACTGCAGGTTCAAATCGCGACCGATCAGAGAAGAACCTGTAAGAAACTCTGTCGGATGTCTTTTTTTTTTTTTTCGACGTTCGCAACCTTTTGTCGTAAGGACTAAACATTTTATTACAAGCAATTCAGTCCCAAGCATTGTTATCATTAATATAGTCTTTAATACAATAATATGCTTTAGAAATTAGTTTACGCTTAACGTAACTCTTAAATTTATTTACTGATAGTTCAGTAACATTACTTGGGAGCTTATTATAGAACCTAATACAATTACCAATAAAAGAGTTTTTTATTTTATGGAGCCGCGTGAAGGGCACTGCGAGCTTATATTTATTTCTGGTATTAACATTATCTATGTCACAGTTCTTTCTAAATTTAGCGATGTTTTTATGAACATAAATAATGTTTTCATAAATGTATTGACTGTGCATGGTCAATATATTAATTTCTTTAAACTTATCTCTAAGCGAGTCTCTCTGGCCCATCTTGTAGACAGCACGAATAGCCCTCTTCTGCAGAACAAAGATGCTATTTACATCAGCAGCACTACCCCACAGTAAAATACCATATGACATAATACTATGGAAGTAACTAAAATAAACTAATCGAGCGGTATCTAAGTCTATTAATTGCCGAATCTTATTAACTGCAAAAACTGCTGAACTGAGTCTACCCGCCAATCCAGCAAGATGAGGACCCCATTGGAGCTTGGAGTCTAACGTTATACCAAGAAACACTGTATCATTAACTAGGTCTAGTTTGTCATTTTTAATAGTTACAGTAGTTTGACTATTTTTCACATTAGTAGTCATGAACTTTATACATTTCGTCTTTTTTTCATTCAGTAATAAATTATTAACACTAAACCAATCGACTACTTTTGATATAGCATTGTTTACATCGACATTAAACTGCTGTTGTCGTTTAACTTTGAACACAAGTGACGTATCATCAGCAAACAATACTATATCATGGTTGTCCTTTATAAGGTAAGGTAAGTCATTTATGTAGATGAGGAATAAAAATGGACCCAATATTGAGCCCTGTGGTACGCCCATTGAGACCAATGACCCAGGTGATCGTACTCCATTCACGTCTACCCTTTGTATTCTCCCGTATAAGTACGTTTTTATTAAGTTTAGCGCAGTACCTCTAACTCCATAGTGGTGTAGTTTCCTGATCAATGTGTCATGGTTAACGCAATCGAAGGCCTTGGACAAATCACAAAAAATACCTAAAGCATCCTGTGACCCTTCCCAGGCATTAAAAATGTTTTTAATCAACTCAACACCAGCTTCGGTTGTCGAGCGACCCCGAGTAAAACCAAATTGTTTATTGTGTAATAAATTATTATACCGAAAATGTTCCGCTAACTGTGACAAAATCAATTTCTCAAATATTTTACTGAAAGTGGGTAGTATGGATATTGGTCTAAAATTTGTGGGGTCAAACTTACATTAAACATACTTATATAGAGAAATAAATACTTAAATACATAGAAAACATCCAAGACTCAGGAACAAATATTCGCGCTCATCACACAAATATCTGCCCTTACCGGGATTTGAACCCAGGACCGCTGGCTTCGGAGGCAGGGTCACTCCCAACTAGGCCACCGTGTCGTCAAATGGTGATAAAGTTTGTTATTTTTTATCTATAAGTATGTTGTTCTTAACAACCCACTGTACATGTTTACGGGCAACCACTGGGGGCTGCAACACAGTGAAAACTAACGCAGTCTCCATGACTTCAATTATAAAATATTTATGTTACTTTTTTAACAATAAAGATTATTATTATTATTATTATTTTATAAACTAAAAAAATATTAACAAAACGAGGACACTTAAGTAAATACACACAGGTACCTACCCATAATGCGTACATAGGTGTTATAACGTATGTTAAACATACATTTTTTAATTATTACACTATTAGACAAAAACCTATCTTGTTAAAGTTCCACAAACAAATAAACGTTCACCTTAAACCTTTCTTAGTACAAATGTTTTAGGCAGCTATTTCGGTGACCACTTTTGGCGAGCTAACATCAAAGGCATCTAATTCATTCTCCGGATTCCCATTAACACGTTTAGCGATGTCGGATAAATTAAAGACGTAATAAGCATTTTAAATTGTATGTAGTTACCAATAGAGTTTAGAATGCTTTGACTACTACAATGCAGCAAGGCAGCTAGCCTTCTTTGGTATTACGGCAGCACTGTGCCTTCACATAATAGTGGTGATAAACCGAAGACAAAACATCACACCTTCATTCCCAGAATGGGGTAGGCAGAGCTACAGAAATACCAACAACCCTAAAGAGACTTGTTGATAATTCTGTAACCACATTTCGCATAATTAGGCTAAGATGTTTACCAGTGTATTATTAGTGACAGGTTGCAAGCCCATCGCCTGACAATATTACAAGCCTGTATTCCCTTAGTTGACTCTTACGACATCCACGGGAAAACATGGAGTGGCACTACTCCAACCCGGCAACCACACAGACATTGGGAAAAATGTTACTGGAAAAATCACGACTAGATATTTCGCGTCATAGAAAAACCTAGAATTCCGTTTGTAAGCAACTTAAAGGAGGTTGTATTTTAGGGGTGTTATTTGGCATCATTATAACCAGCATAAAAACCACTTCTTCAATGCACTCAGAAACGTATATAGGTAGTTAAGTTATACGTAACCTTACATTTCTACAAGGCACTCAGTACTCAAGAGGCACTCAATGCTTTCACGGCGCTTCAGTCCATGCTCGCATTTACAGCTTTATCCAGAATTAGAATTAAGTCTTGATAAAGTTAGTGTAATTCCTGTAAATTATTTTTTCGAGCTGTGGGACAGAGATAGCACCCTTCTAGCCATGGTTTAATTATTTTTATATGTCAAAATAATAATAATTATTCACTTAAATAAAAGATTGTATTATTTTTAATTTAACCCACACATTACAACGCTATAAGTAGGTAAACCATTTTCTTGACTATTGTTTCTATACGTAGTTACAGCGTGTATAAGCGTGTTAAAAAGAACTTTAGTGGTATCAAAATATGAAAACAAATACACGTAGGTAAATGTATATTTATAAATTTACATAAATGAATCAAACAAATTAATAAATAAATGAATGCATAAATGAATGAATCAAACTCCATGTCTTCCCGTGGATGTTGTAAGTGGCGACTAAGGGAATAAGGGCTTGTAGTACTGTTAGGCGATGGGCTTGCAACCTGTCACTAATACACTAGTAAACTTCTTGGCCTGAGTCTTTTTAGATTTGTTGGTATTTCTGTAGCTCTGCCTACCCCACTCTGGGAATGAAGGCGTGATAGTATGTATGTATTTATGAATCAAACAAATATTCATTATATCCATGTCCTGATATCACTAACATAACATATGAACCAAAGCCCGCCGCAGAGTCAGATTGCGAAATGTCAGAACGTGTCCATCGCAATTGGGACACCCCTACGTTATCTGAAAGGGCATCTGATGATTCGTGTAGATGACAACCCTGACAAGGGATAGTTGTGATCGGACATTTTAAACTGTTAAAGTTGAGCGTGTTGGAAATACATTTGATTATGACACATAATTTAGTTAATACGAAAAATCTAAAAACGAAAACCTGTTCCTGTCTATTTGACGACACGTTGGCCTAGTTGGGAGTGACCCTGCCTCTGAAGCCAGCGGTTCTGGGTTCAAATCCCGGTAAGGGCAGATATTTTTATGATGAGCGCGAATATTTGTTCCCGAGTCTTGGATGTTTTCTATGTATTTAAGTATGTATTTCTCTATATAAGTATGTTTGTCGTTGTCTAGTACCCATAGA
The DNA here is from genome assembly GCA_949316455.1 of Acleris holmiana. Classification (NCBI taxonomy): domain Eukaryota; kingdom Metazoa; phylum Arthropoda; class Insecta; order Lepidoptera; family Tortricidae; genus Acleris; species Acleris holmiana. The sequence goes on from OX438781.1 coordinate 1,114,609, forward strand.
ACGAGCCTAGAGCTTAGTTTGGGACTAGGTCGATTTGTGTGAGATTGTCCAGAAATCTGATGATGGATACCCCGAGCATCGATACAGGACTTCCAGAGTGCCTAGGATACCCAACTGATTGAATCTGCAGTTAACGCCGGAATTGTGCATGTTCAGAAAAACATCTAAAATGGCAGTAAAATATAAGGAAATCCAAATGCTGACCCAAACACTCTCGCTGTGGTGTTAACTGATTGTGCGATCAGTTAGGTATGTTAGGAAACTTTTGACCTTGGCTATTGAACCTCGGAGTATCCACCATTAAACCTAACTCAAAACAACTCCTGGCCAGGACCCAAGGCTTCGAATTAGCCTTGTTTGTATGAAAAACGCACTCTGACTCGTATTATTTGTCCACGAGTGTAGTTAAAACCCATTCTGATTAAAAAAAAATTGAAAAAGATTTTTTTTCCAAATCGATCCACCCATTCGGGAGCTTTTATACCTCAGACACAGATACAAATACACAGATAAACGGACTCACACATACATATATACACAGCTACATACAAGATAAACTAATAAACGCACGAAGACACGAGGAAAAGGTGTCACGTTGAATTGAATGCGTCTGTAAACTGTAGAAACGATATTTTAATTAAGCAGGAAGATGTGTCGATATTGAAAGGTCATATAGTCCGTCCTTTATACCTTGTGTATAAATATTAGCCTGATTGTGCAAAATGTGGTTACAGAATTATCAACAAGTTTAGATTTGGTGGTATTCTGTAGCTCTGTATGAATGTTTATTTCTTTGTAAATGACATAAGAGTTATCAAAACGTTGACAATACGGAAACAGGTCAAAAACGATATCGATATTACCGTGTAGAATTCCAGCCCAGATCATCTGTTAAGTGGTTAACATCGTATGGTAAAATTGGTACTTAAGCCAATGAAGGCCTGAAACTTGAATCCTCTTTAGAATTGCATTCAGAACGTCACAGCTACCCCAATGCGGAATGCATTTCAGCCATCGGGATGCAATCCAATTACTCCTGGGTTTATCGCTTGCACTTCGGGGGAGCGCATTGATCGGTATGGAATTGCACGTCAATACACTGCAGTGTCAATGTGTCTAAAAGGGCAGCTGACAGTTAGATTATCTCAATCAAGCTGGAATTTTCCCTTTGTACAGTTCACGAAAACAGGCAGAAACGGAATGATATTTTTGTGTAAGTGCTGATCTTACAGAACCACATATTTTTCAGCTTGGCATTTATATACAAAAAATGTGACTACAAGTGGCATATACTAATTGAAAAAAGCTTTTACCCTTGTTTCACGAACCCTCATTTCATAGAACGTATCACTTCACAGAATTTTCATTTCACAAGTTTTTAGCAGTAAATAGCTTTCGATGAAGTGAAATTCTGCCAAACGATAGGTTTTACAATGCAATACAATACAAATTGAAATGACGACACGTTGGCCGAGTTGGGAGTGACCCTGCCTCCGAACCCAGCGGTCCTGGGTTCAAATCCCGGTAAGGGCAGATATTTGTGTGATGAGCACGAGTATTTGTTCCTGAGTCTTGGATGTTTTATAATGTATTTAAGTATGTATTTCTCTATCTAAGTACGTTTATCGTTGTCTAGTACCCATAGTACAAGCCTAGAGCTTAGTTTGGGACCAGGTCAATTTGTGTGACATTGTCCCGTGATATTTATTTATTATTTATTTATTTATTAAATACTCTTTATTAAACACCAAAAATTAAAAAAATAAAACAGAACACGGAACAGTACATTTAAATCATAGGTAAGTATACAACAGGCGGTTTTACTACTAAATAGCGATCTCTTCCAGACAACCTCGTAAGAGAAATAACCGAGGAAACAAATTCATGGCAGGCGGTGTAAACTAATTCGTTTAGAACTCAAACTAAATAACTACAAGAAACAATTAAATTATTTCAATTTTGAAATTAGAACTATTTATAAATAGACTAAATATAAATACATAAGTAAATAATTTAATAAATACATACTAAATACATATAATTATACATCTATATAATATATACATACATAAATCCTCCAAAACAGCCAAACAATGACAACAGACGAAGCATGAGATAGAACAAAGAAAAAAGTAAAGGAAGTAATAGAAAAACTACGGAAGTGATAGAAAATGATCCTTTAGCTTGCTTTTAAAAATGGCAACAGACTTAGCACGTCGTACCTCCACAGGCAAAGCATGATTTCAGGTTTTATAAAATGAACTTAAATAAGTTAGGCTGAATACAAGAAACTCGTAAACATTTAAAACAAAATAGCTATCAACGCAACATATCGCGTTTTTTTGCTAATGAGCAACGTCTGCTAACGGAACATGATACTGATTAATTTTCCTGTTACCACGATATTTAAAATAAAAGTAACACAGCCGTCATTTAAATATTGAACACAGATCAAACTAAGTGAAACGGAACGGACGATTAATTGATTTCATGCCGCTGGAAATAGTCGGGCGTTTGACTGGAGTCAGTGTTTTTTTGCTATCGCTTTTGCAATTAACTGTACAAGTTTATTGGAGCGATTTTTATTCATTGCATTTAGTTTCAAACGGTTAAACAGTCAAGAGAACTAATATCTATACGGTCATCGCGCAAAATATATGTATGTATATATAAACTTTATTTTCAGTGGCATAGGGCGTGTTTAGATGCAATGTTTACCTGTATCTGCCTTTAAAACAATAAATAAATATCAGGGGACGATCTTAAAAGAATCTACGTCCTATAACTAAGTTCTTGGCTTATACTATGGGTACTAGCGAAAGATAAGAAAACAACCAAAGGCTCGCAAAAAAAATACTCGCGCTCATCACACAAATATTTGGCCTGACCGGGAATCGAACCCAGGACCACTAACTTCGTAGACAGAGTCACTAGCAACTAGGCTAACAGCGTAGCTTTGACTGTAATTGGATTTTCATATAAGAAAAACTGACAAACAACACAAAACATAACAACTATAGAATAATTAATTTACATACACGTGCCTATAAATATCTTGTTGTCACTAAATCCTAACAAAAATAACACGAATAAACTCTAAAATATGCAACCTCTTAACTGTAACAAAGAAAAAACGCTGACACTACTGTTTAGAAGTTGTCGTGAAAATCAGTCCCAATCAGTGCATTATATAATTCAATAATCCGGAGTGGTTAAAAACACGCCGCCATTCATCTTGCATCGAAATATCACGTAGGTACTTTACAGAATACCTCACTAAAAAGACGTCATCCTCCCCCACCGCCCGACTTACGTAACCGCTATTGATCGCGGCAGCGCGCCGGCGCGCGTCCAGCCAGCCGACCAATCACCGGCCAGGATTTAATTTTAATTCGATGGCCGTCGAACATTCGCGCTTCTGATTTGTCGACTCGTTATTTTGTTGCCGATAAGTTGCGTGCGTAACTTGAACGTTTGAGTTTGGAACAGGGCAATTAACTTTGAAAGATTAACGTCAGTAAGTTTATGTCAAAAGAATAATTTTATAAAAAATTGGGTATTGGGCTGATATGAAACCTTATAGATTATGACGTGTTTCCTTATTGTCAACATTTTGATAGCTCTTTTTTACCTGACAGTATGACGGCCGAGTTAAAATAGCAATATTGTTTTACCGAGTTCAATAGAGGAACTGTATTTTTTTCAATCAGAGAACTATGTAAAGCTTGGTACGAATCTGAGCGGCTCAGCCTGAGGGATGCTCGCCCCGCGCGGCGAGCTGCTCGCGAGTCAAATCGTTACACATAAACATGCGCGGGTGAGGCAGCGTGCTTGACGCGAGCCGTCATTTCAAAATGGCGTCGGACACGATGACGGCCGCGGCGGCGTTTATCATAACTCACCGAATAATTAACAAAAAGAAGAAGAAATCGTTCGGTGGTGGAACGGCTCAGTACCTTTATCAAATTTGTAGGCACCTCGCCCACAGACAAGTTGGAACTTGTCGTTCTGCCTGCGGCACGCTCGGATGTACGTCCAAATTACGCGAGGCACGCACACCGAGGCGCCCTTAAGCACAGTCAAAAGACCGACTCTCGACGGCACGCCGCGCGCCGCGAGCCCGCAGCTCGCGCACAGCGCGTGAGCGCGTACGAATTTGAGCAAAATAGATGAGCCATGCGTGCCTCAACCCGAGGCTGCTCTAATTCGTACCCAGCTTAACTCTAACCGTCTTGGGGAGACTTGTTTGTTCAGTAGTTAACTTGCTTTGTACAGGACAATTCATGGAAAACTGTGATTTTAGGTCTAAGAGATGGTGGAGCAAGACACATAGCAAGGTGCACGATAACTACAGCGGCAACCTTGTAGCTTACTACAGATCCTGAACCTAAGTAAAATAAATCGACAGTTACCATTCCGTCCTGGCTAAACCTTCGCCAAATCCCTCAAGATGTTTATTTATTTATTTATTTATTTATTTATTTATTCATAGGTACACAATCAACACTTACAGTAAATAACCAAACATGCTGATCACCTTAATTAACAATATAGATAAGGAGAGTAACTATAAACATAGACTATACTAGGTTACAACAGAGCTTAACCTGGCCCTAGCTTCCAGATAGCTGGTGGCTGAAGCCACAAGCCTAGCTTCGGAGCTACAAAACAAATCCACGTCGCCGTCACTGTGTAGAATGTCATTGAGTAATGTAAGCGCGCGGAGGAGCGGGGAGTGGGAGTGGCTGCGCGTGCGCGCCGCCGGCACTGCGAGCAGTGGCCGCCGCCGCGGGCGCAACCGGACGGTGGGCACCGAGGGCACCCACAAGCCAATTTCGGATAAAAGGGAAGGATTATAGGTTAAACCTCGCAATAGTTGGAAGAAATACCTAACGAGATGGATATCCCTACGGATTTCTAGGGAAGAACAACCGACCATTCCGAGAATGAACAATGTGGGATAGAGTTTGGGGTAATAACCACAAAGTCTGTTGTAGAGGAAACGGATAAAAGATTTCTGCACCCTTTCGAGCATCAGTATGTACTGGGTCTCGTGTGGGCTCCACACGACTACATTTGTTTCTAACTTGCTACGAACGTAAGCATTGAACAGCGCTATCATAGCGGCCCTATTGGTAAATGTTTTAGATTGCCTGATCACAAAACCCAAGCATTTCCGGGCCGAGTCGCAGGTCTTAATTATGTTCAAGTTGAAGCTAAGTTGAGAATCGAACCACGTACCGAGATCTTTCACGGAGCTTACACGCATCATAGGCGCGCTATGCAGGATGTAGGGGAACTGAAGAGGATTTAATGCCCGCGAGTATGACATAATTGAGCACTTTTCAGCATTCAGTTCCAGGCTATTGTCTCTACCCCAACGGCAGACACTGCCAATGTCTTCTTGGAGTTTGGCACAGTCGCCAAGACTAGCAACATCAATCGCTAGTTTTACGTCATCGGCAAATAGAAGACATGAGGCGTGCTTGATAGAGGCCGGGAGATCGTTTACTAATATTAAAAACAGCAAAGGACCGAGCGAACTACCTTGCCCGATTCCCGACGTCACTGGATACAGGTCTGATCTTGTATTTTTATAACTAACATATTGCTTCCGGTCCGACAAGTAATTGTGAATTAGGCTCAATACATCCGCCGACACGCCAGCAAGGTCTAGCTTCTTCAGTAAGATGTCGGGGTGCACTCTATCAAAAGCTTTACAAAAATCAAAATAAGCAACATCAACTTGGCGACGCTGGTCTAAATGATTGGATATTAAAGTTGATATGTTTAGAAGGTTTGAAGTAGTGGAACGTTTAGGGAGAAATCCGTGCTGCTCATCACAGAACCAACTGCGCAACTGGCTATACAACTGGTTATAAATCACAGATTCAAAAATCTTCCCAAACACTGACAATACCGCTATGGGTCTGTAATTGCGGATATCTGACTTATGACCTGACTTGTGAACTGGAATAACTTTTGTTGTCTTCCAGCACGTTGGGTACGTCATTGTCTCAATAGATAGGTTGAACAGACGCAGTAGCGGCTGAATGAAAGATTCACCGCAGTCCCTAACTATAAATTGTGGTATATTGTCAGGCCCCTGGGTGAACTTTGCCGCCAGCCGCTTAATAGCTGACCTAATATGTGACTGATCGATGCACTTAATGTGTATTGTCCCTGGAAACCAATGGGAGGCTGAAGAGCCAAAAGAAATGATAGGTGAAGGGGAGCCTGGAGTAGACATACTACCCAGGGGTAAATAGACACTTTTGAAATAGTGAGCAAATCCATCGGCAACCTCTTGCGATGACTGAGGGGCGAAGGTATCAGCCTGCTTACATGCGCGGTTGCGTTTGATAAATGCCCAGAATGAAGACGGATCCGCAATAATACCTGCTTGCAAACGACGCACGTAATGGTGCATTGCGAGTTCGGATTTAGTCTTAACAAGTTTCCTGTAATACACAAAAAAAGCATAATCTAGCTGGTGGCTTGCTATTTTGAACCGTTTATGGTATAGATTTTTCAATTCATTAATTTTGATAATATCAGCTGTGAACCATTCTGGGTAATTATTTCGTGTATTTTTACATGCCCTTACAGGAACGCATTCTGAGATTATATCGTTAATTACCTCGTAAAAATACTCGACACCATCATTTACATCCTTTAAGCTATTAAGTTGGGTCCAATCAACATTTGATAATTTATCATATAAGAGTGGGAAATTGGCTTTGCGGAAGTTTTTAGATGGATGCTCTTGAATGAGTTGAGTACTATCTAAGGGACGAAAAAACCGATGCTGCAAAGACACAACAATATCAAGAGGAAGGTGGTGCTTTTCAGAGGACACTAAACCAGTGACGGCTTCAGATACCACAACACTAGGTATTACATTGTTGGTTAACACTAGATCTAACAAGCGGTTTAGACTGTTTACTACTGTGTTTTGTTGGCTTAATTTACAACACGATAGGAATGAGTCAAATTCTTTACGGACATTTATGTTAACGTTATAAGACATACACATTACAGTACATACACAACGGTTTAATAACGAATCTTTAAGCACCTACCCAGCAGACCGCTATAACGCAAGTAAAAGGCTTCGGAAAGTTTAAATAACAAAGAAAAGTAGCATCATTTCTCCTTTAAGGTATCCCACGCTATTACTTATAATGTACAATATTTATTCATTCAGTTTACAAAGTATGCGAGCGATTGATATTCCGAAGGTAACGGGTGAAATTGAATGAACTTAATGGGGCCAATGTTTGTATAATAAAACCGGGCAAGAGCATGTTGGACCATGCTCAGTGTAGGGTTCCCAAGCCGTGACGTACTTCAAACATAAAAATCAACAAGTAATAACAAATATTCTACTTAAAGGCAATTGGTGCCTTCTTAGATGATCTTAGTACCTAGGTATAAACACTTTAATCGCCTGTATCTCAAGAACCAATGATGTCCACTTAATCGTGATAGTTTTCCTTTAAAATTCGTTATATGCTCTTCCATTAAAGATTTTTTAGTTCTTGTAGTTTTGGCTGGAGGGAGGGGGGGGGGGAGACTTGAGTCTAACAAAAATTTGCGCTTTAAAGCTTAATAATTCATAAATGGATTACTTAATCGAAAAACTGTTTTCACAAACCCATAATAATTTTGAAAAACCTATCCAACACACCCACACTGTAGGATAGACGAGAAAAAAAATACATCCCCACGTTACGTGTAGGGGAGGTACCAAAAAAAAAAAATTTTTTATCTTTTATAGGGCCACTTTGTTGGCGTGACTAATATGCATATTCATACCAAATTACAACTTTCTAGTACTAACATGGCGAAATTATAAGGGTTCCTAGTTTGACTAAAAACTAGGTATTATTTGTTTGGTTTGGTTTGCTTGTAATATAATATATACGAACATAAAGTCGGTCAAGTAGAGAGAAATTGCCAGGCTAATTAAAGACCGGCAGTCGCGAGGAGCATAGAATAGGTTGAACATACATACATTACGTCACGCCGTCAGTGTATTAGTCGCCTCTTACGATATCCACGGGAAGACATGGAGTGGCACTATTCTAACCCAGCAACACCACGGATTGATCAAAGCCATAATTATACGTTAGTTAGGTACATGTTGAAATTGCTAGTACTCGATGGCATTATACGATTTCCGAATGCGACTCGTTCGTGTGTTTGAAATTCGAGTGCTTGCAACGAGAGGCGGGCGGTAGAAAACGATATCATGTCATAAACAGTGAAAGCAGAGCTTATTATCACGAATGTATTAATAATGTATCTCCATCACGCTTACTGATGAATGAACATGAGTCGAGTGAGCTCTATCTATTCCGTCCACAAGTAAAAAAAAAGCATCCTTTATTGAAAAATACCGTGTGGCCGTTTCATTTACGAATGAAATTTATGAGCGCTCTGTTCTCAATAACACTAGTACCCCAATAAAAATAAAAATATATAAAAATCAGAAGACAATCTCACACAAATTGACCTAGTCCCAAACTAAGCTCTAGGCTTGTACTATGGGTACTAGACAACGATAAACATACTTATATAGAGAAATACATACTTAAATACATAGAAAACATCCAAGACTCAGTAACAAATATTTGCGCTCATCACCCAAATATTTGAACCAACGACCGCTGGCTTCGGAGGCAGGGTCACTCCCAACTAGGCCACACCGTGTCGTCAATGATGTATATAACAAATCTAATATTTTTTAAAGACAAATATCATCGTACGATTATGATTCGTAATATAATATTGAATGTCTTCGTTTATTGCCTTCTCGACACATAAATATCGGTAAGCGGATTTTCCTGGTGCCATTTAGAAACTACGGGAACATTGGCGACGTTTCATTGTTTAGATCGCTCAGTTTTCCCGAGGTCTTGTTAGATTACTCGTATATTATTAAAATATTTCATTCTCCAACGCAAGTTTTCTATTTAACTGGAAATAGATAGGTAGGTTTAGGTTATGTTAGTTTTGCAGCAGGCCAGTCATAGCACCAGGAATAAGAGCTTAGACAATATTGAATTGATTTCTGGAATGGGAAAATCGAATCAGGGGGTTGAGGAGTAAATTTGGGTAAAGATGCGATGGAAATAAATAAATATGGCGTTGTATCAACTATTATAATAGTACATTGTGCATCAAGGGAAGTAAGAAGGGAATAACTAACGGGAGTTTGTTATAGCCTTCCTGCCCGTGATACACACAATGTTTTTCATCACATTTGCAAGGAAAAAAAATACTATCAAAGGAAAAAAAAGCAAAAACGAATTGCACTCGACTCATTTTTTTTCAATATAGTCTTCCACAGATAAGACCTGCCATTAAAGATGTTCAGAAAGAAGGAAGAATAATGCAGTAACACGTACCTAATGAATTGTATATACAGTAAACTTGGTTTGTAGCCAAGTTATGAAATTAGGAAATAAACCTTGGCTGTTTTTAAAGTTACATAGTCTGAAATGACGTACGATAGTGGGTGCTATATTTAAAAAATAAACCCATAACTGCCTTGGGAGGTAAATAGGCTATCATTGCCCTATACCGAGCATGTGTGATGATAAATATATTTACATCGATGTCATGTATTAAACATCAGCTGGATTGAAATAAAGGTCAAAGTATTAAGCTGTCCAAGTGCCAGTAAAACACTTACTGAGTCGTCGTTATTTTTATTCGCTTTGGACCTAAGATAAGCGGGATAGAGCTGTAACCGTAAACATTTATTACGCTCTGCTCACTCTGCGGTGTGTCAGCAGCTTTCAGAATGTTAGTCATGGTAATAAAATAAGAATTAAAGCTCTAGTCTCAATTTGCAATATTCTATATTAACGCATTCACTGCCGGTGGGCGTGGCCTAGCAACAAACTTGTCTGACAATGAACGCATATATGCGTCGGTGGCAGTGAATGCGTTAAGCTACAGAAATAATGATTATAGAGATCATCGAATCTAAGAATATATTGATGATTTAAATTTAGACTTTTAAAATCTTTAAAAAATTAAAGAATTTATTTATTTATTTATTTCTTGATAAAACAGACTTTTACATGTCAAATAACGCTAATTCTACAACAATTTCTAAATATTTCATAATTCAAGTTTATTCACATCGGTTAACAATAAAAATAATCTATACAAAGTATGTCAGTAGTATTTATAAATAGCTATCAGTTGTGTGGGCAGCGAACCAGTAGTTAGAATACGCCATTGAGAAAGTCGTCAATAGTATAATGCTTTTTGTGTCGTGGCGTAAACTTAAGTCAAGATTTTTAATTTAACTAATTGTTATAAAATAGAAGTAAATAATGCAAGCTTATGGTATCTAATCATCCAGCGCCACCAGTAAAATGTTATTAATAAATTCAACATTAATTTAATCATACTTCAAATCAAAGGTTTATTTATGGCCGCTCCGAATATTCAATACGTGGATAGATTAGGTTACTTCAAATTAAAATACGTCAATCCTAAGAACCACAACAATTAAATTATAAATCCTACTAATATAACAAATGCGAAAGTTTGTGTGTGTGTTAGTTTGTTACTCTTTTACGCTGAAACGGCAGGATGGATTAGGATGAAATTTAAAATGTAAATAGCTTATACAGAAAATTTTGAAGTTCCTGAGGGAATAACGATAATCTAAATTACGCGAACGAAGTCGCTGGTAGAAGCTAGTATATCTGCCACAGACAAACAGACATAACCACCAAACTTAAGACTCCCCTTCATGCTTCGGTGGTGTTACAGGACGCCTAGCATACATACAATATACAAGGCAAATTGAACTTAGGAGCAGGCTGAAAGCTAACAAACCGCGTCGAAACTGGCTTGAGCGTGCGAAGCCGCAGAGTTCACCGGCCACGACTCAGTAAACCATGAGGGTTAGGGATGGCAACTCAAAGATATTTTTTTCTGGGCGTTTCCTTAACAAGAATGAGGTTATAAAAAACATTAGCTGTTAACGGGCAAATTAGAAAAAGAAGGAGATTCCTATGTATGATGATTATTTCCAAAACCTACTGCAGTGTTTTGATACATTTTTTAAGAATATAACCTTCGTACGATTGAGATCTTTTGAAGATAATAATACTAATAGTTTGCGATTATCACAATAAAGAAGTATGAATTATTATTTTATAAGTAACGTCATCATATTTCTAAGGTTTAAATATTACATACACAATGACTCTCCCGCGACGTTGTTTGCAATATGCTAGAGTTTTGTTGTTTTATTAGTATTACTACCACGTATCAGCATTATTACAAAAAAAAAACCGACCCCAAAAAAGTAGAAGTAAATAAAGCCTTCAAACCTTATCTCAGCCAAACAAAACTCGGATACTTTCAATATTTTCGGTACTAAGTAAAAAGCACATGTTCTATACACCACATTAGTGTCAACCCTATCGGGAACCGTGGAGCGAACTAAAAGTCTTTGCCACCAACGACGAGTACAGCGTATATTGCTGCATTCTCCCAGCGAATACCGCATTAAGATTAAAAGCTATGTCGTTGCGAAGTGAGACAAAGGGCGAAATAGTTTTACTAAACTGCCATCTAGACCAAGACTTGTATGTAAATGGGAAACTGAGACACTATTTCTTAAGAGGTCACATATGATAAAGTCCGTAGTGTTCTCAATAAACATAACGCATAATCATATTTGTGTGACGTTGTTGACGGGTTAGGTTAGGTTAGGTTAGGTTAGGTTAGGAATTCTAGGTTTTTCTATGACGCAAAATATCTAGTCGCGATTTTTCCAGTCACATTTTTTCCAATGTCTGTGTGATTGCCGGGTTAGAGTAGTGCTTCTCCATGTCTTCCCGTGGATGTCGTAAGAGGCGACTAAGGGAATAAGGGCTTGTAGGTCTGCTAGGCGATGGGCTTGCAACCTGTCACTAATACACTGGTAATCATCTTAGCCTGACTATGCAAAATGTGGTTACAGAATTATCAAAGAGTTTAGAGTTGTTGGTATTCTGTTGCTCTGCCTACCCCACTCTGGAAATAAAGGCGTGACGTTGTGTATGTATGTAGAATAGCAATTAAATAAATAGTTCTTGTGAGTGCACTGTGATGTTTCTCGCCAGACAGCTACTTATTTCACACAATACTACAGAGTGTCTACACGGTAATAACGGCGATGGGCTCGCAACCTGTTACTAATACACTGGTAAACATCTTACCCTACTTGTGCAAAATGTGGTTACAGAATCAACAAGTCTTTTTAGAGTTGTTGGTATTTCTGTAGCTCTGCCTACCCCACTCTGGGAATGACGGCGTGATGTTATGCATGTATGATCATATTTCCTTGAGCTCATTAACGTGAAAACACGATGAGAAAATAAATCCTCGACCTTTTTCGCCTGTTTTTGGTTGAATCTTCAAAACCTTCAAACTTCAAATCTTTAACGTTTATTTTTGATTCAATAGTTGAATACTTAAAACTTCTTAATCCTGCTAACGCATTTTTTTTTAAATATTGTCGTTTCATAGTAAGCAACAATTATTTGAATTGGACACTGCCATCAAGGCGCGCGCAAACTATCTCCATCTCACATTCTTCGCGCGGAAACACGTCAAGCCATCCCTTTTCATTCTTGTGTGGGCGTGGCAGCATATGTGGCCTCATAAAACACGCGCGTAATTTAAAAGTGTTACTATCAGTGAATTAAATAGATAAAAACCCCGTTATAACCTCGAAAGGCCCGATGTGTAATAGGATGTACATAATTAAGGCAATTTAATTTAAACTACATTACAATGGGAATAAAGTTCATTCTATGTTTAAACATTGAAAATTACATTATAGAGGCAAAATATTTGAACTTTATTTCCTTGCTTGTAGATATAAATTCTCAGGGACAAAACACTTTATATTTGTAGTATGTTAGGCATTTTAAGGGATTTTGGCAACCTCTTCTTCCAGACCTGATATTTCATAAACAGTCCAACCGATCTTGATGAAACTTAAGAACCATCCAGATTAAACTGGCTTTCTTTAAAAAAAACTATGTCCATATCAGTCTATTCGTTTGGGAGCTACGACGTCACAGACAGACTCACGTTTCGGAAACGTTGTTTGACTAAACATTAGTAAACCAAACTTATAACACCCCTTTTTTGTCTTGGGTTAAGAATATCTAAACACGCTCTAATCTCTCGAAAATAAAGTTTTATAACGTTTCACCGCGGCCTTCCGCAGTGATTTCGCCAATGTCAGTGTGATGTCTTTCGAGAGTTTTATTCAAAGAAAAGTAAAACAAAAACAGTCGACGTTGACAAATTGCGTTAAAAAATACAAAAAGCGAGTTTATTTATCAATGGTAGGTAATGTTCGTAATTATCAATACCTATAAAAATTAAGTGGAATTATTTTTAAAAAGTGTTACGCGCAATCCGACTGGGCGCTACAAGTGCTCAGGATAGGATGAGGCTGTAAAACCTGCGAGAAATCGAGCGTAGGATTGTTGGGTAAGTGATACAACCATTCATATTGCTACATAAATTCGTTTGTAGATTTTACCCACAACCTAAAACCTCTTTACAACTAAGCGAGTCAAGAGTATTATAGTTTTGTATTTATGTGTAGTTTATATATGAATATATTTATATGTTATACGTATATGTCGTTTGGACGTCTGGTTTTTTTATTTTTACTTACTTTTTTTTATTAATTTTTTACTTTAGTTTGCACCGCCTACCAATTTATTTCTGTTTCTTTGACACTTCTCTTCTTTGTAACATTGTCTGGAAGAGATCGCTATTTAGCGATAAGACCACCTATTGACTCACTTAGTAAGTTTTTATTTGTATTTCACTTTTCATGCTGTATTTGTATGTGGTGTTCAATAATGAATATTTGTATTGTATTGTATTGTATAGGAGTATAATACCTACTTTAAAAAAATCTCATGACAAAGCCCAATCTCCCACATAAGAAAACATTGTATGCAGGTTAACGCAAGCCGCGACCTGGTGACACAGATTCCAAAACGCCGCAATATATTCCTCATCTATGCTAAAGGCCCAAGCCATTGAAGCTTACGCTCTGTTATTAATAAAATTCTTCAAAACCAAGGTGTATTTCTATTTTAAGCCCATAAAACAGTGTTTAAAATAGATTGACCTGATTAAGTACATTTTACTGTACACGAAGTTACGCATTGCGTCACAATATTCTTTACAAAAGGTACAGTGAAAAGGCGATTCACGCAAATGCTTTGAACACCGATAAAACATACAATGAAACCAATGAATCAAAAAGAGCTGGTAATTTAGAAAAACGCGCACCGAGGCAAACGGTGCTAACCTTTTTACAATTATCTTTCTGACCTTTGTGAATAATAAATAAAAGCTTACTGAATTGTTGAAACGTTCTCCGGTTATTTGAGGGTTGCAATCTTTCAACTTCTATTAAGAGTAAGTATTTGATAAAAAAATATGTACTTAGAGACGAACTAGTTTTTTTTTTCATGCTATTGTAGACAAACGAGAATGGGTCACCTGATTTAATATGTACCGGCAATGACAGGTGACATTTCAGTGTACATGGCGCAGTTTGCATGAAACCCAGTGATGTATCAGCGTGTTAACATTGCAATGTATACTCAATTGCCACCTGTCACGTGTCATTGTCAATATAGTAAAATAGTGAGCAGGAGACTTGCAGAAGCGTTCAAGGCCTTTGAAGAAAGAGTATGCTAGTCTCTCGAAGATCTCTAAACACTGGTGTTTGGAGCATACAGCAGCATACTCAGAGTCAGTTAACAACGATTAAGTAGTCCCGTAGTGATAATTACAAATGTTTGAAAAAGGAATGAGTTACAGATATAATGCCAACAAAAGCTTTTAATTCGCCAGATAAAATGTTTCATACTCGTACATGTTCTGTCTTACCTACTATGTTAGTTACCATCGTAGGTATCAGTTTCTACTAACGCATGATACAAATAAACTTATCGAAATATAGATTACTGTAATGAACAGCATCTGTGCTACTTCCGCTCTATTACTAACTGTATTCTCCATAAACCTCCTTGTCTTTAAAAAAATGTTATTCTCGCCCACTCTGTTCTTTGCATTATTTTCACTTGCTACTAAGTCCCTCACCGCCATTCTATTATCATCTCTGTCTCGTTCTATGCTGTATTTTTTTACTTTAATGGTCACTGAATAAAAGCACGTTACAAACACTTTCAGCCAAATTTTCTGTTAGACTTTTTACAGGCCCCATGTTGGGCGCCAATTTATAAAAGGACTATCTCAACGTTGGGTTTGGTTCGAGGAATAAGGCCGGAATCCCACAGCGGCGCACCCTATGCATGCACACGTAGGTGTAAATTCGCTTTGTACCCCTACACAGCGAATTTACACGAGAACCATACCATAAGACGTTTTACATACACAGTTAAGCACTTTGCAACCAAGATCTTATAAAACTAGGTCGCTTTGCTTACATAGTCGTATTAGTCGTTAAACAATTTAGTCCTTACGAAGCTAACCCCTGTATAGGTTACTGCTTTAGCGGTACACGCACAAAATGGCGTCAGTGACACGCCACTGGAAAAATTAATACACGATGGCAAATGTGTAGCATATGCTTGCCTAGCATGACTTGAAGATACATTTAGGTAGTAAACTACCTCTAAATGATTTAGTCAATCACGAAGGATGCGGACGCGAGGTAGAACTGGTAGAGGAATTGTTTTGAAACCAGATTACATAAACCGCAGTGTCGAGCGAACATTCATGAATATTTTAGGTTCCTTATCGAACTTTTGTTAACCTTGTTAATGTTATTTTGTTAGGAAATTATAAAATATTACGAAAATATAATTTATATACATTCTCATAAATGTGATAAAGGCGAAAGTTTCGTTTGTTTGAGATAGTTTATACATCAGCAGCAGACACTGGGTACTTTTAGCCAGGAACATTTGTGTTCTCAAGGGAGTAGCGGTAAACAGCTTTTACACGGACAAAGTCGCGGGCAAAGTCTAGTTATAGATAGGTGTTTGAAGCATTCTCACCATCATAACTGATGGCTATTTTGAGTATGTTTTAATTGAATTTAAAGACGTAAAACAATTGCTTGACGGGAAGGCAGCCAACGATTTGAGTCGTATAAAATCAAAATCAGCAATATCCAATAATCAGCACAGCGTAGATAAATTTTAATATTCAATCTATTCTAAGAAAACCGTAAATTTTTCGATTAGTAAAGTAAGTAGATACATTTAAATATTCCATCAATTACTTATAATAAGACTAAAATAAAAATTTCGATTAATAACAATGGGATGTTCAATTGATTTGGCTTCTATTTGGCTCAATTACTATTTTGTGTCAATTATGTAAGAATTATAAGAAAGGAATTATTGCCAATAGAAACAAATATGTTTTGGTTTTTAGCTTGTAACATAAGGCGCCACAAACTAAAAAGTTTGCGATTGCGATGCGATTTTTACCATCATTTAGAGAATTTCTTCAAAAAGGTTTATTTCTACAACACAAAATATCACGACGCCAAAGACGGGGCTAGTCTTTAGTTATAAATTCTTAACTAAAGGACTTATAATTCTGTAGAGAAACTAAATAACTTTGAAGTTCCTTATAAATTCTATTAAAAACATCGCTTGAAGTCATTTTGGTAAAGAACCCGTCACTTATATAAATAATTAATGCGAGTTTCGGAGAAAGTTTTAACTTTCTTTTAAAACACTTTTAGTTTTCATTACAAGTTTGAAACTACGTAAGGCTCTTCATTCTATTAAGCAGATATTTTTTATATCTTCATTAATAAGTTCTAATACCATCGTAAATTACATGCAAACAAGAGACCCCATTATTTTAAATAATGCAAGCAATACACAATGCCTGAAAATAACTAATGTACGCCAAATCAGTGGATACAAACAACAAACAAAAAACTGTAGTGAAACAACTACCGCAACAGACATACTCGTACCTCTATCAAAAGAATGTAAGAGTTAATTTGAAATCAAATTCAACAGTGACGAGGAGTAACAATGCTAAATTAATTTCGCCAGAGATGTATTACAAATTAATGAGACGCCAGAAGTTAGTAACGTATTAATTAAAAATAAGGATTTAGACGGTATGTTGACTTTAGGGTCGACGATCGTTAATAATGATTGAAGGGAAAATGAAAGATGAAAACAAACCATGTAAGATAGAAGATCTCTAATTGCACCGATATCCTCTGTAAACTATGTGGTTGACTGATAGAGAATGCATTAAGTCCACCATTTGTACTTCTTACACTTATTTGTATTGTGCAAAAATATTAAATCAATAAATAAACGATGTTGCATTTGTTTCGGATATTTTCATGTCTACAAGTGATAAAAGAGAAGAGTTGTGAGAAAAGTTGCAAACATTTAAACGATTTGAATAAGTTAATGTTACAAAGTATAAAAAAGGAAAACATGCGAAATAGGGTCTTCTGAAACGAACATAGTAGGAGAATGTTGCGTTAAACACGATGACAAAGTAATATCAACGACACTATCGACAAAGTAAAATGGAACAAGTAAAAACGAACCAATTCAAGACGTTCAAAAAGCTACAAATAATAAAAGAGAGCTCCACTGTTCGAAAAGAAAACGTGGCAACTTTGTGACATCAAAGAATTGTTTCACTGAACAAACATTGTAACAAGCTTTTATACTTTCAAATAAAAAGTTTTCAAAAGGCATCTAAGTTAAATACAATTGTTTGCCAATCAAAAGAATAAAAATATGTCCAAGATTCTGTTTACAGTCGTTTTCATGATGGTTGCTCGCATATTTTCTTCTGAATAGTCCTGTATCTAGATTTTTTGCCTTGACTGAATGTACCTCTGTAATGTTTAATGGTACATTATCGCCTAGGTGCGGAATGTAAGGGGTTGTCTGAGCAGGTAGTAGCTAAAATACCAGTCAGGCAGGCAATCCCCCCATTTCCGCCGAGGTATATATAATGCAATCTCAAACATGTGAGAAAATTATACAATACAAGTACATCTCTTGATTTAGCAGGAAGTAAGTTTCGTCTCTGTTCGTTTTTCAAAAGAATCCTTTTCCAAGCATGTTTGAGAAAAATACTAAAACAGCACAGAACTCAAAGGTAAAATGGGATCCATTAATTTTAATGAAGATTCGGTTTGGCCATCCGTAAAATTTATTCCATTACAATACTCAGAATTAATCAGGGTCCAAAATCTTGGCCGTACCAAAAGCCCTAAAATGTGACCAAAGGAAGTTATAAGCAAACCGAATTAACTTTTTAGATGTTCACGACACCGGAACAGTAATTTGGGAAGTTGTTGCGAAGGCGGAACTCGAGACTAAAGTTGGGTCATATCTTGATAAAAGTTCTGTAATGACGAGAAAGATGAATTGTATTTTTTGTTTTAGAGCAGATATTTTTGATGATAAGTTTGAGCGAAACAACTGTGCGTCTATTCAACTTCGGTAAAAACTTATAGTCTTTGGCGTGTTGTGGTATTGTTTTTTAACTAGCCCGCTATTACTGTCAAATAAATAAGTGCCAATAAAGATAATTATTAAAATGAGTTTTACTTGTACTTAAATAAATAATAAATAATTAAATATCACAGGACAATCTCACACAAATTGAATAGGTCAAATAGAGAATCCTCTTATCGGGATTTGAAACCAGGATCCCTAGCTTGAAGGCAGGGTCACTACCAACAAGGCTAGCGTGTCGTCAAAACGTTGACAATTAGGAAACACGTCAAAGGCTGTATTGTAGGCTGTATTAGGCGTTAAAGGGTCTATTCGCTTTGTTTTCTGTCTCCGGAAATATGATCACGTGTCCTCTTTCGAATCTCAACTTAAATGGCTTCCTATTCGTCAACGTCGCAAAATTAGATTTATTTGTTTCCTTTATAATATTTTGTACGATCCACAATCCCCCGAGTACTTAAAACATCTTTTTAAATTTCTGGGTTCTACTCACAATCGTCAGCTACGATCCACTGACAATCTCATACTCTCTATCCCTATTCACCGAACTGGCTTTATGTCCACCTCTTTCGCCCTTCAAGCAGCACGACTTTGGAACGACCTTCCCCTTAAAGCAAGCTCCTAACAAGTATTCCTTTAAAAAGAAAGTTCGCGAATTTCTTAGCAGGTAGAATTGTCATCATCTTGATATTATGATTGCTTTATCTGAATTAATTTTTGTTTATCCTCATATTATTATATATGTATTATACATTTATATTATATATATTTGTGTTATTATTTATACTAGCGCAATATATGTATTTATGTTATTATAGCTTATTGATATGTAAGTGTATGTGTATTAGTTACACCTTATGTTGCACCGTCACTACAATCTCTGCTTTGCACAAAGGTCAACTGGTAGAGAATGCCTTACGGCATTAAGTTCGCCTTTTGTATACTAAGTGTATTCTTTTGTGCAATAAAGATTAAATAAAATAAATAAATAAATAAAGGCAATATGGTTTTACACCAGTAGAATAGACGCCCAGACAAAAACAAAAGTCAATTGAATTTTTCAGTTGTTCTGAATTGTGTTTGACAATGACACAAAACAAAGATGACAAAACCAAGCATTCATTAAATAATAAGGGATTTTAAAAATTTTAAATGCACAAGATTACAAGTAATTATTACTTGCATTAATTGTTTTTTTGATGAATGTATATCACAAAAATATCACTACGGTAAAAACAATATAACACAGTTTTTAGGAATTCGAATTTATAAGCTTGTTTTTAATGGCATGAAAAAAGTAAACGAGTACACAAGCCACGTGATGGTGAGAGGAATCTGCGACCCATAGACATTTTCATTCTCAAAATCTACAATCTAAAGATTGCTATCCTAAGACCGCAAATGCGTTGCCACCCCTGAGGACTGAGATGGAATGCCTCTATGCTAGTAATTTCTTCGTCTTAACTTAATTACGGGATAAAATGTTTCCAAGAACCACTCACTATGCTGTACAAACTTCGTGAGCCAAGCGCTCTTAGCTTCCCATACGAAAGAGAAGATAGTAACCTGTGTAGAGATAACAATATAACGTCGGTAAATGGACCGAGCTAATGGGGTCCCAGGTTACTTTAACTTCGTGTTTTAGTATAATACTCGTACAGGGAGTGCAAGTTTGTTAACGTTTTAGTTGGGTAGAGGATTTTTCTTGTATTTTCACAGGAGTAAACAATGCTATTTTCATAGTTTGGATTAGGAAAGTTACCTGAAATGGTATAGGGCTTTTATCTATATTTGAACTAGCTGTTGCTTGCGATTTCGTAAATATTAGTATGGATGGAAGTATTGATATGGATTTGTTGCGATATGAAATGATATCGAAGCAAGAAGGGCTTATCCAAAGTAGAATAAGTCCTGGGAATCGCTTGTGACGCACTGGTTTCAAATAATACGTACGGAAGGAGGGAGCACACATACGACGATATTCAAGGCCACCTGATATCACTGTAAAGTCACTTAATACATAGAAAAGACATCGAAATAGAGAAATAGGGCAGATATTTGTGTGATGAGCACGGAGTATTTGTTTCCGAGTCTTGGATGTTTTTAATGTATATAATTCCTCTATATAAGTAAGTAAGTTTATCGTTGTAGTAACCCATAGTGCAAGCAAAAAAAAAAACAGAACAATGTCACACAAGTTGACCTAGTCCCAAACTAAGCTCTAAGCTTGTACTATGGGTACTAGACAACGATAAACTTACTTATATAGAGAAATATATACATAAATACATAGACAACAAACAAACATCCAAGACTCAGGAACAAATAGTCGTGTTCATCACACAAATATCTGCCCTTACCGGGATTTGAACCCAGGACCCCTAGCTTCGAAGGCAGGGTCACTCCCAACTAGGCTAGCGTGTTGTAATTTGAGTGACATTGTCATATATATTACGTTTATGGAACTCAATTTGAGATAATACATTATCGCTGGTGACTACACATGAAATTCTACACTTCAACCAAACTCACTGGCATAACTGAGTTACTGCAAGCAAACCATCCCCGGGTCATAACTCACGCCCCTATGCTTAAATAATAAATACCCTCGTATACCCATATCAGTTACTGAAGTCCAGCCATCCACGAAACAACATGGGTATAATTTATAAAGCGTCTTGCAAAACAATACCTAAGCATAATAATGGGTGTCACAAAATGAACGCAAGATTTACCATACTATGGTAAATCTTGCGTAAATTTTAGGACACCTTTACATTTTTTTTTATATGTGTAAATGAAGTCCATGTTCCTTCATTTAATTTGAATTTGCCGCGCATTCTCTTTGACGTCTTTTCATGAGTAAGCTATGGAAGGATGACATGACAGAGAGGTTTTAAGGTTATGTTGTCAGAAAGAGTGTAGAAGATAACATATTAATATTATAAGTAAACGAATTTGGGGAAATAATAGCTTTAAATGTTGTTTCTCTTTTCAGGTAAGCTTTGTAATTAGTTTTACTAAACGTAATATTGTGAAGTGATGCTTGTTAAGCACTGTATTTAATTAAAACATTCTCTTTTCAGAGCAACACAATTTAGTTTTTATTTCGTTATTCCCACAATAACTGAAAGCTTTATAAAACCACCTTATATATGTTATGGAGAAGGCACACGAGCACTCAGGCCACCTGATGGTAAGTGGAATCTGAGACCCATAGATATTTGAATTCTCAAGTCTATAATCCTGAGACCTTAAATGCGTTGCCAACCCTGAGGACTAAGATGGAATGCCTCTATGCTAGTAATTTCACCGGTTGTCTTATCCCCACACCGGAACACAACAATGCGAACACTGATGATTGGCGGGTGGTTAATGGATAAAATGGTGGTAGCGATCCGGACGGACCCTGCACAGGGTCCTACCACCACTAAAAACACCACCACCACTAGTACGGGTGGCAACCATAATCTCAATACTGTAATCCTTTATTTGTTTCCATACAAGCGACGAAGACAATATTTTTTATTAATATTTAATGACAATTAGTACATAGTGGCCTAATAATTAAAGTCCTTGACTGTACTTATATTATTATGTTGGAGATGATCTTTTCCACCATAAATTAATTTTACCATATCTATATAAATGAACTCAAAAACGTACTTAAAACCCTACTTGGGCTTGAATGCTTGAATGCTGTACGACCACAAAAAACCAGTAAATGTTAGCCTCTTTCAAGTCCATCTTTCGCGAACGCCCACAATTTATATTGGTAACCTAGGCTGCCGAAAATAGTCTGAAACAGTGTTTAATCTCTAGGCTCAAAGAGCTCTCGGCTATAATGAGTGTTGGGGGAGGCCTTTGCGAACAGGGCGCTAAATAGTCACCTCGGTTACTGTGTCAAGCTTTCCACTATTAACGATGAGGCTAAAGCTAAATGTACACTTTTATGCTACTTTAACGGGTCCTCGATTCTACAAGGTAAAACCATATTGCTTATGAAATGCTATAAATTTGTTTTATGGGTGAATTGCAAAAATAATTAAGTACATAGTTAAGGCCCTAATTGATGTTTAATTGAAATAAAATATTTTTCCTTTGTGTAACGAAGATTAACCATACGATTATGACACATTTTCGTTACACAAAAGAAAATTATTTTGTTTCAATTAAACTTTTACATCAACTAGGTCCTTAACTATGTACAATATTTTATTTTGAGATTTAATCGTGAAATCTTGTCGATTAAAATGAAGATTATTTAATCGTTATTTGTGCACTCTGTCGATTAATTTAATCACGATTAAATTAATCGTGATATTTTTTTTGAGTATTGACTGTTTAATCGATTAATTAGTCGATTAAAAAGTTAATCGGTTAATGCCCATCTCTGGTGGTAAGTAGCTCAACACTCTCGTGATTCTGAACATTGCTGAACATTGAAAAATATCAATATAATGTACGGATATTTTTAATACAAAAAAATACTTTATCCATCTGTTTGGGTAGTCGGGTGATCAGGCTAAACCAAACGATCACAGCAATGAATATATTGCCGGCCTAAACAAACTCAATACCAAGGAAGACAACCAATAGCATATAAACAGAGTCACCGTCCCAATCAAACAAATCAAAGTTACAAAAATCTTCAGACACAATCAACAGTTCGTATTATTTTATATTACTTTACATGTCTTCCCGTAGATTTCGTAAGAGGTGACTAAGGGAATAAAGGCTTGTAGTGCTGTTAGGCGATGGACTTGCAACCTGTCACTAATACACTGGTAAACATCCTAGCCTGACTGTGGAAAATGTGGTTACAGAATTAACAACAAGTTTAGAGTTGTTGGTATGCTGTAGCTCTGCCGACCCCACTCTGGGAATGAAGGCGTGATGTTATTTATGTATGTGTAAGTCCATGAGAGTGTCAATAAAATCTACATTGGCGAAATACACCGTAACAGGATTGAAAGCCATTAATCTAGAATATAAAAGAAATAGTACAAAGCCATTTCAGACAGACACAGCATCGTGTCTAAATATCACAGAGAGGAATGAAATCTAAAAAAAGAAAAGGAAAAGGGCACTCAACAATGACAGAAGAAGGTCGGAAAGGCAATCAGTTACATCCGCCCCGAGGTATACTTGTCACTTAGGGGGCGTACAATGTCACACGGGCTGAAAAGAGTGTAAATTCCTCCAAAATGGACAGCGTTGTTTTGTTGTTGCAGGAAAAATAAAAGTCAACCTTTTTAAAAGGATAGCGAAAACAAAATCCGGCCAAGTGCGCACGGAGGTTTCCGTACCAATATCTAAACAAAATTAGACACCATATTAGTCTACCTGTTACCGTTATTCATATAGAGCAAAAAACGGCAAAAAATCACGATTCCTGTATGGGAGACCGCCTTTAACCTCGTGGGGCCTGGGTTCAATATCGTTCGTTCGAATTATGAACCTTGAGTCGGTCAACTAAAGTGTAAAATATATTTTTTCCAATGTCATTTATGTAGGTATATTACATTTGGCCTCAGGAGGATAATATTTATTTTATTTTAATTTAATTATTTAGTTTTGAAGTGAATATAGGCAATTAAATATTCTGCGAAAATTTCAAGCGTCTACCTGTTGCAAAAAGACACGTTTGTTCTATGTCCCTGTCTTAAGTATTTATAGCGGCAACAGAAAGACATCATCTGTGAAAGTTTCAACTGTCTAGCTATCACGGTTCACGATATACAGCCTGGTGACAGACGGACGGACAAAGGGACACTGGAGGCTTAGTAATAGGGTTCTGTATTTACCCTTTGTTTACGGGGCCCTAAAAATGAGTCTCTAGAAGATGTTTCACCATAAGAGCCGCGGAACATGAAAGAGTTTCGTAATATGAAGTTATTAAAGTGATAGAAAAAATATCGGTTACGAAAGTTGCCGACGGCGAGACTAAAGTTATAATCTGTTTTACTCACGGAGCGGATCACCGCACGGGATGTGTTTACCCAAAAGCCGAGGGTTTACGTTAGATTGGATAACACTTTACGCGAGTCACAAAGCGGCTTCTCTTTATATGAAAATGAAAAAGTTAACATACATATATAAATCACGCCTGTATTTCCCAGAGGGGTGGGCGGAGACCACTTCTTTCCACCTGCTACGATCCTGACAAAGCTCTTTCGCTTCTTCCACATTCATACATCGAGTCATGCACGCACATCGGTTTCGGGTACTTAAGATTCGGCCCTGTTTCAGTATTTCCCCGATTTGATTAAAAAAAGTACTCCTAGGGCGCCCCCTTCCGACACTTCCACTCACTTTCGCACTGTATATTTCTTTGGTCAATCGTTTTTCATCCATCCTTTCAAAATGACCGAATCATCGAAGCATGCCCTTTTCAATCTCAGACTACATTTCTCTCTGATGTTTTCATTCCTTACTCTATCACACAGTTTCACACCAAACATACTATGAAATGAAAAAGTTTATTAGCTATAAAACAATGTTAGCAATTAATCAAGGTTAGAACCTCGTAGGAAGTCGTGACAGTATACCGACAGGAGATACCACTCTTCCAACGATGATACTTTACTAGGATTCTCTTGATATGTTTATAATAATAACGTCCGGATTGCCATCAAAATTACGGGTCCAACTTGCTTTTAACAGTTTTTCAATACGTGTATCGTCAAAAAAAAAGTTTTTTTTGAAATAAATCTTTCTTAAAGTCGGTCAAAAATTAGCTACTTTTTTGGCACTGTCCTGTGCATGCAAAATTTTCTAAATAATACCTGTTTTCTTATCCATTAAGGTCTCCCAAATTGTGTAAATAAAAACATTAATAATCGCATATTATTGGCTTGAAGTTTTCTGGAGTTATACATTCGAACTATTCTAATTTTAATACACTCTACAGATTTTTGACTAATGGCTCATACACAGATTATCGTCTTTCCTGAACACACCGAAAGTTAACGTTTTTAAGGTCTAATTTTCTGGCTAAGCCCATTAACGCATAAACGGCGTCAAGACTGCTTTAGACCAAAAAAAACATAACTTATAGGTACACAAAGCTTTTAACTATTAAGCACAGGAAAGACAACTTTTGTTTCTAAGAGTATATAACCCTACTAAAAATGTTTTTTTTATTATATATCTTAGAGGGGCTCACAAAACACATAAACAACACTGTCACTTACTCCGGTTATTACATATGCCTATAAAATATTCTGTTATAAACCAAAACCTGAACCAATTTCCGTTTTTCCATCATAAAATAAACCAAGTTAAACCTCTCGTTGATCTAATATTGCATTTGCGGCTCCTGGAGATGAAAGTCAGATTTGCGTAAGAGGCACTGAAGACATTTTCTAATTGAGTTTCACTTCTAAATCGGAATATTAGAATATAGAAAAGGTGGCTACAAGTACGATTCGAACAGAATTTTCCTACGATCTTTAGTGTTTTCATTTTAATATTAAAAAGGGTCAAACACATGACACATTTTATTTTATGTTAGGACATAACCTTTTTTACGATTGCTTCCTGTTAAATCTTATCGTTCAATTTCACAAACAACTTTACATGGGCTTTAGTCTACATTGTTTCAACACCTAATGTAATTGAATTCCTTTAAACTCAGCCGCCTTTACTGTCAAGTAATTAGGAGCCACCGTAATGTTAACAATACGATAACAATTGAGGTATAGACAATCTAGCAAAAGGCCCCTGATTTGCGATTTAACATCTGTCACAATAAATTGACTATAAATAAAACAGTGTTAAATGTGAAATCCCACAGTAGTAAACCCATAAGGGTTGTTTTCAAAACAACTGTTCATAGTTAAAGGCTTAATGAAAACAAAAATCACGATCGCATCCTTTGCGTAACGAAAGTTAGTCATACAAAGTATATGGGTAACTCTCGTTACACAAAGAAATCAATTAAGTTTTGTTTTATGGCCCTTCACTAAACACATTTAATTTCCTATAATCATCTAGATTATGAAAACAAACAGGGCTGGGATTCTACACGGTAATAACGATATCGTATTTGACGTGTTTCCGTATTGTCAACGTTTTCATAACTCTTATATCATTTACAATAATGGCGACTGTGACATAAACAATTCTAAAACACGTTAAACACGATATCGATCGTTTTAACGCACCTGTGGTGCTAGACAAGTTGCATTCGACAATCGTTAGCGATTATGTTTCGATTGATAAATGTATGGAATTGACGTAAGCCACCGAGATAGTAACGTGACACTTACGTCAATTCCATATATTTTTCAATCAAAACATAATCGCTAACGATTGTCGAATGCAACTTGTCTAGCACCACAGAATAGAAGCCCTGTTAAGGCAACAGATAAGGTAAGCAAGGGTCTTTCCATATTAATTTTGTGCAAGTATATATTTTTTGTAGTGGTTCAAAATAGATATTACCAACACGGATACATTAAATACATATCTCTTTAATTAGTGCGTACCTACATCTGAAATTTAGGCTTACATATGTTATTTTAATTATTGTATTTATTTTATTTTTGTGAGAAATCTCGCCATGTTAAAAAACCTACACATAGTTGGCATGGAAAACCCTTGCGCTACCCGTCGCCTCAAATCAATATCTTGAAGTAGTTAGTACTTTTCGGAGTAATGCGGACAGTCGCAGGCGAAACGTGCATCACATGTAATCTAATAAATCCTAAAAGCCACATAACAGAAAAAAAGGCGTCGACATCTAAACCCTTTTCTCCTCAACGGTCAATTTATCCAGCTAACGAAGTAGAGCTTCAGCTAAACAAGTTTTAAAAGCCGTTCGCCCTAACGCCTAGGCAATTTAGCTAGTTACCTAAATTAAGTGACAACGGGAGAGCTATTGAGCTTAGGACCAATTACGAATTCTGAACAGGGCCTCTACTCTGCGTGATAACGATATCGCGTTTGACGTGTTTCAGAATCGTTTATGACTCGGCCACCATTATGTCAATGACATAAGAGTTATCAAAACGTCGACAATACGGAAACACGTCAAAAGCGATGTCGTTTTAACGCAGTAGAATAGAGGTCCAGGTTACGTGAAATAAGTGCCTATTTATTATAATTTTTTTGTTTTTTTTTTAAGGAGAAGGCACACAGGAGGAGACCCATAGACATTTGAATTCTCAAGACTATAATCCTAAGATCTCAAATGCATTGCCAAGCCTGAGGACTAAGATGGAATGCCTCTATGCTAGTAATTTCACCGGTTGTCTTATCCCCACACCGGAACACAACAATGCGAACACTGATGATTGGCGGGTGGTTAATGGATAAGATGGTGGTAGCGATCCGGACGGACCCTGCACAGGGTCCTACCACCACTAAAGTTATTATGAAGTTGATTTTCTAATGAGTTCACTGCCCGTGATGTTGGCAGTTTCATTTTTATAAGTTGGCTAGTTCCCGATTTTCCGATCATATTGCTATTGGCATGATCACGGGTAACTGAAGTTTGCAGATAGATTGAGAGTTCAGGGCCTGAATTATGGCCACGTTTATCGCGTTGGACAAAGCATGCGTCACTCTCGCACTGTACCTACTTGTCAGAAAGTGACGGATATATTATATCCATGTTTAGTCACGCGATAAACACGGTCATAATAAGCCCCCAGGATAGCCGCATCGGTCTTCCCTATTTTATGTTCGCTGTTTTTCACTACTTAGTAAAAGCGTAGTATAGATAGAAAAGTACTTAGTTAGTCTCTAGCCCTTTAGGAGTTTCTGTTACCTATTGCCGCCGGGGCGCTAGGGTTGCGTCGATGCGCATCGATCGTTACTAAATACGCACGCAAACAAACGCGGCAACGGCGCGGCCCCGGCAAAACCGGCTTGGTGCGTCGTGTTAAGTTTGCTTGTGGTGAAACGACGCGCGTACGGTCGTGGCACGCACACATGCAAGCCGCGCGATATCCCTTTTAACGACGAACTACTTTTAAGACTGTGGTAGTAGTAAAAGCAAGAGGTAGAATATTGGTAATAACTTAACACGTTTTATTAACTTTAGCATCATAAGTTGACGACACGTTGGCCTAGTTGGGAGTGACCCTGCCTCCGAAGCCAGAGGTCCTGGGTTCAAATCCCGGTAAGGGCAGATATTTGTGTGATGAGCGCGAGTATTTGTTCCTGAAACTTGGATGTTTTCTATGTATTTAAGTATGTTTATCGTTGTCGTAGTACCCATAGTACTAGCCTAGAGCTTTGTTTGGGACTAGGTCGATTTGTGTGAGATTGTCCTCTGATATTTTTTTATTTATTTATTTAAGTACCTACTCATAACCACGACAGTACAAAGATGTGTAGCATCATTTTATGTTTTAGGCTTTTTTTGGCTATTAACCTTCTTTCTTACAATACGTATTTGGGCTGTTTTCAAAATAAGTGTACATCGTTACGGACAAAATCAAGAAAGTTTAAGTTTTTCCATTTCGTCACGAAAATTAGCCATACATTACAGATACATACATTTTCGTGACGAACGAACGCCCATTTCCCAATTATTCACCATGATAGAACAAACCTAAAATCCTTCAAAGACCAACAACATCACACCTAATGCGCATCAGAAACGCAATGATAAATATTTCAAATAATACAAATATATATTCTGACTTTTATAAGAGACGACATATCACATGCCATTCGCATATTGAAATTGATGCACACTTTGTGGTCTGATTTATCTCACCTTAACAAAATGGCGCCCAGCGTGGTGTTTAAAAAGCCCATAAATACCGATACACGCGATATTTATTACATAAAAGCCAAACCTCGTCATTGAATAAAAACATAAAAAGAGGAACGCGAAAAACAAAATGAGTTCGCATAACGTTTATTTTGCGAGTTTCATTGCGTAATTAAAATTCGTCACAGAGGGTTTATTAGAAATAAAAACGAATAAAACTTAACATGGGAATATTATGTAGGTATAAGACTAAGGAACGTGTATAGATTGAAATAAAATAAACTCCTAATAGAAGGAAGTTTTCAAATTAATGTAATATATGAAAAGAAAATGGAGAAGAATCACGGACCTTACACTAAAATAACACCAGAACACAGAAGGTAGAGAGAAATTTAATCTTTTAATCAAATTATAAAGGTAATATAAAGGTCTCCTAATGGCATAAACATTTTATTAATGGACAAAGTTAATCAAAACCAACAAGAGGAAAATGGGAAAGATGATAACAAAATCCAGGAATTACGACGTTATCACGAAATTTAATA
This sequence comes from Acleris holmiana, assembly GCA_949316455.1. NCBI lineage: Eukaryota > Metazoa > Arthropoda > Insecta > Lepidoptera > Tortricidae > Acleris > Acleris holmiana. The sequence goes on from OX438781.1 coordinate 1,144,425, forward strand.
GAGGGAGTTGACGAACGCAAATATGGGATAATTAAATTTTCCGATGATCCTTAATCAACAATTTTAATTTAATATTAAGTAGGCTGTGATAGAAGCTAGGGATAAGTGAAGGAACGAGATTTTAAACAGGAAACATTGTAAGCCGTTAATAGAGGTTTGTGTTGTGTGTGAAGAAAGATGCTGAAAGTAATTAATAAAACAGGATATATTAACCGTTTAAAATCACACATTTAAAATTTTCTTTTGTAACCAGTTCCAATCGTGCAAAGAATCATTAAGCTCGATGGGCAAAGTCATTTGAACTTCGATTTCCTTAAAATCCCTTTTCTCTCCGATGAAAAAACATAAACCAACTCTCTAATCTAACAGCAGATTTAGGGAATTTATAGAATAGAAGATACGCGGGTCATACACACTCTTAAAAACAAAAGTTGTCTCTCCTGTGGTCAATAGTTAAAAGCTTGTGTGCATATAAGTTATGTTTTTATATGATAGGTCTAAAGCAGTCCTGACGGCGTTTTTGCGGGAATAGGTTTAGCCAGAAAATTAGGCCTTATAAACGTTAACTTTCGGTGTGTCCACAGGAAAGATGGTAACCTAAATCTGTGTATGACTGTCATACACAGATTTAGGTTATACTATGACACACGTCTTTTATTGTAAGCCAATATTGATGTGATTAAGCAAGTGCTTGATTAGACTTCATCAACAATTCTTGAAGGAATTCCAAAATCAGTTAGTGTTACATTTGAAATGTAACTCGATGATTTTTGGAATGTCTCCGTTTTGTATTCAACTAACGAAATATTCCTAAAACTTGATTCCTTACCTAAATTTGCCATCATCCCCTAAACGATCGAAGGGGGAAACTCATACAAATTAAACGAAAACATGAACAATTTATGCTTGAAAATAATTTCAAAATTAGGTCAAACTCAACCTTTCCCCCAATTTATGTCGCTCTAAATTCTCATAAAAGCACGTGCGTATGCATACTGGATTATATGAGGATATATAAGCGATCGCGATTAGAATATCAATAAATACGAACGTTTGTGTTGCAAATACACATACAAAATTAGTGGCCGTAGGTTAAAAAGGTACAAGTACGTGCTCGGGTTACAGATCAGGGGACCTAACATGGTCATGTTTATCGATGTGGCTAACCGTGGGTAACGCTTCCGTCACTCTCGCACTGACATACTGGTCAGAGAGTGACAAATGTTATCTACGTTTATCCACATCAATAAACACGGCCATGTTAGGCCATCAGATACCTATGCTCAAAACTAGTATGCTGACACAGTTACTTTAAATAAACGGCATTACTCAATTTTCATATAAAATGGGCCTTCTAATAGGTCTTCGCTTCGAATTGACTACATTAAAGGCTATTTAACATGAAGACAAGGTCGCCTAATCCATATACATGGCTCAAATGGGATGCGACGAGATATTAGACGCAATGGACCGTGAATGAGGAATAGGAGGGCTAGATGGATAGTAAATTGCTTCCTTTGTTTGGCTAAGGCGATGAAGGACATCTAGTTATTTGTGTAATCACAAGCAATTGTTGATTGCAACGAATAATCACCAAGAGGGATAGAATCTCTATTTATATCTGTGCAGAGCTCATTCGCAGATAAAGAAACGGTAGCGACATGCACATATTTATAATTTTACGGCCTTCGTTAGTTTCTCCAATAGACAGAGCTTTTGTTTTTTTTGTAATACACTGTTTACTGATTGGCAATATACTTGAAACTAATACCTCACGTATGACCAAACCAGATCATGACTAAAGCAGAGCATGACTAGAGTAGAATATTACCAAAGAAGAATATGACTTAAAAGGACTAAAATAATGACGAAACAAGAACTTGACTAAAACAGAATATGGCTAAAGGGGAAAAAATATGACCAAACCAGAACAAGACTAAAGCAGATTATGACTAAAGCCGAACATGACACTCACCTAACAACCGATAATATTCACGAGCGAACTTGCCGAACTTGGATGCGCGTCAATTTTGATTGATTTTATGAAGCAAAAAATAAAAAGTGGTTACATCACTTTGTAGTCAACTGTACAATATTGAAATAACCACCTATTTAACGTTAAAAGTAGGTATCTATTCCGAGACTCGCCTAAGTTATTTTCATTTCAGTACAAAGGCGAGCGAGGGTCACCAATAATTGGGTCAAAGCGATCACAAAGGGATGAAATATTGCCTCCAATTTCTGATTCGCTATATTCGCTCACGGCAAATTGTGTCGCATCAATATCAAACAGGGATATCTTGTCAGCCCAAGCGAACCATCAAATTCTTTATCTATGCCACTGAAGTTACCAACCAGCTAGATATTTGTCAGAGACATTGTCAATGTATATCGTCTCTCATAAGAGTAGTTTTAAACATAATTGCACCTAGGTAAAACATAACGTTGCTTAATTTTAGTTATTAATTAGGTACATTTTTTTTAAAATACCTATAACGCAATTGGATTTTACTTAATTATCTTCGTCTTAACTAGGTCTTTTTCGCTCGGCCATTTTTTGTTCATTCTAGTTTCTAGTTTGTTACTCGTTCACGCTGCAACAGCTCGATAGAATTTTATGAAATTTGGAATGGAGATAGCATATACCCTGGATTAGCACATAGGCTACCTTTCATCCCGGAAAATGTATCAGGTCATGAGGGGATAACTAATTAATCGCGGGCAGAAGCTAATATACACGTCCTCGTCTTACTTACTCAAACTAGTATCTGCATATATTTTTTGCTATTGGTAATTTAATTTTCATTCAATAATACTTAGAGGCAATAAGTTTACCAACGGCAAAAAAACTGCAGATACGAGTTTGAGTAAGTAAGACGACGATATTAAACTCTTTCGTGACTGACTGACTGACTGGAGACAATGCACAGGCTACACCACTGTACCTAGTGACTGATATACACTTTTCTACATTATTCCATTGAAATAAGGAGCAAAAGTTAATACGTAACTTTGACCTCGACTGTACCCTAGGGGTGCGCTTACAAAGGATTTATCTAATGTCGACCCGCAACGAGAAGAAATAGGGGGGGTGGGGGGGAGTGGAGGGAAACTAATTTCCCGCACACAAGCTACAAGCGTCTTCTAGTCGAGTAATATGATCAATTAAAGGACCTAATGAATAAACATCGGCGACTCGTGGCATTTATGTAGCATTTGACGTTTCTGACAGAATAGTGCTGGAACAATGTCTGTACAAGTCGAGCAAAAGAAACCAATTAGAAAAAACCTTTTCAATCATTTAATATATGTACATATATGAGATTCGTTATATACAATTAATATTTTGTTCTAACTTCTTAGAGCAAAACTTATCCTACGTCTTCTATTTGAGAAAATCCACTTGGTGTATCTTTCGACTTCGACTGACGTGATGGGTAAATAAAGCATTCCTCTGTAATGTTGCAGCATATTTTTGTTGGTGTTATCTTTGATTTCAACTTCTTAATTTTGTGATAAGTTATTAATATTTTTTATTGTAACAAATCCTGGATTTTTAAATTATACTATTTCTAGTTTTTATTTACCTTTTGGATGCAGCCTCAGTAATGAAAGTGACTTTTCTACTTATTTTTAGGTATTCATTTGCTATTTTATCTTATCTGAAAACACACTGGAAAAACGTGTCTCATCACTAGTGCTACCTAATTGCCACGAGTCGCTAAATAGCCTAGCCTATTTATGCAAAATGTGGTTAGAGAATTATCAAGAAGTCTTTTTAGAGTCGTTGGTATTTCTGTAGCTGTCCCAACCCCACTCTGGGAATGAAGGCGTGATGTTATGTATGTATGTATCTATAAAATAGTTTAGGACCAAACAGCTTCTAAACCAAAATACTTTTGTATTCTACTAGACTAAATTGAGATTAATTTTCAGCCGATACATCCACTGCTGGACATAGACCTCCCGCAAGGTTTTCCCCATGGCCTGGTCCTGCGCCGCTTGCATCCATCAGTTTCCCGCAGCCATAGCCACGTCATCAGTCCATTTTGTTGGTAGTCTTCACAAGTCGCGTCTGCCGCACACGGACGCCACTCGAGAACGCTTAAGAGTGCGCCGAGGCAACGACACGTAATTACGAAAAAAATGCGTTCGTTTGATCGCCTGCTGCATTGTTTTTACTGAAGCTTTAGTTATGCAATTCATATGTAAGATATTTAAGGAATCACTCTATTTATCATATACTTTAGAAACACGATTACTTGTACTTCCCTCGATAGAAAACACATCCAAAGATACCTCTACATAACAAAATAAACACTTAGTACGGCGTAATTACTTCACGGAAGATCACCAGTTTTGGATTTACAACAAAACTACACGTCTTCTATATATTCATCACTTTAGATTTGAAAATGTGTTTTTATTTTACTAATATGAAGGAAATACCTAAATTCGCACGCGTTTCGTCCATTTTAGCCAGAGCCGTCACGTTTCCCCCATGTCCGCATTAGTCAGGCTTCGGCCGTCGGACGTGGAGGCTGTGTCGCTTGGTGGTTGGTTGCGTTTATCGCGATTTTTGTGATTATTCACTTTATTTTAAATGGGGAACAAACACAACCAAGAAAGGAAGAGAAGGGGTTGGCAAAAGCACAATGCTAAACGCTTGCGTGAAGAAATGAAGTTAGTTAAAATCGTAAACCTACTGATAGTGGAGTAGTTCTAAGAAACCTGATTTGACAGTTGTCAAAATGCCACGCTAAGGGAGGAGAAAATAAATCGGTAGCAACATAGACTGATTTTCGAGATGTATCGATTTGTATTACTAAGACTTTGTAATCGTTTAGTTGTAGTCTTGATGTTTTGGGCCAAAATTGGTTTATTTACACAAGTAATTTTCAACAACACGCGAAGTTCTTTCAATTAGTAGGTAGGTATATAAAAAATACACTTCTATGGTGAATATTTACCAAGATATAAAAGTAATTTAGCTAAAAAAACACATTTACAGGCAAAACAAGCTTCTTAGAACGACCCGAGGTTTTTTTTACTATAATTAATTATATAATATTGTTACTTCTTGGGATGGTTTCAATATTTCTAGAGCAAGACATCTCCAGAAATCTGAATACAAAGAGTAAGAATACTCAGTACCTAACAACTATATTTCAACAAATGAGTAAAATTGCAAAATTATTCATATTTTTTTATTTATAGGGTTAATGTTCCAGTTGTTGGCACTTCGCTACAAAGCGAAGAGTTAGGTACCTAATGAACCGGTGAGGTATGCGTAAAAATAGTAAGAGGTGTATAGGAAAACATTTTAATAAATTTAGTATGAATTTTCACATTATCTTTATATTTTTTCAATTTACAGAGTAAATGAATTGGTTGACATCGATTATAAAATTTACCACACAATGGAATTGTAAGTCCCAAATACGAATTATTTTTATAGAATGAGGATTACAAAATTTCATCCAAAAACTAATTCTGTTAATAAATAAATTATAGTTAAATCAAAACGTTCTGTTTTATTACAGGATGCCAATGGACCAAATTTTTTGTCTTTCACTGGATGGAGAAATAGACAATGACATTGCTTACTCACACAGACAAAATAATGCCGTGAAGTAAAATCCGATATTGATTATTGTTGTTTCTTATGTCCTAATATTTTTTTCTAAAGATACCTGCGTACATTATTCATTACATTATATACATACAAACATTAAGTAGGAACTTCTAAATATGTGATTGATACAGCAGCTTTAAGTTTTTAGTTTTTTAAAACATCAATTTAATTTTATACTTTATAGTGATCAGAATCAGACATTGAAGTTTTTGCGGAAATAATCATGGATAAACATTCGTACAAACTAAGATCCTTTTTTTTAAAGACGGTTAAAATACCAAAACCTTCTCCTATGTGAAACAAATACTTTTCTGAAAACCGCATTAAAAACGGTTCAGCCAAACGTGAGATAATCACGGACAAACATACATACATACATACAGGTCAAACTGAGAACTTCCTTTTCTTTGAAGTCAGTTAAAAATAATATCTTGAAGAAAGGGTCCATGACTGGGATTTTTGCCCTACTCAGCCGTTCTTATTACTTTACATTAGGTATTGAGTTCACTTTATTTTGTGCTTAGAATATGGTCAATAAAGGTAATTCGTGATGTGACTGTACCTCAACAATACAAGTAATTCAATCCTACCTTACCTACCGACAGTAAACAACAAATTTAAAAAAAAATGTAGACTGAAAAAAGTTTTTAACTTCTTATAGTCAATATTTGAATAAAAGTATTCGGAATCGATTATGTTTTTTTATTTTGTAAACATTGGTAGCAACCTCCGCGCCTAGTGGACCGGCGCACGGCTCGTCAGGCGCGGCGCGCGGCCGGCGCATGGCTCCAGCTCGCTCCTTGCTGGTGTGCTATACGCACACATACACAGAGTGCATAAAATACCTAAAGTTAATGAGCGCAAAAAGCTCGGTGCCCCCTTAAACTACGGAAACTTACTAATTAAATAGTATTGCCTAAAACTACGAGCACAAGCAGAGTACAGGTACACCATGGACGCAATTAGCAAAGAGCCAATACAGACGTGAAATAAAACTGTGTCAAGATAAAAACACGCGGCTGCCAGGATCATACATACATAACATGACGCCTTCATTCCCAGGGGCAGCTAGAGCTACAGAAATACCAACTACTCTAAAGACTTGTGTATAAATCTGTAACCACATTTTGCGCAATCAGGCCAAGAAGTTTACGTTGCCGGGATCAAACTTGATCAAAGCCCCTAATTTTATAAGATCAAAACAACATTAAAAATAAAAAAGACGGAATATATTAGCGAGTTAATAAAAATAAAAGCAGGGCTTATCCAAAAGGGTCAAATGAAACCGTGTTGTATTTCGACCCAAAGCTAAATTAACCCTTCACAGAAGGGTTCGGAATAAAATGAACAATACCATCGAAACGCCGAGATGTTCAAAGTTCAGAAGCTAAAATTACTTTTGGACTGAATAATAATTTATTTCGAGTGAAAAGAGTAAGAAGTATAAACGTCAGGGAAACTTTAATGGCTTTCGTTTACCCAACTTATTGCGAGAAGTCACTTCGAAATTTAATTGAAGTTTTTTTCAAAGGAGTCGACGGTGTCAACAGGTTTAGTGGTGGTAAGACCCTGTGCAGGGTCCGTCCGGATCGCTACCACCATCTTATCCATTAACCACCCGCCAAGCAACAGTGTTCGCATTGTTGTCTTCCGGTGTGGGGATAAGACAACCGGTGAAATTACTAGCATAGAGGCATTTCATCTTAGTCCTCAGGGTTGACAACGCATTTGAGGTCTAAGGATTATAGTCTTGAGAATTCAAATGTCTATGGGTCTCAGATTCCACTTACCATCAGGTGGCCTGAGCGCTCGAGTGCCTTCTCCTTAATATAAAATAGGTAAGATAACTTGGCCAAATAAGAGGCATTTTTTTTTACCTAACTGCAAGCAATGGGAATGTTTTTGGCGCATTATTAAATTATTATGTATGTATGTAAGTTAGTTAACAGATAGGTTGTATGTGATTTTGTGACCTATATCTATATGTACGGTTCCTTTGTTCCCTTGAAAAAGCTGATTAACTAGCCGGAATTTAAGGAACGAGGTGTTGTTAAATTCGCTTTAGGCTCGCAAGTGTGTGTGTTCTTTAATAAAATGAAAAACTCTCTAAGAAAAAGCCAAAATGGTGGATACAAACTAAACGCGAACGAAATCGCGGGCAGAAGCTACTTTTTTAAACAAAAATAAGTACGCAGGACCGTCTCTATTTATTCCAGGCGTCAGCTTATACCTCCAAAAATGTCGTACAATGAAAAAGAAGCCAGTAAAAAGGTTTTGTAAATTTCGCATAAGCTAGGATAAGTCCCTATTGATAGAGACGAAGCCGCGAGAATACCTTGCATACACAATTCTATGAATAAAAATATGCTCTTACAATTTCTATCAGGAGATATTCACAAGTTAATCCAGACGCGAAAGTTTTTCCAAAAAAACTGAACAATGTTTCGACTAATCTAGAGATTGAAAAATAGTTTTTTATGTTTGTTAAATCTTTTCATTGTTTTCAAATTATTTATTGTCTACAAGCGGGTCCGATCAGGTAGAAGTGTTTCGCTCGGAAACTGCAAATTCACGGGGTAAAAAGTAGGTATCAAATGTGTAGGACATAGACAATATGTGTGTCTAATTTCCTTCCAATCCTTCCAGGCTTTTAAGCGTAACTAAGGTACAAACATCCAAATATTCTTATTAACTTTCACGTTTATAATATTAGTAGAATATGATTAAGTATATGATGTAAACGCGGAACAAGCTCTGCCTATAAACTTTAAACTCAAAGTAAATGTAGACAAATATCTCATCCTAAATCCAATTTAGATTCCATTACGCAAAATCCTGTACACTGTGATCCCACAGCCATAAACACTCTACATAGGATCTATCCCAGGAAATAGGTCAGGAGTAAATATGCTTATGTAAGGTAAAGGAAGGATACAGAATGATCTATGTTTATAAAAGATGTTCCTTAACACGTAAGGATAATAAATAGCTGTGATGGCATAGCGGAGTGAACTGTTATGTGCTGTAATATTTTGTTTGGAGCAGTTTGGGTGAAATGAATCGTTGAAGATATGCGCGAAAATGCGATGAGATATATTATGTAGCAAATGTGTTAAGAAGGAGACTATGTTTAGTGCAGTTTCAAAGGTACCATATTATCTTATAAGAAAGTATGTACACCAAAAGCTTGACAATCTTTAATTAAGCGTAGGTCGGGCAGTGGTCTTTCGATGAACCTAGCAAGTGAAAGGTACCTGTTCCGCCAAGCTGGATTCACACTTTTTCATTTGGGTGTGTGGGTAAAGCAAATGGTCAATTGGTTAACATTTCCTGATTCTAAGTGTTAGCATCCTTGAGGTTACAAACCTCTAGTGAAAGAAGAGGAAAGTGAAATTGCTTTTTTAGGGTCCCGTGCCCGAAGGCAGCCCAACGGGACCCTATTAATATGCCTACGCTCGCGTCTGTCCGTCCTAACTTTAAACAGCTGTGTCTTTTGAACATACTTACAAATATATTTTTCTAAAGATAGTGAAGTAATAAAGTGGTGTTCACACGAGGACCGTTTTTTAAATATTTTATCTATCTTTAACATAAACTAATGGTTAAATCACTTTTCCAAATTCAAGGGAAAATACGGTCTTTTTATTGCACCTACCTATTTTCTGATTTCTGTTTCACCTTGATGTTGACTGGTAGAGAACGTTCGTAGCATTAAGTTCGCCTTTTGTACACTGATCTGACCGGTTTTTTATTGCAAATCACTATTAAAACATGTGACCTCTGTTCAACACAGCGCGTCAGCCAATAAAATCAATAGGACGTTAACAAAGAGCAATGTGGTCAAGTACGTTCTAGCTCGCTGTGAGATTGTGGGTCACAGGGCTTTTCTTTCAAACCACCACTATCCACTCCTATCCACTTTGGGATATTCGGTGTGTGGCAAATAATGCGCTTGATGATCGGATTGGAATATTTAATTACTTTAAGGGTTCATATTTAATATATACAGAGTTGCACACTTAGTTACTAAAAGAGCCAGGTATAAATCAAAAAAAATGGGTAGATAGAAACGTTGACTTTCCCGACTACCCCACTGCGCACTGCATAGGCGCTCGGCCCGCGCCTGCACAACGTTATATAAACGGGCTCCGGCCGCGCGCGTTCCTTTCGCCGCCGGACGCCGACCAGTAAACATCGCTGCCGCTGCTGCATTCAGAACGCATGCGAACCAACTGCTCTTCTCAGGGCAACCATCCTTGTTTCCATGTCAACGTCAATCATGTCCTTCTCAGGACAACTTCCTGGTTTCCTTTAATCAACGTCAATCAATCAATCAATCAATGTTTCACAGCTATATGGACGCCGGCTACAACAGCGTAAGCCGAATGATGAGTCTTTGTCTCCCTCCGCGCAGCTTTTCCTTTTTCCCTTTAGGAACTATTTGATTTTATGGGTTTAATTATATGTCCACCTCCTAACTGTGAACTGTTACTGAACCAAATTACACATCAACTATAGAGTTATCGATTCAAGAAAACAAAACTAACATGTATTTCAAGTAACATTTATTATATACTAGCGTTTGCGCGACTTCGTTACGAGTACAAACTTAAATAGGACCGTATACTATATCATCCTTACTTCATATACAGTGTTTGGCTTAATAGTAAATGTGGCCAAAAATATTCAGAGTGACACTATCATCGCTTAAAACTACACTACACCTACACCCGACTGCCAAACATCCTGTATATCTATACTAATAATTATATATGTGCAAGTAACTCTGTCAGTCTCTTTGTTACGCTGTCTCGGATGAACCGCTGAACCGATTTTAATGAAATTTGGTATGTAGATAGTTTGAGGCCCGGGGAAGGACAAATGGTACTTTTTATCCCGAAAAATTTGACTATTTCTCAGGGAATATCGATATACGACTTCTACGCGGAAGCAGTCGCAGTCGCCCAGGACAAGGGCACAATTTTCCCTTTAGTAACATCGTACATTGTGCCTTTTTTCTACGGGACAAGGGCACAATTTTCCCTTTAGTCACATTGAACATTGTGCCTTTGTTCTACCGGACAAGGGCACAATTTCCCCTTTAGTAACATTGTACATTGTGCCTTTGTTCTACCGGACAATGGCACACTTTTGCGATATTAATTATAATAGTTTATAATTCTAACACATTAAACGTACACAATCTACGTACCCTAAGCCTCACTAGGTTAATGGGATTCATTAGAGAATTCCAATTAACGCCTTCAATGCCAACATTCCCGATTAGCATATTAAATGGCCTCTACAACGAGTCGGTGGTTTTGAATGGTGAGCTAGCTGAAAGCGAATGAAGATTCAATTAAAACTGGGGAGTGAAAAAAGAACGAAGCATGAACTATTGGATAACCGTCGATTGACAGCAACAGTAACTCTACGGTCGTATTTTCACCCGACTGTTCGAAGGAGGGTTATGTTTTTTGAGCGTACGTATGTATAAAGTAAAGTACCACTTTTAGAGCTACTGTATTAAAAAATAGATTTACCGTTAAGGATTCGGCTGGCTTTATTAGCTTATCTAAAGCTGACAGAAAAAGAAAGATAAATATCTACTGTACAAACGAAACACGATGTTGTATGTTTACTTACGGTGTGGGTCTCATGGTCCGACTGACCGATATTAATGTAATAAATTTGAGGTAGTTTAGGTTCTGTTATTTACAACGTGTAATGTCTATACTGGAATTATTACACACGATTTTATTAGTTTAATTTGTTGTTTAGTATGTGTGGTGTGAAACTGTTTGATAGAATAAGGGATGAAAAGATCAGAGAGAAGTGTGGACTGAAAGAAGATGTAGTGACTAAGATTGAAAAGAGCATGCTTCGATGATTCGGTCATTTGGAAAGAATGGATGAAAAACGATTGACGAAAGAAATATACTGTGCGAAAGTGAGTGGAAGGGTCGGAGGGGACCGAATGTGGAAGAAGCGAAAGAAATTTGTCAGGATCGTAGCAGATGGAAAGAAGTGTCTCGGCCTACCCCTCTGCGAAATAGGCGTGATTCAATGTATGTATGTAATTTGCTTTTTTATATATCATCGAATCAGCTGAAAGAACTCCACTGCTGAACGTAGGTCTTCCCAAGTATCCACCAAGATTGGTCCTGTACTACTCGCATCCAGCTGTTGCCTGCGAGCCTTACCATTCATCGGTCCACCATGTCAAAGTCTGCCCTAACGGCCCCCGGGGCCACAAAAGGTTTTCAACGGGATCCTATCATTTCATAACCAACGTTTCACAAATGATTCATTTCACAAACATATCATTTGACAAGCCGCGTTTTATCCGAAACTGTAAATAATTCTGGATTTATTTCAGGCCCATCGTGTACAACCCTGTAGGTTAGGGAAGGTTAGTTTTATAAAAAACCTAAAATATTTGCAGTTACAAAAAAAGAAGCGGGTCGGCAAATTAATTTGTTGCGAAACGAAGCATTCGTCAAAGATTTGTCGGAAAAAAGGCAGAGACACCTTTCCAACTCGCTATGATTATAACATGCACTTTATGGCATGGAGAAGACGAACAAGCACACAAGCCACCCGATGGTAAGTGGGATCTGTTCTCAAGACTACAATGCTATGATCGCAATTATTTTAGGAGTTTAACTTCGACGTAATAGTCTCTATCATGCCCTTCCGCACTCTCTTCTGAAAGCTTGCTAACAGGGAACTTCCTCTGGTTACTGAGTAGTCGGTATCTTCAGATTGAAACGCCTTTTGCTAAACTCACAAGAAACTGTATTAACTTTATGTACAGTACTTTACAAGAGACGCGTCATGCGCACCGAAAAATGCTGCCAGATTACAAGAAGCCACAGATAACGTTAATGTTATTACTACTAAAGACTATAGCAAAAAAGTAAGCACTTAACAGTGTTGCCAATCACAACAATTAAATTATAACTACTATCGACTAATAAAAACAATACTATCACATGACCTAGGCGTACTTTTGCGAATCAAATCGGAGAAAATCTGCAAAAGGGCACCCGAAACCCTAAGCACCCGAAACCGACGTGCATGTATGACTCGATACATGTGGAAGAACCGAAAGAGATTTTATGTACGTGTACCTACTACACATGTCATGAAAAGATACAATTGGCAGGAAAGAGTCAAGTGTTGGCAATTTCAATTATACCATCTCGTACCCTGGTTCTCTGTAAGTAAATGGTGGTAGGACCCTGTGCAGGGTCCGTCCGGATCGCTACCACCATCTTATCCATTAACCACCCGCCAAGCAACAGTGTTCGCATTGTTGTGTTCCGGTGTGGGGATAAGACAACCGGTGAAATGACTAGCATAGAGGCATTCCATCTTAGTCCTCAGGGTTGGCGACGCATTTGAGGTCTTAGGATTATAGTCCTGAGAATTCAAATGTCTATGGGTCTCAGATTCCACTTACCATCAGGTGGCCTGAGTGCTCGTGTGCCTTCTCATTAACATAAAAAAAGTACAGGTTGAAAAACAATAACTGTATTCTGTTCAGTTACTGGGTGTACCTGGGAGGCACATAAAAACCGGAAACCCTTAAAACTGTAACTTGAATATCTTTTCCTTCGAATAACTTCAGTTAGGCTAACAAAGGAAAGTGCGTGGTTTAACACGATTAACATCAGCGAGGGGGTGAAGCAACCACGGTTGGGGGACGGAACCAAATAACGATAAATTTATTTTATGAATGTAAATTATGGCACCTGATTAGATTACTTTTAATGGCTTTTTTAAGGAAGTGTTTGTCAAAAAACATGTACATTTATTAATGCCTTAAATTACTGTTTGTTTTCTCTGTAAGAGAGATGTTTGAAAATTCGACACATTTTCTGGAGATTTACCCATTCGTTACGATTTTTAACAGTTTTGGTTTAGATACTGAACAGGCCCTGTCACATTATTCGATATGGCAAGGTTGCCATTACCGTTGCATTGTCTCCGGGTTTCGATTGTGTCAAATTTCAGTAATTTTATATGTGATTGTGAATACATGGTTAAAGTCATAGTCATATATTGCATTTTGTTGTACACAATACCATTAAAATCATCTTTATAAGCTTCCCTGCTAACCGTTCACAGAATATAGAAATTTAATTATATTAAATTCTAATTAACTACGGCTACCAATTACTATACTGCCGAAGACTCCTTGTAAATTGTAAAACATAATCACATAATTCAGATAACCAAACCATATTGATAAATAATAAGATATTTATAACGTGTTTAGCATGTTTAATAAAACCTTATAAAACTAAATCTGCATGTCAACCAAACGAAGCCAAGCATGTTCACACAAAACTCTTTCAGTCGTGAAAGGTATTTTTAGACGGTGGAGGTAGAACCAATCATTTATTATTCATGCTTTTGTAGCCTTTGTTGAATCTGTGGAAACGAGGGAACTCAAAAGAAATAGACTGTGAAAGGTTTTGAGCAAGATCCAGTGTTCTAGAACTTTAACCTGTGTTTTCTGGTTGAATCCTACAGGAAAAAATATATAGTACGGTCAAGGTCTTTAATTGTTATGCCACTATGAAACCATCCGTCCAACGTTCTTTATTAAAAAAAGCGGCTAAGTGCGAGTCGGACTCGCCCATGAAGGGTTCCGTAGCAGCAAGTAACATAATATAAAAGTTCGTTGTAGCTTTGATCAATGTTTTTATGACGTATTAAAAAAAAACTACTTACTAGATCTCGTTCAAACCAATTTTCGGTGGAAGTTTGCATGGTAATGTACATCATATATTATTTTTACATTTATCATTCCCTTATTTTAGAAGTTACGGGGGGGGGGACACACATTTTTCCACTTTGGAAGCGTCTCTCGCGCAAACTATTCAGTTTAGAAAAAAATTATAATAGAAACCTCAATATCATTTTTGAATACCTATCCATAGATACCCCACACGTATGAGTTTGATGAAAAAAAAATTTTTGAGTTTCAGTTCTAAGTATGGGGAACCCCAAAAATTTATTGTTTTTTTTCTATTTTTGTATGAAAATCTTAATGCGGTTCACCGAATACATCTACTTACCAAGTTTCCACAGTATAGCTCTTATAGTTACGGAATAAAGTGGCTGTGACATACGGACGGACAGACGGACAGACATGACGAATCTATAAGGGTTCCGTTTTTTGCCATTTGGCTACGGAACCCTAAAAAGCTATTATAACCTCGTGAGATCCGTTGTGCTATAAAAGATACATAAGCAAGGCGATCTAGTTTAAACTATATTACAGTGAGAATAAAGTTCATTTTTGTTTGTTAACACATTGAAAGTGGCGTTTGGAGCTAGAATCATTGAACTTTTATTTCTTTACAGTTAAAGATTTAAATTTCCACTCACAAATTCTTCCTTACACCGTAGCCCGTGCTTTAGTGAAAACTATGGATCATATTGCAAATTTCAATCTGAAAAACACCTTATTTTTTCTTAGTTTATGGTCAAGCTATACGTCTGTCAAAACCTCAAAACGCATAGAGTACATGACGTCACCGCTGCATTATGCCGTCCCAGTTGTCTCTGGCATACCGCCAGCCAGGTTACCATTGAAGCGTTATGGTGTTAGGAGCATGCCAAGAACTGCGAATAGGAGATATCACTTTATACTGAACTTAAAGAAGTATAATTGGAGCTTACACTACTGCCAGAAAACATCTGTTTACTTTGCCTAAATAAAAATACACAGATTTGACACAGATGTTTTTCCTGTTTTTTTTTTTAATATTAATATCATGTCACTACTATGTAGTTATGTTTTACTTAGTCTTCTTATTTTAAGTGCTTAACTGAAACCTCGTCCGTGTGGTTGCCGGGTTAGAATAGTGCCACTTCATGTCTTCCCGTGAGTGTCGTAAGAGGCGACTAAGGGAATAAAGGCTTGTAGTACTGTTAGGCGATGGGCTAGCAACCTGTCACTAATACACTAGTAAACTCCTTGGCCTGATTGTGCAAAATGTGGTTACAGAATTCATACAAGACTTTTTGGGGTTGTTGGTATTTCTGTAGCTCTGCCTACCCCACTCTGGGAATGAAGGCGTGATTTTATGTATGGATGTGTATGTAGTTTCTTAGTTTAGTTTAAATTTAGATTATTTATTTTTTGTATTTTGTGTGCTTATGGAATGTTTCTGAAATATTTTTCTTACCCCCACACCGGAACACAACAATGCGAACACTGTTGCTTGGCGGGTGGTTAATAGATAAGATGGTGGTAGCGACCCGGACGGACCCTGCACAGGGTCCTACTACCACTAATACAAGCATAGAGCTTAGTTTGGGACTACGTCAATTTGTGTGAGATTGTCCCGTGATATTTATTTATTTTTATTTAAGGAACGACAACATCATCATGAACTAAGGCTGAGTGCGGCCGTTAACCATAATTAAGGTAAGGTATATTTTCGTTTTTCCATTATTCCACCTCCACGAAAACGCTACGACAACTGAATAAATAACGTTCATTACGTCGCCACTCTAGCTAAGCAATCGAATTATCCAACAAGACAGGAGAAAATGAAATGACGCCGACAAGAACCCAATAAGCACATGGGGAAACCATTTGTTTAAATTATTGTCTCGTTTTTTTACTGAAGCAATTAATGGCTCGTAACATTTTACAACCAGGGGTTCTGTTCTACTGGGTAAATCATAAAGCCTTTGAAATTAAAAAAAAAATCCAGAAACATTCCATAAGCACACAAAAACACAATAAATTAATAAACTAAACTAAGAAACTACATACACATACAAACATAAAATCACGGCTTCATTCCCAGAATGGGGTAGGCAGAGCTACAGAAATACCAACAACCTCAAAAAGACTTGTATGAATTCTGTAACCACATTTTGCACAATCAGGCCAAGAAGTTTACTAGTGTATTAGTGACAGGTTGCAAGCTCATCGGCTAACAGTACTACAAGCCTTATTCCCTTAGTCGCCTCTTACGATCCACGGGAAGACATGGAGTGGCACTATTCTAACACGGCAACCACACGGACGACTAAGAAACGACTAAGAAACTAACTAGAAAATATTAGCATCTTTATAGGCGGCCCAATAGGTCGATCCTGCGATTACAATCAGTTTTACTAACTCACTTTTTTAATGATACACATCATCTTATAATGACGTCAAAATAGCTTTGATGAAATACGGCATTAATAATGAACGAGGAACATTACTTACACACATGGTAGCTCTAAACAACTTACTAGGACATAACGATTGTTCAGTATAAACAGGTAGCAGATATACGAGTCGAAACGCCACAAATATTAACTACCCTGTTAATCAAACTTCGCTCATTATATCTAATTATTATCCGGCTGCTGCTCACAAAGGAACTCATTAAGAACAGAGCGATAATTCTTAACGACTCAAGACAAAAAGAAAATATCAGGGCTGCACAAAGCTTTATGAAGAAACTTGCTCGTGAAACAAATGAAGACGTAAGATATAGAAATACTACTATTATGCGAAATAGAACTTAAATCACGACACCAGGCTATGTTAAATCCTAAATGTTAGAATGGTAAATAATTTCTAGTTTAGTAGATTTTGTACTTTTACGGTACCTGTTTCCGGAATAAAATTATTTTATTTTATTATAAATTATATAATACGTTGAAGATCTACTATATTTATGGCCCTAAATTTCATACGTAACAAAAACCACAGCTTGAAGTGGTAAAACTTAAGTAAAAATATAAAACAATACCGTTTTCTTTAAACTGTGATCTGAAACAGTTCTGACAAAGTAAACCAATCGAAACTTATCGTGAAAGTCTCTCAGTTATTGTTCAATATTGCCCGGTTCCTTCACAGCCAATTCCTTTTGATTAAAGGTTGACCTTTTATCGCAACTCGTGCCGGAGAAATTAATACGACGATCGTGATATTTTTCTACAGCAATGCTGGAGCGGCAATTCAATTTAATGTCAAGTGATGAGATATTGTCGACTCGTGCAATAAAATTAGATCTGCAATTCCAATAGGTAGTAAGGAGAACGAATTTAAGTAGGTCTTATCTTTATTTATTACAAGCATAAAAAGATACTTGATTTGATTAATGGCAAGGAAAAATAACATAACTGCCTTAACGATTGTACCAAACCATCTACATCCCAACAACACTGTGTTGAAACAAATTAATAGTTACAACAATTTTATTTCACACTATTTAATGATCATAGCATAATATACTGTTATGTAGTGCCCTGATATTTATTTATTTAACTATCTTAATCATGATATCTTATCGCCACCCTTGGAATAGGTACCATTGAGGAGTTCCGCCGGCCATCTGTGTTCTTCGTCATCAGTTCCACTTCATTAACAGATAATTTTTGCTGGACTTGTTACTGAAAAAAACTAAAATCACTAAGAGTGTACGTATGCCTATAATATTTAAGGAGTTCCCTGGATTTCACCAATATCCTATTATCAGATCCTGACGTGTTTACAATGGGAAAAACTAGAAAGTATATCCTGTAAATGAAATACAAATAAATCTGTCCAGCTATCTTGGAGTAATCTAAAGTGCCAACTATTTTTAGAGTCGGTTAAAAAACCAACTGTTGCCAGAACAAAAGCCAAAGACCAAAAACTACCAAAACCCCTAAATACCCACAAGTAAGCCATCCTAATAGAAGGTAACGACGCAGTCCCAGAATATGTGTATAATAAATAATGAATGTATGGCGTGACCGCTTTATTAGGATTAGAGTGCGAGGTTTGTAAGTTGTTATAATAGGACTGATTGTGAAGGGACGTCAATTAGGAGGAAACAAAGGCTTATATGGAGTTAAATAACAAGGATGAATGTTATCCTTTCCATTTGCCAGGCGCCTTGCTTTTAGAGATGGGCCGAATATGGACTTTCCTGAATACGAACATTCGGTAAAGCTCTTACCGAACCGAATATTGGGCCAAATATTCGGTTGCGCAGAATCGCTAGGAGCAGGTTATGACAGGTCCGCTTTAATAAAACTTACTTAAGGGAGAAAAACAGAGTTGTTTTACTCTGTTTTTCTTACTTCAGCTACGGTTTTTTGCAAAACAATTGTGTTTATATTTTGACGCACATTTATCCCTTTTTGGTAGTTGCTTCGAATGCTGATATAGGATGTCAATCCGACGAATTACGAAACAACCAACGCTCCTTATTTACTTCGTTAATTCGATAAATATCCGGCAATATAACCGAACCATTCCGCCAAACACGAACATCATGACCAACTTGCCGAATATCCCGAATACCGAATATTTGAATACCATCTCTACTTGATTTCATTACCACATAGACCACATGGATACATTCTTATTTTTTGGTATTAACAAGGTAAGCAGTAATTTTATTTGGAAAGGATAATTTAATTAATTTACAGGTACGAGTATATAGAAACAAACAAATATGTTAGTGTATTTTACTCTTTGACGATAAACGGCTGGACGATTAAACGAGATTTAGAATGTAATCCTTACTAATATTATAAATGTGAAAGCGTGGATGTTTGTTACGCTTTCACGCAAAAACTACTTGACGAATCATCATTAAACTTTGTACACATATTCTGGGAGGTACTAGAAGTAACATAGGATACTTTTTATGATAAAAATAAAAATAGTCAAGAAAAAAAAATACAGCGGGCGAAGCCGCTGGCGGGTCGCACATAGGCTACCATTTAACGAGAAAAAAAACAGTTTCCGTAGAATGGCCAACACGGACGAAGTCGCGGGCAGGAGCTAGTAAACCAAGAACCCATTGTCATTAGGTAACTACCGGTGCAAACTCTTTGGTTTGGTTTGCTGAGACATTTCAAAGACTCATATAGAGACGTAATGCCCGAATCAAAAGCTCTCAATGTTCATATCGATATCAAAGAATATTATAACACCAATCATGAAACAAGCACATAACAAGTAAATCGTCGGTGAAACTGCAGTACCGCGTAACTAACAAATTGAATGAGTTGCAAAATACACCTTAACCAGTAAGTCAGTAAGGCACAATTTTCAACTTATTGAATTTGTTAGTTACGCGGTATTGCAGTTTCACCGACGAAATAGAACAGTTAATGGTAGAATCCAACGAAGCCCGATTCCATTGCGACGGATTAGAGGAATCCAATTAAGTACCCGTTTCATGCTGTTCTAGGAAATTACTGTAAATTTCCAATGAAAACGGTTAACTCCATATGGACCACTTTGTTTGTTAAATTTGAGTAGTTACGTAATTCTTCTTACATATTGCAGTAACGAACGACTATGAATGCAAATAGGCAACAAAATTGAGTTCAATTGATACGATTTAGGAGAAAATGCAAAAAAACGCAACAGCTTCGACCCTTGTTAAAATTTTAAAACTTCTTTTATGAAAAGATTGTTTTTTTCGGCAGCCTCTTTTTATGTAGGTACGTAATACTTGCAATGACATTGGGTTAAACATGGTAATTTCTGAATTAAATGCAAATTTCTTTAACAGCTGTGACATCATTCCTATAGTCGATATGAGTCGAACTATGAGTTTTTAAAGCTTCAAAACTTTTGAAAAAACTACACGACAATTGTTAAGCGTATACAGTTATCTTTAGAGCTTAAGAAAGACATTATGCAAGTTCCCTATTGTAAGAAACATTACGTAAATTAAGTTACAGGTAGTAATTATGTTCTAGAAACAATCGGAACTAGTACAATTTATTATTTTTCATAAGTTGAACTTGACTGTTTCAACTTAATCAACATGGACAGTTCCATTCAAAGCACAGACTCCATTGTAAGCCAACGATCGAAACCATTAAGTAATGTTTTTTTTATAATCAAATACCTTCCCAATTACGGTAAGTGACATTAACCCCTCGAAGAAAACTCACAGGCCCATTTACCCTAACACAGAACTAGAATCAACCCCCAATTCGGCCACAATCACCCCCACTCTTTGCCCCAAGCCGATTCGATTTAGAGCGCCAATACCCAATCAGGGGGTAAGTGCTCATTTAAGGCCAACGGGGTGTAATGGTATTTGTTCTGCTTTCACTTTAGTGATTACTTTCTGTTACGTATTGGGTAAGAAATGTGCAATTGTAAATAGAACAAGCTTTGGTATCTATCTTCACCTTCCTATACGTAAAGCAAGTGGCAAATATATATTTGGGATGCAAGGCTTAGATGTAGGGAAGGATTCTCTTGTTACAATAAAGATGCGTTCAGGGTAAACAAATAAGAATTAGTCCAGTCTGTTGGGTTATTTAAAAATACTGAACACGTATTTTTTGCTTTATCAAATCAATCAAAGATAACACGCATCAAAGTACGGGAGTGGGAGCTCGTGACGTCACGGCATGGTAAAAAGTATGCCATGGCGCGGCGTGACGTCACGCGGAACTTCAACGCACTATTATATCCTCGTAATTTTTTGTTTAATTGACAAAAGAAAAATACGATGTCAATATTTATAGCGACCCCTCTCGATGCTTTCATCAAAATAATAAAGCCTATGTCCCTCCCATAACCAACATGAAACTAATGACACCTTACATATTAAAATCCATCAACCCGTTAAGGCTACAGAGCGTGCCACAGAAACATACATACATACAAACACAACACTTCTTCTGGCGAAGTCGGATGAAAAGGAGGAATCAATTATGCACGCGGGCGTTTTCCAAAAAAAGTACCTATAGTTAAGGGCAAAAATTAAATTACTTTACGAAAATTATTCATATATTTACTGCCCTCATGAGCCAACAGGCGGTATTTCAAATTAAATAAATATATCAGATGCAAACTGTTGCTGGCAACACAAGTTTTAAAATTAGTAAGTTTGTATTGATTTGGAACCTCTTCCGGGGTAAGAGTTTCCGTCTCTGTATCTCTCTCGCCTCCCTACCATCTTGTCGTCATGTCATTTGTGTGCAATTTAATAAACTTTGGTGATTTGCAAAGTGACTTTAATTCTAGAACATAAATCAAAATACAGTCCACGCTCTCGACACAAACCTCACCTGTTAGTAATATGGTTGAACTTGCTACAGGAGTTTAGTCTGGAAACCACTCTCTTAAAGCAGTAATGGTTAATTTTCGTGACGTAATGGAAAAGTTACCGTTGTTAGTTTTTGTTCTTCACTGTACGTACTTTTTAGGAAAACGCCCACGTCTAAAAGCTTCTGGCACAAAATAACTTTTATGTTAACAAATAGCAAAACTCTAGGAGATACCAGCACCATTTTATAGAAAGAAATTATATTTAAAATTTTAGTACATTTTTAATTACAAAGCAAACGGTTCTCCTGGCCTCCTAAAAGTATTTTTCATGGATAACTCTCTTGTGCAAGTCAAATCGGGATTCTCAATCAATTTGCTTCTGTATTTCCAATACAATACCAGCGTATCAGGACCATTTTATCATAAAGTTAATCCTTTTCCTGAGCGCAGTATTCCCTAAGCGGGGAACTTGGCAGTATTACCTTTTATTCCCATTTTTGATTTAGCGGTGCTGTTGTATGATTAGCTCTATAGAGTGCTGTCTCTTGAGGATTGAAACACTTCCAATAGCGTTTCAGAAAAATGAGAAACTAAATTTATAAAATTACTAGAGTCTGTCCGAGTAGAAGTGATTTATCGTCCGAGATGATAAGAACCCTAAGCCCGTTTTGCCATTTTGAGATGGTTCATTTGTAAATTGTGGCTAAATGAGATTATCAAGGAAAAATTAATTATTTGGACCTGTAAAACAAAAGAGCTTTCTAGTTTTAATAATATTACTGTTTTAAAAGACCTCCTTGGACACATTATTGTCTGGAAGAAATTCGTTTTTATCAAAAATAATAAAACAAGAGTGAGTATACAAAAGATTTCTGTTCTATTTCAATACCGAAACGTATTGCTTAAAGGGAATTTATAAAAGTTTACAAGGTAAGCAACAAAAACCGCTATTTAAAGCCGACCCATTGACGAAAAGTCCCAAACCAAATAAATTATTTAACACTCCCCATTCCAACGGCGTCTGACTGGTAGTCGTGGGGAGACAAAATCTAAATTTAACCCTCTCAATGCACCTTCAGGGCGCTATTTCGTCGAAATTTCCCTAGCCGCGAGTTCTATCGCGCAAGTATTATTTAGGTTTGAAATTGTTTCAACGGAAATTGAGAAGTTTAACAGCGGAGCTGGCTTTAGTTACAAATTACTGTGAGGCTTCGTTGCTACCGAAGCGGTTATTGTTTTAAGTGGTTTACGTTAAAGTTGCTTGAAGTATTAAAACTGTTTTAGAAATTGAACTGGGGTCTGCCTAAGTAGGTGTAGGAAGAGAGGACAATAGAGAGATCTCTCTCGTGTTATGCCTGGGGACCCAAGTCCTTTTGGATGAAGTTGGAAGTGGTATATAAGTCAACCAAGTGAAAAAACTTCGTTAGCGCGATGTAGCGCACTGTCAGATTTAGTTGCGCTGCCTGACGCTGGTGGCGCTGGCGAGTTGGTTGTTACAAGTTGTCACTAGATGTCGCCAGGTCGCCACCTAGGCATTCACAATTGAGTTGCATGGCTTTCTAATTAGAGACGTATTATAAACATATCATGAGTGAGAACTACGTCTTAAAACACGTCAAAATAATCGTCAAGTTAGAGGAATCTGTCATTTCTGACGCGTCTCGATCACGGCTGTCTCACTGTGAATGAACACTTACCTACTCGTAGTGATGGGATTATCCGAACTCGCAGATAAACAAATGAAGTGTGTGTTCCCGATAGGTACTTAAAGCGCCGTCGGCGGCCGCGGCTGCTGGGCGGTGATTCTCTCAACACAGCGCTGCGCCAATCTTAAAGGTCAAGTTTTATCAGGCAAGTTTAAGAAGTCCCGTCGGAGCGTACAAAACACATTTTAGCGCGTGCCTTCTCAATTAGGCAGCTTTATACGACACTGAACTCGACTCACCTGCCTGCTTCTTACGGGACGGGACTTCTTAAACTTGCGAGATAAAACTTTACCATTAAGATCGACGCAGCGTTGTGTTGAGAGAATCACCCCCCTGGACGAGCGGCGCGGGCGCACCAACCTGCTCGGTATGTCTCCGCTGACGCGAGCTGTGCGAACCCTCAACCAAATTGCGGAGAAAACCGATTTGTTTTCTTGTTCTCTGAATGAATTCACAAAGCCTGCATTCAAAAAAAAAAACAAAATCAAAATGTCTTTTATCCAGTAAATAGGCCACCATAACACGTCGGTCACCATAACCTTTAACACGTCGGTGATATGAAGAAGCAAAAACGAAATATGCGCAATTGCGCACATCAAATTCATACTTTCACACCGCCCTTTTCTTAGGGACAGCATTATCATGGAACCCGTCACTAAGTAAAATGGAAACCAAATGCCTATTTCTTTTCAATACGAAGCGTTGACAAATATGAGCATTGCTCACATATCAAACGCCATATCCAAGATGGCGTCGGACAGTATTGACTCAGGTCTTATTTGTAGATCCTATCCTCCCAACCCCCGCGTTATATCGATTGTTAAATGTCAAACCTTGTACAAACAGGTTTAAAATGACTTCGGCAGGTGACCCGTATTTAGGACGCTGGGGTGCCATTTTTGAAACTCACCGACGTAAAATGACTAACTTAAAAATCAATTTGTGCAGCGTTATATTATGAAATCCAAAAGAAGGGCCCGCTCTTAGATAAAATCGCTGCATAAATTGCCTCAAACATGGAAACGTTTTCGTCAATTGTACCTTTTAATTCTTTATCAGCTGTCACCATATTGTATAGTTGTTTTATGTGAAGGTTAGGTCGGGGAAAAAGCGGTTCAAGGGTAAAATCACAATAATCCACCGGCCTTGGTGGAATAAAAGCACGGGTTACCAAGGTAAGAAGACCAAGTAGTGAAATGTCAAACGTTGTAATAACCTTTCGGCCAACAAGTAATAAAATGTGTATAACGCAAAATGAAATTCCCAAACACTCACATAATAAATCCAGGAACCAGTAAAGGACGAGGATCACGCACACTTGATTCTTATTTAACAGAAGATAAGGGTCAATCATTTGTTTTGCACACATTTGTTATGACCGTAATGTTCATTGAAAGAAGAGTTAAATATCCATAATCGGAGCCCTACATCATTTTAATATTTAGCAATGTATCGCTCCGCAGTAACATGGTAAAATATCAAAATAATGCAGTGATATTCATGATTCATGGAAATTTTAGATAAAGAATCATTAAGTCATAAATTAATAACTCTAACGTCAATTTTTTTGTTAAATTTTTAATGATAACATCACCCTCATCATTTCAGCCGAAAGACGTCCACTGCAGAGCATAGGTCCCCCACAAGGTTTGCCACAAGGTCCGGTCCTACGCCGCATGCACCCATCGGTTTCCCTAACTTTTGACAGCTGCTCACTTGAACACTTTTTTACGCAGGTTATTTTTGATGTGAATGTAAGTTAGGAGCTTGACGACTTTTGGTCATTTTTTATTTAATTATCCAAAAAAAATGCTGCATAAATGTTCTCATACCGTTGTCTATTGGCTACAATGAGTTATCGATACTCACCCACAAGCACTATAATATCCGGAATCCGGAATTGAATCAATCAGATTTTATTAAACGCAACCGGAATCGGGGAAAAGCTTTTAGTACTTACCCTTAAGCGTGTATAAACCTTAAGCTTGTTTAAAGTAAAGCCTTGGGTATACGACCACCAAAAGTTTTAGAAATAGTAGCGGCAAATCCTTATTACGCAATAAGTGGATTTCAGCCAATACTTTAGAACCTAAATAGCTTTCTATTTAAATATGGCGTCATCATATTCACAGACTAAGCCACTGCACGTCGCTAGACTCACGTACAGTAAACAGAAATTTCGTGAATTTCATAGTAAAGTGCTGCTGACAGTGGCTACGTATACAAAACCTGAGCCAAACAGCCTATAAAAATAGCACCGTATACGATTTAAAATATAAGTTGTAAGTTACCGAGGATTAACAAACCATATTTTATCGCCACGTCACCGTTATCAATCTTAAAATCAATATGTTAGTAAGAGCACAGAATAAGTAATAGTACTCCGTACAAAAGGTTCTCTGTTAACAAATTCCCTGTTTAGGTACGCTAAACGTGCCTAAATGTGGCCATCTCTTTTTATCGCATACAACGCGCTCTTTCGGAGGCGGAGCCTAGAGCTAAGGTTGCCGGCAGCTCGCCCTATTAAATGACGATTCAAAGCGCGGCCGCTTGCGTCCCGTAGCAGTGCGCGGCAACCATACTAATAGACCCTATGCTTAGTCGGCACGTACTAGTAGCGGCGCGACGAAATCAAAGAGTGAACCGCCCCTGGTAAATTCAGAAACAATTCACAAAACACAACTCCATTTCGAAGCCGTCTGCATCGAAAAACCTAGAACATTATACTCTCTCCAGGATCATCTCTAGAATGTTCCAAAAGCTACTCACGTTCTCCTCGACGGTCTTCTTGATCTTGGCGCTGGCCTCGCTGACCTTGGCCCCAGCCTTGTTCACGGCGGAGTAGAGGAAGTTCCCGAGGGACTTCGCGCCTGCCACCGCCTTTGTGGTCACTGCAGAGATGGGAGGAGTTAGAGGAAGTCACAATTGCCGGGCATGAGAACTCCTATAAAGCCCTGGAACCCTAGTAGTTTGTAACCAAATGAACTAAAAAAATCCGACGATAATTAGACAGTGACACACAAGAATGTCCAAGTTTCAATTTCAAAATATACTTCTCACACAAATGCACATACGTCATACATTCACGAATTTCTACCTTTTTCCTCAAGCACTTCATCATGGTATCAATTTTACCAATATAAACAGCTTAGGATTTTTATTATTATTATTTTTATTTTTTACTACTATACCACATACTAGTTTTTAACTATATAAATAATGATAAATTAACAAAATAAAACCAAAATTAAAAAATACTGACACTCCTGCATGTCGGGCACTTCGATAGCGTCAAGCGACAACAATTTCTTGGCTTGTTGATCTGAAAAGTGGGTAAAACGAACCAAAATGAAATAAAATACTAGCATAATAAATAAATAATAAAAGAACGAAATAATAAAATAAAATAACTAATTGATGGAGCTTAAATTAAACTCTGGCTTTTAAAAACATCAATGAAAATACGGAATTTCATGATTAAACATCAAAATAAATTCGGCCTCTGTCTGTCAGAAACCGCCAACATATTCTAGCGATTTCTAGAAGGTTCCAGAATGTTCTAGGACATACCATTGCCGACTCCTTGAGGCTGCTCCTCGGTGGGAGTGCCACCAGTGGACGCGGGTCTGCTGTCGGCCCCGCCGGTTGCGCTGGACAAGCAAACGGGTTACAACATGGCATATCTATGTAATTAACACTTGATTTTAGATTTCCAAAATCTATGGTAAATGAAGGATAGTTGCCCCAGGGGTATAGTTGCCCCGATTGATATTACTTATTACTCTAGTTTCGCGGATGAATTGCATGCTTCTTTATGAATCTATCGAAAGACTCATCAACTACCGCTAAGTTGACTATGTCCCATGTCTCTGTGTGATTGCACGGGAAGGAAAAACGCGATCAAGTTTTTTTGCGGGATAGATGCCCCGTTTCTCAGCGGGGCATCTATCTCGAACGTAATTTATATGTCTTAAACAAATATCCCCTACGTGGGATAGGTGTCCCAAAATATGTATACGGTTCCGCAAAAATCACTAATACCTTGGAAACATTAATGATAATGTTTTTTACTTTCATAATTGTTTATATTAAAAAGGCTAGGTTTTCAATAAAGGATTTTGTTTTTTGTAATGAGAGTGATTTCAAATAGAGTGGCAGCTATCCCGCATTTACCCTAATATGTATTTGTCAATAGGCGACTTGCCTCATTCAGAGTTAGACCTCATTTACACTAGCAAGAAATATCCTACATTAACTTGTAAGTGCTACTGCTTTTCAGCCGTAAATGAGGCCTAACTCTAAATCGTCGGTAGATCGCACCCTTGTACAGAATTCAAAAGAGATATCATTTTCCTAAACACTTTCTTGTTACTTAATGATAAAGCAATAGATAAGTAGAAAAGTCTAGCACGATTGGGATTAATTTTATAGAACTTCCATGCTTGTTTGTCTAGTTTGGTGAGAAAGGGACGGAATGTTATATCGCCAGTTGCGCTAGGCATGTAGTTAAGTCTCAATTTTTTTTCATAATTACGTTTGAACACATTCATTGAATATTGTCAACAATTAAAAATTTAATAGCGAGTTACTAGTCCTTAAAGTATGAATAGGTTAATAATGAAAACTACAGTAGAAAGATAGTATTTTCAACATTCTCTTTGGAAATTTAAAAATATGTAAAGTTACCGTCAATAATATATCATCCAACATTACCTACACAGGATGTCCCAAAAATCGAAGTCAAGCAAGTAATAGGCGATAGGGCAGCTCATAAGCTATCGATTTAACCCCCATGTATGTTCAGTGATTTTTTGTACTTTCGGAGATATTGATCATTTTAATCGGAATTACATTACGAAAAACCCTTAAAATCATTAATTTCAATATTTTCTCAGTGGTTTCTTACATCGATAAAATCATTATGAACTTAGGTTCATGACATTGAGTAATCAACTGAGTTTGTTTTTCAATACCAAATGAAAATGGGAATTAAGGCGTGATGTTATGTATGTATGTATGTTATTTACACAAAAAGTTGTCATGAAAAAAATTTCGTAATGCAATCAACAATCGTTTTACCACCACCAATCTACTTTTTTGTAAGTCTGACAGTGAACCTCATTTCTGGTCCTTTGAACCGGATATGAACTGCCTTGACTATAAACAATGTAAGATGCGGTCTACTACTCCATCTAACAGACCCAAAAATAAATAGTCAATGAATGTGTTTAAACAACTTAATCTATGGTTATATATTTTGAACAATACATACAGAAAGACAAAATAATCCACTAGGTTAGAATGCACAACAATGAGAAATAAAAAATGGGGTTTGAGCAGAGTCAATGAGTTCACAAAGGCAAGTGTTAGGTCAGTTCAGAAATGAAACTGTATTGTAATTTCGTAGTAAACGCAGCGTCGTACATAAGCGATTGCGCAAGCGACGCGATGCGACGCGATAAAAACAAACATCTGCGCGTCTCAGAGCCAATGTTTGATTTTTCTAATCGCTAATGTAGAACACTGTAAGTAGACTTTCATTTTAGAAAAAAAAAGGTAACCAATGCGTGAAAAATAAAATAAGAGCCAATCCAGATTAGTAGCCACTTTATAGGGTAGTGAAAAAGTAATTGCTGCCTATAATAAAATCCATACGCATTTATATATTTACCTGTTAGTGTTTTCAATTCACTACCGCCCTTCAAATTAACGTTGCACGGTTGCGTCCACTTTTGGACCTTACACGATGCTATAAGGTGATAAGTGAACATATCTTTATACTCGACTGTACACAAAATCAAGTATTAGGGGGTGCTGTCACGCTATTTTAAATAACTTGAAATGTGTCATAACTTTATATACCTAATCTTGATACTTACTGAAACATTGACATTTCCTCATCACTATTAACCCTTTCCCAGGACTTGCTAAAGTAAGGCTACAATGAAGAAATGGAATAGAGCCACGTATTCGTAACTTCCTGAAAAAAACTGATCCATGAAGTCATATTTCAGGAAAGTTCAATTAAATTTGTGTCATAAAATGCAGGTACTTAAGTTCAATTTTGAGCGACATGAATTTGGTCAATAAAATGTACTATGCCTGGAAAAGGGTTAAACTACATGCATATTTGACGACACTTGGTGGAAGGACTTTGTGCAGGGTCCGTCCGGATCGCTACCAACATCTGAGTAGGGCTTATTCCGTCTAATTTTCATAATACCTAATTTAACTAAATTTCGAATCGCCATGGGCTCATAATATATCAATTTGCCTCATTCCTAAAATGAACAAGTCATAATGACTTTGACCTTTCAAAATAGCTTAAACTAAAAACTCCAGAATGCCAAAATGACACAGTTTCAAAATGCCTAAATAGTTGCATTATCTTTATAATATTGGTACTTCAATGTAAGTGCTCAGCACTAAAGGAGATAGTTAATCAAATTATACATGAAGGTTATCTATCCTATTTTAAATTTAGGTATTTTGTTACCTGGTTGTTTTGAACATACGGTATCCTGCAATAAAGCTGTTGTGAAGTTTGTCCATTATGAGAATAAGACACTAAATCCATTTGAAATCTAGGAGTATTGGTAAGTTAGGCATTATGCAAATTAAGTGGAATAAGCCTTACTACAACATACATACATACATACATACATAACATCACGCCTTCATTCCCAGAGTGGGGTAGGCAGAGCTACAGAAATACCAACAACTCTAAAAAAGACTTGTTGATAATTCTGTAACCACATTTTGCACAATCAGGCTAAGATGTTAACTAGTGTATTAGTGACAGGTTGCAAGCCCATCGCCTAACAGTACTACAAGCCCTTATTCCCTTAGTCGCCTCTTACGACATCCACGGGAAGACATGGAGTGGCACTATTCTAACCCGGCAATCACACGGGGCAACAACATCTTACGCTTTAACCTGCCAAGCTGCAGTGTTTGCATTGTTATATTCCGGTATGGGGGTAAGACAACCGGTGATATGACTAGCATAGAGGCATTCCATCTTGGTCTTCAGTGTTGGGCATTTGCAGTCTTGAGACTGCCATCTTAAGATTACAAATTTCTATGGGCTTTGGAATCAACTTACCTTGAGCCCTCTATCTCACCATCCTGACAATGACTAGTGAAAGGTGACATTTCAGTGTACATGGCGCAGCTTATTATGACACCCAGTGATCTATCAGTTGCGAGTTGAATTTGAAATGTATATAGAGTTGTCACCTGTCACGTGTCATTGTCACGATGGTGAAATAGGGGGTCATGTGTGGTTAAAACAGGCTGACCATAAACAAAGTCCATTAATCTACCGCCAAACAGCAGTGTTCGCATTGTTGTGTTCCGGTTTGGGGATAAGACAGCCGGTGAAATAACTAGCATAGAGGCATTCCATCTCAGTCCTCAGGGTTGGCAACGCATTTGCAGTCTTAGGATTGCAGTCTTGTGAATTATGGGTCACAGTTTCCACTTACCATCAGGTGGCCTGAGTGCTCGTGCCTTCTCTAAAAGTAATAATCTTCTATGCTAGGCTATAAACGGAAAGAGATCCCAAAACCAATGAAAATATTGGTACTTCAATGATTTTACCGGTATTATGGCATTAGGTAATTTTTTTGAAGCTTGTTGTTTTATGTCATTGAATTCGGTATTACCAACACGTAAATCATTATTGAATCTGTATTGAACTTTGATGGTGTATTATTTTCGGGCCCATTTTCACTTTAAATTACATCATCATCATAGATCATTATCGCGGGAGCAAAAACAAATCTGTTATAGAACACATATAACAGATTGTCTGTTTAGTAAAAAAGGAATATTATGCCTACGCATTCTAAACCTCTAAGAAGTTTTTCATACGTTACACGACGTTTTCTCTGGATAGACATAGTTGGTCAAAGAAATTTTCATAATAAGCCAGCAATGTGTAATTTTTTTTTCAACGGTTTCATTTAGTTTTACCGCGTATATTTGTTTGTTAGTGGCTGTTAGCTTCAAATCTTGCAATCGATTTAACATACACGTATTGAGACCCCAGGACCATGCAGAATTACGATGCCATCGATCTTTAAATCCTGATACTGTAGATGGTACTGCTTAGCTTAATGACATTGATACTAGATGATTTATAAAAGGTTTTAAAACTTGTTCTTTACTTTTAAAATTGAGCATGATGATACTCAGTATTTAAAATTATAAACTTTGTATTTTTTAAGGCACCTAGTCATACCTTTCCCATAGAGACGCGCCACTATGCGAGTGTCGCTTCTGTTATTGCCTACTTGTCATAATCTTTGAGCACTGTCATATCGTATTTGCTCCCGCGATAACGATGTATGACAATCATTCATCATGGATTAATTAACTTGTACAAAATGTACTATCGCTTAATAAATGTACCGGCAAATTACACCCTTGTAGACACAAATTGGGGTAAAATTATAATACGATCAATTTTGATATTCATATCAATAACGGTAGCAATTACTTTTTGTGGGTAGTTAAAGTATTGCCTGTTGAACAATGATAGTGATAATTCTAGTAGGTACATGGTTTCTATTTTATGATATACAGGGTAATTTTTTAATAGGTGCACAAATTTTAATATTTGCTTCGCTATTGTTAATCAATAACACATGTTGTGTTATTTTTACTCTAGCTTAATAAATATTAGAGATATTGCCGATTCAATGGTTCCACTAACTTGACGATATTCATGGACCCTCTAATGTAGGGGTGCGAGGAGAGGGGAGTGTTGTTAAAGTGTGTAAGTAATTTAATAAATGTAATTTCAAATTTAGAATACCAGTAGGAGAGGGGCTTGTTGTCTGATAAGCTGTACATGAAATTTCAAATTTCT
Organism: Acleris holmiana; assembly: GCA_949316455.1. Classification (NCBI taxonomy): domain Eukaryota; kingdom Metazoa; phylum Arthropoda; class Insecta; order Lepidoptera; family Tortricidae; genus Acleris; species Acleris holmiana. The sequence goes on from OX438781.1 coordinate 1,176,683, forward strand.
AATATCAATACAGTGTATCGCATACCTACAGCTTGACAACCCATGTCATCATATTTAGTGTGACTTTGTGTCCACACGAAAAGGTAAAAGAGAGATAATTTGCAACAGAAAATATATTTTTTTGTCGTATATTAACGATAAAAAATCATATGTTAAAATCTGTGCACTGATAAAAAAATTACCCTGTATTAAAAAACCACCAGAAAGCAATTAATACTGTAGGTATGAATAATTGAGAAAAGTTTCGAACAGTAAATAATTACAATATTTAAGTTGAGTGTATATAAGAAATGCTGAAAATTCTAAACCAAAATAATATCAAAAAGTATCGCCAGAAGTATTTCGAACATGTCAAAAGCTGGAAACGATATAATGATCATGATGGATACAGATCACGAAATGAAAGCAATGAATTTGCATAATAAATTGGTGGCGGAACATTGAAATATGCGTGTAGTGCTTAAGCGTTGTGCTTCAGAACCAACAAAAAGATGCATCTCGTTTCAATATTTTTATATAAATACAAGTTGAGGAACCACGGAAAGCTTTGATATAAAAAAGTAAACTCATTTAATCTGCCACCCCTCGTACCTATTATACCTAGAGTTATCGTCATCGTCCTTTCCTTCGGCTTTGGGTTCTGCCAGCTCTGCGGTTTCTACTGGTGCGGGTTCCGCAGCCTCAGCAGGGGCAGGCTCATTTTTCCTCAGGCCAGGAATGGGGATTCCAGAGCCTAGCCAACCGGTCATCTTGGACTGCACATTGGTTATGAGGTCGAGCTTGCTGCCGGCTTTGGTGGGGCTAGAAAGAGAAGATATATCTTAGTACGTTGTTTAAGAAGGTATTTACGGTCATGGACTTTAATTATTATGACAATGGAACCCTGTCGTAATGACAGCGTCAATCAATAATTTAAGCTTTCTTTCATGTGGTTTGACGCTGTCATTATGACAGGGTTCCATAGTGGCATATGAGTTGCAGACCTTGACTGTACAGTGCGGTAGCTCTTAAAAATGGGAACACCCTAAAATCTCGAATTATTTCATTCTGAAATTTAAAATAGGTACAGAATTTTTACAACACCGAAAAAACATAAGACAGATTTCCGAATATTACTTGTACGAACATTGACACAATCAAGAATTTACTATTGTCCGAAATTCTTCGAAATTCTATTGTTCGAAATTCTGAATTTTATAATCCCGAATGTTCATAATCTAGATCAGTGATATGAAAATTCAGAATTATGAAAAAACGGTCAAAACCTAAGCCAAATTGTAGCATACTTCGTTCGATAATTTTGTTATACCCTGGCTTGAGCCACAAATAAAGTGCGACGATGAGCGCAGCGACGATGAGACTGTGACAACAACGGCGTACAGATCAATACGAGTGCGGACAAAAAAACTTGGTTACGTAAGCGACCATATGCATACATTTAACGGAACCGGGTGCCCAGAAGTTCGGATTTCGGAATTTAAAATCGGAGATAATGATACTCGTGATAGTATTTTTTTGGGATTTTAACAATTATTAGATAATTCGTAAGTAAAAACAATCGTTATTTTGACGCTTCGTTGAACTCAAATTTGGAATAGCTATTGTTTAGAGTTTTCAGAATATTGGAGTGACAACACGTTAGCCTAGTTGGACCCTGCCTCCGAAGCCAGCGGGCCGGTTTAAAAACCCAGTATGAGCAGATATTTGTGTGATGAGCGCCAATATTTGTTCCTGAATCTTGGATGTTATCTCTATGTAGTATGTTTATCGTTGTCTAGTACCAGCCTAGAGCTTAGTTTGGGACTAGGGCAGTTTGTGTGAGATTGTCCCCTGATATTTATTATTTATAGGTAAATTATCTTTCACACGCTCACATAAGATGTATACAATAGGTACCTACTAGTAAAATATTTATTTATTAAAATATTTTCAACTCCAATCGAACGTGAAACACTTTTTAAGAGCTATTGCACTGTAGGTATTTTGTTTTTTTCGTGTTCGACGCGAACTTTCTATTTGTATTTTGCCTCGTTCTTAATTTTGTTCGAGTCACGTATTTTCCGGTAGGGATTTCTCCGTACGTAAGTAGGGTTGAGGTTATGTTATGTTTTTCCACGTCAACGCTGTCGAATTGACTTCTGGAATAGGAAAAAAAAGAAAAAAAACGCGTCCGAAACATAAATTACTTACTTAAAATTTATTAGGGAAAATACACGGCATTACAAATAACGATTTTGGGAATATGCTCTTACAAATCAAGATATTTTTGAATTGGTTTCTGAGCGTAGCGAGGGATTCAAGCAATACCACCCAAAACTAAAATATTTTTGTTACCAAGTGACACATACCGCCTTTCACTCCACCTACGACAGAAAATCAAATAAAATATTTAAAAAATCATAAGACAATTTTTATTAATAAGCTTCAATCACAAAAGTATAAAATTAGCAAAAGCGAACTTGGGATGTTCGAAAAAACTTTGTCCTATTTTATTTTTAACTAGCGGTCCGCCAGCGGCTTCGCCCCGCTGCATATTTCTGACTTTAGCTTTTGGTAGCTTTTGAACTGTTAAATAGAACATTCTAATAAAAATTACAGTAGTAGAACATACGAAATACTTCGCCTAAGAGTACTACAAACCCTTATTCCCTTACCCCCTTACTTATGAACGTGAAATAAGCTTGGAATAGTTTATGCCATGCTTTGTCACTTTCTGTCAGATGCAAATGTCACAATTACAGATAAGGACAAAGCATGGCATAAACTATTCCAAGCTTATTCCACGTTCATAAGTAAGGGGGTTAGTCGCCTCTTACGACATCCACGGGAAGACATGGAGTGGCACTATTCTAACCACACAGGTATTATATTTAACCACAAGGGGAATATAATTCCAAAAAGAGATAAATATGCGCGAAACTATAAAAACAAAAAACAAAATATAAAGACCGTAGCATAAGTAAGAAAAACAGAGTTGTTAGTTTTATTAAAGCCGATCTGTCAAAACCTGGGTTGGACTATACCAAAGGGGGGGCCAGGACTTAAAAAAATTTCGTTGGATGACACCATTATAACACTATTTTTTTATGATTGCAACGTATAGAACATGTTAAAATAAGCACATTTTACTTGAAATCTTTTCTCTAAAATTAAAAATGGGCGAGATAGACGAGTTCAAAGATTGATAATTTACAAAAGATTTTTTTTGTTGGATGTGGTGTCATTATAACACTATTTTTTTATGATTGCAACGTATTGAAAAACTTTTCTCTAAATTTAAAAATTACTGAGATACGACACATATAAAAATTTAGGACTTAGAAAACCGTGTTTACTCAGGAATCGGTCGGCGTGGAATAAAGCAGGCCAACTGCAGGTGCCAGCCAGATTGTCAACGCCGAAGGCCGTAGGGCACAGTATAGGTATAGGTTTAGGTGAGGTTAGGTTGTTGTCCAGGCGCGAAGCGCCAAAACTACGTAGAATAGGAGGTCCGCGAAGCGGATCTCCGTCGACGTCGCTATTGTAATCTTTGGTGGCGTCTATCTCAGTCATCTTTAACTTTAGAAAAAACTTGAATAGTGTTTTACAATCGCTATGATTTTTCCTTTTTTTTTAAAAAAAAATCTAAGTCCCAGACACGGCCCCCTCTTTGGTACAGTGTGACCAAAACCTGTTTCTAGCGATTCGACGCAATCGTATATCCGGTTCGGTAAAAACTGAACCGAATGTTCGGCCGAATATTCGTATTCGGCAAAGTCGCGTGAACCAAGTGCTAGACTTGCAGCCCCCTACCACCCTCCCCCTTAATTGAATTCCTAGATCTACCACTGTGTGACCTACTTACAGAATAACGTTCATTTATTACCCGAATACTTTTCTACTAGCGACCCGCCAGCGGCTTCGCCCTCTGCAATTTTTTTTGTTGACTTTTTTTTTTTTAAATATTAATAAAAAGTATACAATGTTACTTCTAGTACCTCCCAGAATATATGTACAAAGTTTCATGATGATTCGTCAAGTAGTTCTTGCGTGAAAGCGTAACAAAAATCCGCGCTTTCACATTGATAATATTAGTAAGGATATTGCTGAAGTGTTCAGTAATTACATAAGAAGGTTATTTTATTCCAAGTAAGGGGTCATTCACATATTACGTCACACTTTAAGGGGCGAGGAGGAGTTCCACAACGTGTGTCATGATATTCGCGTGAGGTAGAATGTGGATGGCCCCTAAATGTACCTATGTACTTTAGTAGTTTGTATTGTGTTTGTATTATGGTTGTGAAAAACTCAGTTCAAATGCATAGAAGCCATATATATTATTTATTCGATACCATTTAGGTTACTATTCACTCAAATAAAAAAACGAAATTTTAGAAACTGAGGTCTTACGTCCTTCATTGTTTTTTTTCTTTGTTTTCACTATGTTACAATAATTTCAAATTAATTCATTCCCTTTTACTAAAGTATATAGTACAGTTCAACATGAGTCATCATCCCAATTTCAATCTCCTGTTCCTAAGAATTTCATTACATTTTCATTTCATATTTCTATAATGACATTTATCAAGTATAAGAAATCAATTAACCACACTGATTTAAACAGGTAGTGTTAACTTGTAAACTTTCATTTAACACAAGATATTGAGACCATGCAGATATTAATTTATTTAGGGCAAGATTTACTTACATAACTTAAATAATTAAATGCCCTAATGAAGACCCTGATTCAGGAGTTGATTATGTTTTTTTTTTTAAATATGTATTATATGCAGACAGGAAAAGAGCTTTTTAGGGTTCAGCACCTCAAAGGAAAAAGCGGAACCCTTATAGAATCACTTTGTTGTCCGTCCATCTGTCCATTTGTCTGTCAAGACCTTTATTCTCAGTAACGCATGGAGGTATCAAGCTGAAATTTAAATCAAATACTCAGTCTACTGTCTCTTGGAGCTGTGAAAAAATCAAACTTCTAAGCTCACGCAATCAAAAGATACAGCCGTTTACGCCGCACGTTTCCGCAATTTTTCGAAACTCGCAAGGGAATCAAAACCTAAAACATTATATGATTGCAAGCTTTTGTGCATTTGGTAAACTATTCACAACCTATGATGTCGATGTATGGAGACAACAATTTTTCAACGGCAAACTCAAGTTCGTCCCTCAATACAATGTTACATTCTTATAAGTTTGTACGGAACCCTCGGTGCGCGAGTCCGACTCGCACTTGACCGGCTTTTTTTTATTAAAATTATCTATCAATTTATACCTAATTCTTAAATCAACCACCTGATTTCAAATACTTACTACCCAAGATGCATTAAACCATCTCTCACACGCAGACCAACATAGTATAAAACTTATTAAATCCCTCTGTATTGGTTAGAAATATATAAATATGTAGTTACAATATTCCTTAATACTCATTCAACCACAAACTCTATTTTTTTAATACAATGGACTCAGTGATAAATCAGAAAAGGCAATGATTTAAATTTGTTTAAAACCATTTATTCTACCTTTTAAGATTACTAAAATCTTTACCATCAAACATTACGGATTTAACCTCTTAAAGATCAAATTACAAAAGTGTTTTTTTGTTCCTTTGATTTTTTAATTTTTTGATATTTTTTCAATGTTAACATTATTAACATCATATTTTATTAATTTCAAGTCACCCAGGGCCACATGAATCAAGATGGTCTCATGTCCCAATTAGAATCCAGCCACTAATGTTCTTGACCTAAATGTTCAAACACTGGATCAATATCCCAAGAGTTATGCAAACAAATGTCACTGCATTGCATTACTATAGCAGTATATTGCACCATGAAACTGCTTTCTGGAACCTTCCTCAGCTTACTTACTTTGAGATCCGACTAAAATACAGAGATATTACCTATAATGAAAATTATTTACGTGACTATAGTTGATAAAATTTTATCAAACCATTAAGATAGTCACCATGGATTGTGAGTAACCTTACACACAGAAATAAGTGTTAAAGAAGTAGAGTTTTGATAACTTTAGAAGATCTTTCAGCCAATTATCAGTTTCTCAAATCAAACAGTAATATAGATCAGGTGAAGTAGGAATAAGAAACGTTAAAAAAAGTAAACAAAAGAACGTACCTCTGCCTTTCCCCTTCCGCTGCGGGCTGAGTAGGCTCTCCCGTCGCTTCCTTCGTAGGAGTCGGGACTTCCTCATCCTGGGGCTCCCCTTTCGCCGCCCCCATCCACGAGCTAACCTGATTAGTAAGTCCTGAAAACATTTTCACTGCCACTAGCTAACCCGAAAACTACACAGATCACAAACACACGACTATTTCACTACGCTGCGACAGTTTCGCACATGACACCCCGGGAGAGTCTGCGACACGGCCGTGGAAAGCGCGATCAGCTGAAAAACTAAAGGAAACCGTGATCGACCAGGAAAATTAGACGGGTTTTCACTGCGCATGAAAACTTGCGCAGCTTGCGCTTGAGCTATACGTTTTTACACTAGGCGTTTTGTAAGTGCACGAAAATGTCATGATGTACAGACGTTAATACTTTGATATGAGAAAGCAGGGAAAGCCCTGTGATTTCAAATTATAACAACTAGATATATATTGTAGATCTGGTAACGTTTTCATAGAATTGCTAGTTTTATTCGCCAATTAAATACTTTATTTATAAGTCATTCGTTTTCTCAGTGAGAAACAAAACGAAACATCAAATTACATTCGCTCGATTCCATTCGTTCTTTGCTTTGACATTGTAAACCATTCAAATCATTCGTTCAAATATGACGTTTTTGGATTAGGCTAGCCAGTTTTTTGTTTCCGTTTGTGAATTTTTACAACAATCGCAGCGTCGTTTATCTCAAATGTAGTGATTAATGGTCCGGGTGGCTAATAAAATTACTTTAATTCGTCTTGCAACACGTGTAGCGGTTTCAAATTTCCAATATGACGGAAACGCGTCGTCAACAATTGCATCTCGGGAAATGCATCGAGGACTTGGATAAGCTGCATAATATTCCGGACTTGAAGTCGAAGAGGGCTACTCTGTGAGTGTGTTTACCTTATCGTGAGTGCGAATTGTGCGATGTTTTTTCTAAATTGGTTTTTTCGCCTGTTTATTTGAAGGTTATGCAAAACAGCCCAGAAACTTTTCGAGAGTGCCGAGGAGGCTCGTGAGAAGGGAGACGAGGAGTACTCATACGTGTGCTACATGAAGTACCTGCGGGTCGTGGCGTACATCAGCAAGGACAAGGAGTACCAGAAAGACAAAGCCTACTTCAACAGTATGTTAGGGGCTAAAAACCCTAATAAAGCAATGGACACTGCTGAACAATTGAAAAACAGTCTTATTGATAGGTAAGAGCGAGGAAAGTATGAATAAGCAGCACTGTTATTTTCTTTATCTCATTTTAATGTTTTGTTTACAATGGGTAAACTTCATTAACGTAACATAGTTCAGCCAATTTTTAATTAAATGATTCTTTGGCCTTATTTTATCTATTCCAGATAGAATTCCTCTGGGATACTCTTTAAGCCTGTAGGAGCTTTTGTGCAATTACCCTCTTTATGCATACAGTTAGCGGAAAATGCAAGTTGTCACAAATCAAATGGCTCAATGAAAACTAGAAAGGAGAGCAATATATATTTTTACAGGCAAACCGCCAGTGTCTTCGATGGCTGCATTTTTTTTTCTTTTAAGTCACTTAGGGGTATGAAAAATAGATATTGACCGATTGTCAGACCTACCCGATATGCACTCAAAATTTCATAAGAATCCGTTGAGCCGTTTCGGAAGAGTATGGGAACGAACATTGCGACAAAAGAATTTTATGGGTAAGGACCATTTCCGTTGTGACACGAAAATTAGCCATACATTTCTAGGGATAATTTTCGTGTCACAACGGAACTTTTTTCACTTTTGTTGTTTGTATGGTTAACTACGCTTAACTATGGTCCAACTATTTGGTCCTTACCCTTATATATTACATAACTACTAAAACCACATTAATATAATATTATTATATTAATGTGGTTTTAGTAGTAAACACTGCATTTCACTATTTATCTAGCTAAAAACATAGCATCAGGTATAATTGTAAATTTGTAATATCAATATCTATTATGTATGTAATATTTGTAAACTTTGTTTTACATTAACAATTACAAGACATGTTTGCATCTACATAGATAATGTACAAACGCAAACTTATCCCATGTGGGACCTCTTTCAGTTGACCTTAGAGTAGGATAAGCAAGGACAATGCATGAGGAGAAAATAACAGAAAACAACACCAAATTATTACAATGAATACTGGCATTAAAATTTTATAAAGAATATTTATTACAGTAATGTCTATAATGTATTGACAAATATATTTAAGAGAAATATAATACATGCATACGAAGTTAGTGGTCCCGGGTTCAAATCCCGCTACTGGCAGATATTTGTGTGATTAGCGGCGAGTCTTTGTTTGTTTCGATGTTTATATCTATTTAAGTGTGTATTTCTTCATATAAGTGTGTTTATTGATGTCCAGTACCCATAGCACAAGCCTAGACCTGAGTTTAGGACTAGGTTAATATTGTGTGACATTGTCCTCGGATTTTTTTCCTCATAAGTCCCCTCATACTTTTTAAAGTAGGCACAAATTACTGATAATAAAATCAACCTTATTGTTTAGTAAACTAGATTGCAATTCATCTTGGTTGGTTCCTCATGGCTGAGGGTTGTGACCACCATAAGCTCTCCAAGATGAGCAATCCAGGTTGCAATTACAACCTAATTAAAATAGGTATAAGCTCCCAGGTTATATCAGGAAGTAGCCTCGGAGTTCAAACTATAATATCAAATTTCATCTAAATGGGTTCCACAGTTTATCTGTGAAAGCGTAACAAACAGACAGACAGGCAGTTACTTTCACATTTAAAAGTAGTAGAGATATTATATTGACAATGTTTGAGTAGGGCTTATTCCGCCTAATTTTTAATAATAGCTAATTTACTAATTTAACTAAATTTCAAATTGCCATGGGGTCATAATTCATAATACCCGAATATCAATTTGCCTCATTCCTAATATGAACAAAAGTCATAATGACTTTGACCTAAAACGTCTCATGTCCAAAATGCCAAAGTATTGAAATGTACAAACTTGTCCTTAAAATGCCGAATCACAGATACAACAAAATTTCAAAATAGCTTAAACCGAAAACTCCAGAATGCCAAAATGACACAGTTTCAAAATGCCTAAATAGTTGCATTATCTTTATAATATTGGTACTTCAATGTAAGTGTTCAGCACTAAAGGAGATAATGAATCAAATTATACATGAAGGTTAACTAGCCTATTTAAAATTTAGGTATTTTGGTACCTGGTTGTTATGAACATAGTATCCTGCGATAAAGCTCTTGTGAAGTTTGTCCATTATAAGGATGAGACATTTTAAAACTCAGCTGTTTTCAAATTAATTCTGCGATTTAGGTATTGTGACACTAAATCCTTTTGAAATCTAGGAATATTGGTAAATTAGGCATTATGCAAATTAGGTGGAATAAGCCCTACTCCAATGTTTTTAAATTATTTATAAAATTGTTTTTATAGTCCAATGTTTAATATATTTTAGGTATAGCAAAGAGCAGAAGAACAAGCGTCTGAATGAGATAAAAGAGAGTGAGTCTATAAAGCAGATTATAGATGAAAACAGGAAGAAGGCCTTGGAGACTGCTCCAGCCCCGGAACTGCTACCACTTCCAGGTAATATAATTTATGAATCTATTGCATCACTGGCTGAGTTAAATCGTCACCATCATGCTAAGCTCTTGTCAGTGGAGTAATTTCCACTGTACTCTATTCTGAACCGTGTCTTTAACATAGAACTTGCTTATAGTTGCTAGCAGTACCATATGGTACACTTTTTTATGTAATTTTACGATGGTCAAATGTTTTCTCGGTAATATGCTGATATAAACAAAAATTACGACATGTAGACCTAGTTGGGAGTAACACTGCCTCTGAAGCCAGCGGTCCTGGGGTCAAATCCCGGTAAGGGCAGATATTTGTGTGATCAGCATGTATACATATTTGTTCCTAAAACTTGGATGTTTTCTATTTACTTAAGTATGTATTTCTCTATACATATAAGTATGTTTATCGTTGTCTAGTATCTATAGTACAAGCCTAGAGCTTAGTTTGGGACTAGGTCATTTTGTGGGAGATTGTCCCCAAAAATATATACATATATTAAAAATTACAAAGACCCTCCAATGGGTTAACTCTCTTCCAATAAGATATTATTTCACAAAATACTTACCTTTGTATGCATTTTACTGAACTTTTAAATTTTTACTGACTGACTTGTCTTGTTTTATGGGTATTTTTGAAAGAAATTGTACCTAATTAAGGACTGAAATTAAGAAACTTTGATTATTACTTGTGAGTAACGAAAATTGGTTGATTTATATAGTTAATTATTGTTACTCAAATGTAAAAGTTACTGTTTCTTAATTCCAGTCCTTAATTAGGTAATTTTTTTTTTAAAAATATCCTTAAGCATTTAACCAAAATACAGTTGGTGTTTGTGAAAGTAATAAATTTATTGCTAGCATTATCCATTTGTATATCCTCATGAGACCCCACTGTACTAAAAATAGGACGATTTTTGTAAGTAGGAATTTGAATCTAACATCAAGGAAATTAAGTTCAATTACCTTTACTTGTAAATGCCTTTTCCAATTTTGAAACAAATAATGAACTTTAAAATATTATTTAAACTAAATTGCCTTGATTATGTGCTTCATATAGCACACGAAGTCTCACTAGGATATTACTACATTTTTGTAAAATCAAATAAATTGACCTTTCACCTCTAGGTCTTGATGAAGTGACAATAAGAAGTGATCAGCTTTACACCATTCTGAAGAGTGGGAAGCTAAAGGTCATGATCCTGGACGCGCGGCCGGGGAAGGACTACATCGAGTCCCACATTAACTACCCTGCTTGCATCAGTGTGCCGGAGGAGTGCATATCACCGGGGTAAGATTAATTAAATAATGTTTTATTTTATTTTCTTTTTTTTAGCCTATTTTGGTGTCCCACTGCTGGGCAAAGGCCTCCCCTCTTTTTCGCCATTCGTCCCGGTTGAGTGAATGCTCCCGCCATTCGCTTTGAAACGCGTCCAAGTCGTCCCGCCATCTCCTTTCTGGTCTGCCTCTGCTCCGGTAGCCATCTTGCGGAGTCCATTCGGTGGCAACCCTGGCCCACCGTTCCGGATGTATTCGGCAGACGTGTCCAGCCCAGTCCCACTTAAGCCTAGCGGTCTTGTCACCCACATCAGCAATGCCAGTTTTGGAGCGCAGTTCGGTGTTTTTGATCTTGTCAGTTCTACGAACCCCGAGTATGCTGCGCTCCATGCTGCGTTAATAATTACTATTTAATAAATAAAAACCCCCAATATGATAACAAATGATATAGGTTTCATGAGTGATGGGTGAGAGGTTAGCTAGGGCTAAGAAACATCCCGTGAAACTAGGTCCCTTTAAAAATAACTGTGGCCAAATCAGGCCATCTGTTTGGCAGCTACGATGCGACAAACAGCTACCCAGAAACACAGATACATAAACACAGATAATCAATACACATATAAGATCATTTTCTCAGAGTCAGGGGTTTAAAAATTAATGCCAATAGGCAGTATCTGCTATCCAATAGCTAAAGCAGATTCAATCCTATCCCGTTAGTAATCCTTATTACTAACGGGATAGGATTGAATTGCAACCTTTTGCATTTGCTACAGGAGCTGTGTCTGAGATACTGCCATTTGTCTTAGCAGGGCAGTACTGCCCTCATAAGCCAATAGGCAGTATCTGCAATTCAATAGCTAAAGCAGATTAAATCCTACTCTGTTAGTAATAAGGTTGCATTTGCTACAGGAGCTTTGTTTGAGATACTGTCATATATACATATCATTCAGCCACTGACCACTTTGCAGTGTGGAAATAAGACAGTGAAATACCTTGTCTTGAGAATGCTAATATCACTAATATGTCCAGGTCTCCAATTCCACTTTCTACAAATACATTTGAAATAATAAAGTTTATAATTCTTAATAACTGTAGGTAGGTACAGTCACTAGCAATAATATATTATCCACCATTGGGTTTAAAAATATCTGACAAGTCTATATTACTGGATGCATAAGAGAATAGCCTGTACGTTCGTTGTCTTTTCCTTGCAAATAATAACGGCAATCATAGATACGGTGATTAGAAACTTATTATTTTTCAGGCAATCAGCTAACATCTTGGAACAGAACCTGCCAGCAGCGTCGAAGCCGGTGTGGGCCACTCGCGCCACCATGGAGCTGATCGTGATGCTCGACTGGAGCAGCACGGCCGTCATCCCTGGCAACACACTGCATCTGCTGAAGACTATATTGCTGAAGGTACAGTCGGACATCTTTTAATTTCGATCTTTGACTTTCTGCAACAAGGATGTAATATTAGTTTTGGTAGTAGCGGGTTAGTTTTCTGCAACTTGACGACTCAGTAGTGCCTTTTTTTACGTGAGGGTGTATAAATCAACAAGGTGAACTCTAATAGATTTTATGCAACCGTTACATAATGAAGCTTCTTAGGATACGCGCGTCGCATTTTGAATCAAAAGCGAATGTGACTGTTTTATAAGAAGCATCACAAGAGCTTAATTGCTTACTGTTGCATAATAAAATATGATCAAGCAATTTTTGTTTTTTTTTTACTCTTGGAAATGTTTGAAAATGGTGTGGCATATTGAGTGAATGATTGTGTGGTTCCAGTGGGACATCAAGGTGCAGTACCCGCGGCCCCCGCTGGCGCTGGCGGCGGGCTACGAGGACTGGCTGCTGCGCTACCCCGCGCTCACCACCAACCCGCAGCCCGCGCCGCCGCCGCGCGCCGTGCGCGACATGCTCGGTACCGGTACACACCGCTTGTTCACCAACACTAACATCAAGGTGCAGTACCCGCGGCCCGCTGGCGCTGGCGGCGGGCTACGAGGACTGGCTGCTGCGCTACCCCGCGCTCACCACCAACCCGCAGCCCGCGCCGCCGCCGCGCGCCGTGCGCGACATGCTCGGTACCGGTACACACCGCTTGTTCACCAACACTAACATCAAGGTGCAGTACCCGCGGCCCGCTGGCGCTGGCGGCGGGCTGCATCATCCTCAATCGTCAATCGTCGCCCCGCTTCGCACGGATGGCATAAAAAGATAAAAAAGTCATCGGATCACTACCAAACTTCACTGGGTCACCCACTGGGCCAGTCTAAAGAATGCCTGTAAAATCCATCAAAATCAATTCAGCTGTTTTGAAGTCCGTAGGGAATATAATTGGATCTATTTTTTCTTACTTGAGCTTTTTAGTAAACAAATATAGCGTAACCATCAAGTTTGACATTTTATAGGGTTGGGTGTCATAGAGTGAATGTGTGAATTTATTTAGTGAATGAATGGAATGAGTGAAACATATAAGTTAGGTTCTTAAATAAAATTTAAGTAATGGATTTTGGCAAACTAGAATTATGTATGAATACTTAACAATAGTCAAAAATTAACCCTATCAAATTTTCGTCTCACGTAAGAAAGTTATCGTTCCCTCAATAAGTCTTTCTCTTTATAAAAAACTTTTATAACATCAAAAAGTCCTTATTTCGCCTGAAATAATTCGGGTCTCCAGTTACATTATTTACCAGAAAACGATGTGTTTTGAGATTATAAAAGTGTTTACTAAAAACAAGTAAAATATGATGAACTTAGTAAAGTACAACAGTTTAAAATTCACTTTCCAAGCAACAAATACATCGAAAAAATACAAAGCGATGTCTATAAATTTAATAAGAGACATACAATTCTACTTAACCTACTAAATCTGCTCTATTTTTAGGTGTTTCTATATTGTTCAAGCCACAATAAAACTTTTGTATTCACAGAAGAGATAGACTACCCGGTGTGGGCGGAGCTTACACCGATGGCGGCGCCCGCGCCGCGACCCAAGCCCGGCGAACCCGCGGTCGATCGGAGTAGTAAGGTAACAAGTTCCATTTTTTACTGTAGGGAAATAGGACGTTCTGTGTTCGTTGCTGTCCAGAACATTCGAACTATGAAATGTTATGCCATATTTACGCAATTGTATTAGTAAGGTAACAAGTTCTATTGTTCACTGTAGGGGGACATGGGACGTTTAGGATTTGTTGCTATTCAGAACATCTGAACTATTTAACTTAATGCCATATTTACGCAATTCAGCAATTGAATTAGTAAGGTAACAACTTATTGTTAGTTCTTATTCTTATTTATTGTTTATTCTAACCCAAGCCCGGCGAACCCGCGGTCGATCGGAGTATAAAGGTAACAAGTTCCATTTTTTACTGTAGGTACATGGGACGTACATATGTATATATGTGTGTATTATACATGTACGTTTATATTAGTTTGTGTAAAATTTATTTATTTATTTATAAGTATTATTATTTATTTTTACTTTTTGTGCAAACTTGTATGTGTCCAACCCCATGCATTGTCCTTACTCATTTAATTCAGGGTTAGCTGGAAGAGATCCCATTTAGGGATAAGTTCGCCTTTGTACATTAATTCAGTGTTATAATTGTAATATTTATATTTTTGTGCAATAAAGAGTTTACATACATACGTTCTCGGTCCGTTGCTGTTCAACACATTTAAACTATTTACTTTAATGCCATATTTATGCAATTGTATCAGTAAGGTAACAAGTTTCATTGTTCACTGCAGGCACACGGGACGTTCTGGTATCGGTGACGTTAAAACATTCGAAATATTTAATTTTATGCCATGTTTACGCAATTGGGTTATCCCATAATTTTGTAATGTATAGTGATTCAAAAACCATTTCGAGAAAAAGGGTTGTAGAACCATTCCCTGTTATCAGATTATTTTACAAGATTAGTATTAAATAGTTATTTCTAATTTATCATTTGACATTATTTGACCTGTAATTTAGTGACGTCACGATCTTCATTGGTAAGTTGTGTCTAATCTGTGATCAACCATAGTACTGCATATAATATGAGTCCGGAATGCAGTAATAAATAAATAATGTATATTGAATTTTGTCTTATATATTTCTGTTTTATTTTAACGCTTATTAAAATTAAGACAATTTTTAACTGTATATAAACATGACAAGGTCAGATCTTTAAAAAAATGGTATGATTGAAATAAAAGTCCGTTTTGGAACCTCCGCCCGTAGGCTAGTCTGTGGGTGAAACTGTCAAACTCAACAAACTAAAAATAAAATTTCGGTTTGTTTGGTGTGCAACGTATAACTACTCGTTTTCTGATTTTCTGCATTTTAACAACATTACTTCAAATTCTACGGAATCTGACGATCCTGCTACACATATTGACCATCGCCAGATCTTGGATATCGATATTCTTGCTTATAATGACGACCAACGCTGTACATTTATTAAACTTTGTAAGGGCTGATTCCACTAATCTACCCAAAGTGGATATAGTCAGGATATTGACATACTTGGGAGACAGCTCCAATCACAACGTAGCTGAAATACGTGGAGCTAAAGCTCTAATGTAAGTATGATTTAGGTATAAGAATATAATGTTCACAATACCATTTTTTTTTTAATACTTTTGTTTACCTATATTGACATGACTTGACATTGACATTTTACGTGATCTGACAGAAATGCGTACTCTCAAACGAATTCAATAGTTTTAAAGCATTTCTCAAACAAACCAGCTTGTAGTGACGTAATAAAAACATTTTCTTTAAAAATTAAAATAATCTAATATATTGATTTAAATGCAAAAACCGTGAAATTAGTGTCTTCAATTAGTCTATTTTATCGAAAAAAAATTTAAAAACTAGTGGTATTTTTTTTTGGGATAACCCAATTGTATCAGTAAGGCAAAAAGTTCCATTGTTCACTGTAGGTACATGGGACGTTCTGGGTCCGTTGCTGTCCAACACATTTAAACTATTTAATTTAATGCCATATTTACGCAATTTTATTAGTAAGGTAACACAAGTTACATTGTTCACTATAGGGACATGGGACGTTCTGGGTTCGTCGCTGTTCAAAACATTTGAACTTTTAATTTTATGCCATACTTACGCAATTGTATCAGCAAGGTAACAAGTTTCACTGTTCTCTGTAGTTGCATGGGACGTTCTGGGTTCAGTGATGTTAAAACATTCGAAATACCTATTTAATTTTATGCCATAAATACGCAATTGTATCAGTAAGGTAACAAGTTTCACTGTTCTCTGTAGTTGCATGGGACGTTCTGGGTTCAGTGATGTTAAAACATTCGAAATACCTATTTAATTTTATGCCATAAATACGCAATTATATCAGTAAGGTAACAAGTTTCATTGTTCGCTTTAGGCACTCCGGACGTTCTGGGTTCAGTGGCGTTAAAACATTCGAAATATTTAATTTTATGCCATACTTACGCTATTGTATCAGCAAGGTAACAAGGGTCTAGTACACATTCGTCAGATTCCTTTTTCGTCAGAATAAATTATAGCCTGTTTTTTTTCGGACGAAAACGGACTTTCGAGCAGATTCCGCTATCGTCAGAATAAACACATATTACCTGATACGCGGATGACCATAGAATACGTAGGTAGGTTTAGGTTATGTTAGTTTTGCAGCAGGCCCGGAGGGCAAAACCATCCAGAAATAGGAGCTCCGCGTAAGCGGAGCTCCGTCGACACTGCCTAATATTAAATAATATAATGTAACAAATAAATAAATTATAAAAATTAACCAAAGTTTTTTCTGTCCAAAAAGTAATTCCGTTTTCGTCCGAAAAAAAACAGGCTATAATTTATTCTGACGAAAAAGGAATCTGACCAATGTGTACTAGATCATTTAATGTCATATTTACGCAATTTTATTAGTAAGGTAACACAAGTTACATTGTTCACTATAGAGACATGGGAAATTCGGGGTTCGTCGCTGTTCAAAACATTTGAACTATTTAATTTAATGTCATATTTACGCAATTTTATTAGTAAGGTAACACAAGTTACATTGTTCACTATAGGGACATGGGAAATTCGGGGTTCGTCGCTGTTCAAAACATTTGAACTATTTAATTTAATGTCATATTTACGCAATTTTATTAGTAAGGTAACACAAGTTACATTGTTCACTATAGGGACATGGGAAATTCGGGGTTCGTCGCTGTTCAAAACATTTGAACTATTTAATTTAATTTCATATTTACGCAATCTTATAAGTAAGGTAACACAAGTTACATTTTACACTATAGGGATATGGTTCGTTAATGGTTTTTTGCTGTTCAGAACATCAAAACTCTTTTTTTTTTTTTTTTTTAAGAAAGAAAAATAGAAGAAAGAAAGAAAGAAGTTAGTAAGGTAACAAGTTCCCGAGTTCACTGTAGGGATATGAGTCGTTCAGGGTGAACAGCTACAACTGTTCAGAACATCAGAAATGTTTATTTTTATGCCATATTTTCGCAATCGTATTAGTAAGGTAACAAGTTTCGTTGTTTACTGTAGGCACTTAAGACATTCTGATTTTGTTACTGTCCAGTAAAACGGTTATTAATAAAGTAGTCGTAATAAAAAAAAACATAGTTCATCACACAATCGTCGATTTATTGTTATTGTTATTTAATGGTAATGTGTCATGGTCCAAAACTTTTACACTACAATACGCAGTGTTCATTCTTTATGTTATAACGATGCCATTTCGATCCCTTAACATGCCTCTAGTTTCCTACGGCGGTGTTGCTGTAACAGTTGCATGTTACAGGCAGCGGCGTTGCAAATGTACGAGGAGCGTTCGCGAAACATGCAACAGATACTGCAACAACAGGAAAGAATCGCAGATACTTCGCTCACTTTAGAAATGCAGCGGATAGAGGCCGAACAGGTAACGTATTTATTTAAAATCTGAAGATATAATAAGTATTGAAAGTTTAATATTCAAGCTTCTTAGTTAACGTGAAACAAAGTTGCGATCAATTACGACACTATGTTGAATATTTTGCCACTCGCAAACTCACTTATCACAATAATTTAATACACGGTGAAGTTGCATTAACTAACACTAATAGATAAATTAAAAAAAAATTACCCGGTCTCTAGAGAGAAAAAGAGTTATGCTTGTGTTGTAGTAATTTCTTTCTTCCCTAATTATTTGACTAATAAAAAACAGAAAAAAATATTATTAACTAACTGTATGGTCACCCTATAATTCTTGAGGTGTATACATCGATCAAGACAAAACATAGAAGTGACTTTATCCATTTGACAAGTCGTAAGGAAATAAATTGTAATTTTAGCTATTGTTTTTCAAACAGGCCTATTGCTAAACAAACTTCTTAGATCAACGTAGGGTGACAATAATTTTGGTTGAAACTCAAATGCTAAATTTAAAAGCGTTAAAAATCTTGTTTCGTGTAACTCCATTCCAAATTGCCATCGATTGGTAATTAAGAATAGCATTAATAATTACGAATGCTAAAAGCTCTTTTTGGCCTCAGGATTGGGAGAAGACCCACATTCAGCGAGAGACAGAGGAGCACGACGAGCTACGAGCTGTGTACAAGTTACGTGAGCAAGAGATCATCTCGCAACTCATGCAGTTGGAGAACAAGCAGTTTGATATGGTAAGTCATTGTTATTGTTGGAATTGTGTAGACAACTAGAAGTCGCCCGTGTTTTCCGCTAGTCCCCTATTAACGCCTTGGGAGATGAATTTCCAAAAAAAATCTTAGTGCACCTAAAGGATATCCAAGGAATATTCTCTGCAAATTTCAAGCGGTCTTGTTGTCCATATCTTACACTATCTTAGGTGATCAGAGTGAGACATAGTCAGCTTCTTTAAAATCTTACTTTGATCCCCAGGAACAAGAGAACCTTAGTCTTCGGGAGCAGTTAGAAGAGTACCAGCGCCGCGAGAGGGCCGAGGCCGAGCGGTCCATCGTTAGCGAGGAGACTAAACGTACGTAATATTAACCTCCACTCAAAAGCTTATTTATTTAAATAATTGTTTTTACATACATACATAAATCACGCCTGTTTTCCAGAGGGGTAGGCAGAGACCACTTTTTTCCACCTGCTACGATCCTGACAAAGCTCTTTCGCTTCTTTCACATTCATACATCGAGTCATGCATGCACGTCGGTTTCGGGTACTTAAGATTCGGCCCTTTTCCAATATTTCCCCGATTTGATTCAAAAAAGTACGCCTAGGGCGCCCCCTTCCAACCCTTCCACTCACTTTAGCACTGTATATTTCTTTCGTCAATCTTTTTCATCCATCTTTTCCAAATGACCGAACCATCGAAACATGCCCTTTTCAATTTAAGTCACTACATCTTCTTTCAGACCACACTTCTCTCTGATGTTTTCATTCCATACTCTATCACACAGTTTCACACCACACATACTACGCAAAGAGCGCATTTCTACTGCATTTATACGACTTTCATGGTTATCCTGCCATACCCAACATTCACTACCATACATCAGAGTAGGGGCCAACACTCCATTGTGAACAGCCAGTCGGGCTTTTTGTGAAACGCCCCTTCTGCTCGCAAAGGAGTGCAGGGCTCCATTTATCTGATTTCCTGCATTCACCCTCCTCTCAACATCCTTCTCACACTTACCATCTCTTGTAAACATACTTCCCAGGTACACAAATTCACTCACTTGTTCTACTAGTTCACCATTTATATTTATCACGCACTCAGTAATCTCTTCGTCCTTTTCCATCACCATGACTTTGGTCTTAGCAACATTTACTTTCATACCCTTTTGTTTAAATCCCCCATTCATCACTGTCACCATCTCCTGCAACTCAAGTACCGAAAATAATTGAAAATAATTGTTTTTTTTTTATTGTAAATAAGATTTTGTTTACATAGTACCTTTACCTTGGTTTACCTAGGTATAGTCCATGCGCTTAGACATTATCGTCGCCATTGTATCGCGCCCCCTTGGCATGTGCCGCTTCATGTCAAAGGATGCCGCCGCGTAAACAAAGAATGCGAGCGGCGTACCCGCAAGTGAATTTAGCAGTTTACATCGAATTTAATTCATATTTTATTGGAATAACCACAAGTGCGTGCGGGTGTAGCAACACTATCTAAGCGAATGGGCTATATTTCAATTGGACAACACTACTTAAATTTGCCGTGTGGTGTCGGTCGAGAATAGCACCACCCCATCTCTTCCCGTGGGTGTCGTAAGAGGCGACTAAGGGATAAACCGGGGGATGGGCAGCAGCGTCCTCCGCGAACTACCAGGTATTACTGCGTTCGCCAACCCGCCTGCCAAGCGTGGCGACTGTGGCATTTTCCCCCAAATGAAAAAATGAATCCACAATATCGGCCCAGACCCCTAGTCCCCGGCGGCCCTGCTATTCCTGGCTCCGGTAGCGGCCATGGTAACGGTGGGGCAGGGGGTGCTTCAGTGAATCACCGGCAGAGACCCGGCTACCAAAAACGACGACCTTTGGCCCTGGCAACATACAACTGCCGAACACTGCGGACCGACGAAAGATTACTGGAACTGGAGGAAGAATTGAGTAGGTTGCGATGGGGAATCATAGGGTTATCAGAAGTCCGTAGAGAGGGCGAGGACATGATAACCCTGAAGTCCGGGAACCTGCTCTATTTCCCGGAGGGCGATCACCAGTCCCAGGGATGTGTCGGGTTTATCGTCCACAAGTCCCTCGTAAACAACGTGGATCGAGAGTGTGTCGAGCAGGGTAGTGCCTTGTACTAAGAATGACTCAACGTTATTCGTTGAAGGTCATACAGGTATACGCTCCGACCTCGA
Source organism: Acleris holmiana (assembly GCA_949316455.1). Lineage (NCBI taxonomy): Eukaryota > Metazoa > Arthropoda > Insecta > Lepidoptera > Tortricidae > Acleris > Acleris holmiana. The sequence goes on from OX438781.1 coordinate 1,197,533, forward strand.
GGCACTCGACGATGAGGTGGAGGCTGTGTATGAGGATGTTTCCATAGCCATGCACAGCTCCAAAACTCACTTCACGGTTGTTATGGGGGACTTCAGCGCAAAGCTGGGCAAACGAGACGGTGAAGAGCTGAGAGTGGGGAAATTTGGAGTGGGGCGTAGGAATCACCGGGGTCACCTACTGGCCAGTTTTATGGAGATGGAGGGACTCTATATGATGAACTCATTCTTCAGAAAACGTGAGCATAGGTAGTGGACCTGGATGAGCCCTGGTGTAACGAGGAACGAGATAAACTTTATCATGTCGACGAAGAAGCACATATTCAATGATGTCTCCGTGATCAGTGCGGTTAAAACCGGGAGTGATCACCGTATGGTACGAGGCTCATTGAATATCCATCCAGAAGCTGTCCATGCGGTTGGGTCCAAGTACTTTAAGACCCGCGCCGTGCCAGAACCAAGAAGCTCTCGAACTCCACCCTTAGGCTCATGGAGGTAAGGCGCGAGATGGTTTTGCAGTCCTCTGGTGATGCTTGTCGCTATCGGCAGCTCAACAGAACGATATCAAATTCTCTGAAGCGCGATATACGCCGATTGAATACTAAAAGTATTGAAGAGGCTATTGAGCGTAACAGGGGCTCTAAGGTTTTTACCAGAGATTTGTCTGTTGGCTAAAGCCAATTGATAAAGCTGAAGACCGACGACGGCAGGATCGTTTCATCCAGGCCTGAGGTACTGGGGGAAATCGAGAGGTTTTATGGGCAACTTTACACGACAACCCGAACACCCGTTGAAAATCTAACTAAAGACCCGAGGGCTAGACTAACCCGGCACTATACCGACGATATTCTGGACGTTAGCCTGTACGAGATTAGTATGGCTCTCAAACGCTTAAGAATGGCAAAGCCCCAGGTGACGATGGAATTACAGCCGAACTCCTGAAGGCGGGTGGTAAACCAGTTCTTAAAGGCCTTCAGACGCTGTTTAGTTCCGTCCTCCACGAAGGGAGAACGCCAAAAGCATGGAACAGAAGTGTGGTGGTGCTCTTCTTCAAAAAAGGTGATAACACCTTGCTGAAGAATTACAGATCCATCTCACTTCTGAGCCATGTTTACAAGCTGTTTTCGAGAGTCATCACGAATCGTCTCGCGCGCAGGTTTGACGACTTCCAGCCTCCCGAACAAGCCGGCTTCCGAAAAGGCGATAGTACTACGGTACTATCGCCACGACATACATGCGTTGCGGCAGGTTATACAGAAGACTGAAGAGTATAACCTCCCTCTTTGCCTTGCATTTGTGGACTACGAGAAAGACTTCGATTCGATCGAGACCTGGGCTGTGCTGCAGTCTCTCCAGCGGTGCCAAGTTGACTACCGATATATCGAAGTGTTGAAGTGTCTGTACGAAAATGCCACTATGTCCATCCGACTACAGGCCCAGAGCACAAAGCCTATTCCTCTGCAGCGAGGAGTCAGACAAGGGGATTTGATATCTCCGAAGCTGTTCACCGCTGCATTGGAGGATGCTTTTAAGGTTCTGGACTGGAAAGGACGAGGCATCAACATTAATGGCGAGTACATCACTCACCTTCGATTTGCCGACGATATCGTAGTCATGGCTGAAACCATGGAGGACCTCAGTGCTATGCTCGCTGACCTCAGCAGAGTTTCCGACCAAGCTGGCCTGAAAATGAACATGGACAAGATGAAAGTCATGTCTAATGTCCATGTTGTGCCAACTCCCGTGATTGTCGGAGGCTCTGCACTCGAAGTTGTTGACGACTATGTATACCTGGGACAAACGGTCCAGTTAGGTAGGTCCAACTTCGAGAAAAAGGTCACTCGTCGAATCCGACTCGGCTGGGCAGCGTTCGGGAAGCTTCGCAGTGTCTTTTCGTCCAAATTACCGCAGTGTTTGAAGTCAAAAGTCTTTGACCAGTGTGTGTTGCCGGTGATGACTTACGGATCTGAGACGTGGGCGCTAACGATGGGCCTCATAAGAAAGCTCAGAGTCACTCAGAGGGCTATGGAGAGAGCTATGCTCGGGGTTTCTCTGCGGGATAGAATCAGAAATGATGATATCCGCAGTAGAACTAAGGTTACCGAAGAATAGCGAAACTTAAGTGGCAGTGGGCGGGGCACATTGCTCGCAGGACTGATGGCCGATGGGGCCAGAAAGTTCTCGAATGGCGTCCACGGACCGGGAGACGAGCTGTTGGTAGGCCTCCAACAAGATGGAGCGACGACCTCGTAAGGATCGCGGGATCGCGATGGATGCGGAAGGCAAAAGACCGGTTTAAGTGGAGAGCCTTGGGGGAGGCCTATGTCCAGCAGTGGACGTGTTTCGGCTGATATGATGATGATATGATAACTTAAATTTAAAAGGAGAGGTAGACGTGTTGTTAGAGAAGTTGCTCACACATAAGTCAAGGCGGCGTCGAGGCGTGCCACATTAAGGCCGAGCCACATCGGATGCGTGCGCGTGACACGTACGTGCGCTTTCGCGTTCCACTGCGTTGTATAGTATGAATTCTCATACAATATGTCAACTATACAACGCAGTGGAATGCCAACGTACACGTGCGTGTCACGCGCAAGCATCCGGTGTGCTGACGCCTTTAAGGTTTTTACATGGCGGTATAGAGCTGGGCGCTCACGGGCAGGGCAAGGAATTATTCTAAAAAAATACCGGTTTATTTCGGTTTTGCTCCGAACTTGTCTAGGGAACGCGGATGTTTCTAGATGATTTGTGACCTTCACTAACCGGTTTAATCCACGAGCGGCGATTGCCCCTAGCCTTGAAATACTGAATAATTAGAATGAATGATCGTTTTGGTACAGCGGAGAAGCAACGCGTGATCGCGGAGCAGGCGGCGGCGGCGCGCGAGCTGGCGGCGGCCGCGGCGCGCATCGACGCCGTGCGCTCGCAGCGCGACGAGCTCGACCGCCGCCGCGAGGCGCTCGAGCGGGAGCGCATGCGCAAGCTGGCCACCGCGCGCGACAAGAGGAAACCCATGCTCGACAAGGTTCGTATGTAGAGCCAGCGCTCGCAGCGCGACGAGCTCGACCGCCGCCGCGAATCTTTTGAAGCGAAGAAAAGTGACCATGAATGACGTTGCTTATGTTTCTTGTCCCTTTCTTTAGCGTGATCTTGATTTTTTGAGAAAGGGACAAAAAACATAAGCAAAGTCATTCATGGTCACTTTTCTTCGCTTCAAAAGATTGTTCGCCGTGCAATCTCCAGTGTCATTATAAGCTTCTTGGTTCCGCACCTCAAAAGGAAAAACTGCACCCTTAGGGTCTTCCCACGCCTATCGACGCGAAGTCGACCGAGTCTGAAAGAAATCATCGGAGCCGATTCGACGTCGTGTCGCTTTATTGAGTTTTTGATCAGCTAACGCTGATTCCGCGTCGACAGGTGTGGGGAGACCCTTATAATATCACTTTGTTGTCCGTCCGTCTCTCAAGACCCTTTATGCAGTGATTGTTTTAACTTCTAAGTAATAAAAAAAAAAATACTCGTCATATACGTCTACCTGCAGACTTCTCTTACCTCCTATATGACGACACGTTAACCTAGTTGGTAGTGGGTTTACATTAATGTTGCATAAAATTGGTTGTCATAATTTCGTTTTGCATAGCAACCCTTGGCAGAATCATCATTTCGCATAATTACTTTTGGCATAAATTTCTCCCCCCCGAACCCCCCCTGCCTCCGAAGCTAGCGGTCTTATCTATTTATAAGTATGTTTATCGATGTCTAGTACCCATAGCACAAGCCTAGAACTTAGTTTGGGACTAGCTCAATTTGTGTGACATTGTCTTCTGATATTTATTTATTCAAAGCCTGATTATCTGTATGTTTGTCTAATCTTAGTTTATTGTGCAGGACGAAGATGGTGACACGTATATGGTGTCGCCGGACGACGGGCCCGCGGGACTCAACCGGTCGCAATCATCGCCCAATATCGCCAAGGTATTTTTATATTTATTTAATAGGCATTATGTGCAGCTTATTTATTAGTGAAAGTGTAAAATAAGGGTAGGTTATTACAATTGCATATTTTCCAGCTACAGTCCATTCGCTTAGATACTGTCGTCGCCTTGGCACGTGCCGCCTTTTGTCAATGGATGCCGCCGCGTAAACAAAGAATGCGAGCGGTGTCCGTATAATTAAGTTGGTATTTTATGACAATAATCACAAGTGAGTGCGGGTGTAGCGGCACTATCTAAGCAAATGGACTATTCCGTTAGTCTAGATCTCAAAACGACCGAAATACGCGTTTTTTTTTTTATAAATTACTGGATCTCTAATATGGCTCTATATTCGTACCACTTTTCTAATTCAAATTATTTGTTACATGACTATAGGTACAAGTATAATATGTTAAGTATAAATGTCAATTTCTAAATCTAGCCTATCATCGTCTTATGATATTCCATGTTTTTGTCTTAACCTAAAACTAACTGGTACCTTGTCCCAAAACACCTGATTTAAAAAAAAAATATTTCATGATTGCTTCACTATCCCGTCTTTTTGGGGTTCCGTACCTGAAAAGGAAAGAGCAGAACCCTTATAGGATCACTTTGTTGTTTGTCTGCGTTCCTGTATATCAAGACCCATTTTCTCGAACGCGTGGGAGGTATCAAGTTGAAACAGATTCGGTCGTAACAGAATTCAAGTATTATCGGATCAAAGTCATTATATAATTTTGGATATCTTAAAAAAATGTGTATTGGGGCCTAGTTAAATAGGGAACATGCATATGTTTTAATGTTACGCTCTCTGGAAAGTTCTATGAAAGAGAAGGGTAACTGTATTCGCAAAACAATTGTCGTGTAATTTTTTCATAAGATATGAAGCTTTAAAAAGTCATAGTTTAGACCCCCTGCAAAAACACTCTATACAAATTTGACTACAGGAATGACGCCACAGCTCCATGATTGAAATATATGGACCATATGAGGAAATATACATTTATTTCCGTTACCCTTCATCTGGCATAACTTTTTGGCATAATCATCATTTGGCATACAGTCTTTTTTTCAGAAACCGTATACTTTTCAGGATTATTTAAAATAGCATTGCATAGAGCCCATTAGGTTAGGTAAGGTTTATCTATAACAATCCTGAAAGTATACGGTTTCTGAAAAAAAAGACTGTATGCCAAATGATGATTATGCCAAAAAGTTATGCCAGATGAATGTTAACCATTTATTTCAATAATTATGTTTAAAGACATTTATTTCTCATAAAAAATTACAAAATTTACTTACATGAGAAAGGTTACAGATTAAAACTAAAACTAAGCATACAGTGTTTACGAATGTTATATAGAAAAGTAACATGATATAAAAATCTAAGTGGGTAGAAATTAATTACAATAATATTACTCCAAACGCTCGGAATATAAGTATGCGTCACCAACTGCACCTCAGGCACAGCGATGTAGGAAAAAGATAAGACGGTACGCCGTAGCACGCGGTTGGATGCGGCAGATTTAGGTGTGCTCATACTCATATTATTAAGTTTAGTTTATGTGTGATGATGTGGGTTTGTGTTTATAGAAAAATGAAAGTATAGTATTTTGTGTATGATTTACCTATATGTACTTTTTTTTTTTTTTTTTTTACAAGCTTTTTTTTTTATTTTTTTATTTTTTTCGTATATCTGTTTTTTTTATTTAATATATAAACATATATGTGTTTGTTTGATTTATTGCAATTAAAGACACGGGGCTATATTATTAACAATGTAGAATTTTAGATACTTTTTAAAGCTAACCATCGACTTGGCATCTTTAATGTCTCTCGGTAATTTATTGTATAATTTGGCACCTTCGAAACTAATGCACTTTTTGCCGTAATTAGTTCTAGGGGTTCTCAAAACTAAATTATCTGCATTCCGTAGTCTAACTCTTTGAACGAGGGCTTTTTTTTTGAAATTCATATTCGTGTGGATGTCCTTATTCAGTATTTTTCGCACCAATATACATGTATTATAGATATATGCTTGTGATATGCTTAATATTTTAATGTTTTTATATAGTGTCTCAGATGGAGTTAGGTAGTTGTAATTAAATAAAGTTTTTATTAATTTATTTTGAGCGATTTGTATCTTTTTTAGATGTATTTTTGGTGCTGTCCCCCAGATTTCTATTAAGTAATCAATATGCGGTTTGATCAATGAGTTATAAATTAAATAGCGTACTTTAAGGGGAAGACACCGTGACACACCGCGAAGAGCACCAGTCAATGATGATAGTTTTGACTTGATCTTCTGAACATGTGGTTCCCACGTGAGCTTACTGTCTAGTATAAGGCCAAGGTATTTTTCGGATGTCTTTTTTCTAATGTACTTGGCGTTTAAGGTGGGATCTGTAAAGGCTTCTATCTTTTTGTTTTTCGCAGCAAAGACTATGTAACTTGTTTTTTCTACATTTATAGTAAGTAGATTACGCGAAAACCACGTGTTCAGTAACTGCAGGTCAGATTGTACATTACAGAGAATATCAGTTATAGAAGAGCCGTAATAGAAAAGGCTGGTATCATCAGCGTAAAGTGTCAGATCTCCTATGAGTCCAATTTCTTGTATGTCATTAATATATATTAAAAATAAAAGTGGCCCCAAAATAGATCCTTGGGGGGACGCCGTAGATAATAGGTCTTGGACTACTTTGCTGATCATTGATTTTTACACTTTGGAGACGGTTCAATAGATACGATTTTAGAACGTCATAAGCTTTGCCAGTCACTCCTATACTAGTCAATTTATTCAGTAGTATTTTATGACTCACGGTGTCGAATGCTTTCTTTAAATCAATAAAAACACCCAATACAATATTCTTTTCGTCAATATTGATCTTTATTCGAGTGACGAGGTCCATTGTAGCTGAGAGAGTATTTGACTTTTGCCTGAAGCCATATTGCTTTGAAGAGAGAAATTGATTTAAGTTAAGGAATCCCATAAGACGATTGTAAATTGCTTTTTCATAAATTTTTGATATAACTGGGAGAACAGAAATAGGCCGATAGTTACCTGGATATAATTTACTGCCGGATTTATGTATTGGTGTAACTTTAGCGGTTTTTAAACTCTCTGGGAAAATAGCTTGGTCAAAACATGTATTTATGCATATGGTAAGTTCATCGATTATTAATGATTTTATTGATTTTATTGATTTAGTAGTTATCCCATCTAGGCCAGAACTACTGTTTATTTTTAAGTTTTCAATTATTTTATTTACTTCATCGACGGTTACTGGATCGAATATGCTAAGTTCATTCATAATTACTATGTTTAAGCCAATATCAAACAAAAATAATGGAATCATATCGAATAAAAATGTAACGTAAATTAATTGAAGATGCCGAAAAGAACAATCTAACCCTTAATAGAAAGTTTTGATTCTGTATAAAATCTTAATAAATGAATCAAAATTTAGTGTATTGCGTTTTATAATAATATGTTTTTATTAACATTTTCTCCCAAATCGTATCATTGAAACTCAATTCGGTTTTTCATGCGTGTTCCCTATTGAGATTTACGTCAGTTAAATATCAAGACAAAATAATAGGTTAAGTTGAATGTTTGGAGCTGTGAGGTCGTGTTTCAACACTTAGTGCAGTCCCCGCAGTTGTCGTCGGACGAGGAGGAGCCGGCGCCGTCGTTCGACCGCAGCACCAAGCCCGCCAAGCCGCTGCCCGCGCAGCACCAGCGCGACTTCCAGCCCGTCTGGGGCGAGGTGGTGAGTACCAAACTATATAGAGAAACTTCACTATACAAATGTTAGAGCGCATAAGGTCTCATTCGCAGAATGTCCCTGTGTCCCTTTCGCAAAAGTCCCCTTTTTTAACCTGCCTTTCGCAAAAGTTCCCTTTGCAAAACGTCCCTTTCGCAAAAGAAAAGTCCCTTTCAAAAAACACCCCCTTCTGCTAAATACAAAACGTTCCTTTACAGAAATTACGTCCGCTGTTACTAATCGTCAACTGTCCGTTCTTCCGAATGTATCTCCTGAATCGTAATAGGTAGAAAACTGTATTTTTCATAGATTTTGTCTTTATATTGCAGATTTTACAGAAATTATAGGAGACCCCCATTCAAGAAACATGTTTGATATTGTGCCTGTAACTCTTTTTCAGCTTCAGTCTATGACTATACCTCTGCTAGGGCATTTCCCAGATGGGAAGTTTTACGAAAGGGATATTTTGCAGTAGGGACTTTTTGTGAAAGAGACTTTTAGTCGGGACATTTTTCGAATTACCACCGTAAAAAGACATTGAACTCATTCCGTTTTCAAACTTGTTTATGGAAAATGGTCACTAAAGACTGATTTTATCATTACTAACGAACTATGAGTGCGGTAGTAAGATATTTTTCAGAAGAGACGTTTTGCGAATGGGATTTTTTGCGAACGAGACCTCATGCGTCCTAACCAACAGAAACTTCTGAAAAGGCCGGCTACCCTTTATCTATGAGTATGACATTTTAAAATAAAAAGCAAAGGTGACAATACATTTCAAATATACTTTTTTAAAGCTTGGCAAGATTTTTTTTCACGTAGTGACGGGGACTGCAATGTTCTCAAGTATCCACCAATTTAAGCATTATTTTTTGGGTAAAACATTGCATCATGTTTCTAACGTTATTATCTCACCTTCTCATTATACCTTATAAAAAAATGTTACCAAGTGATACCAACAGGCGCATTACCATCGTAAGTTTAACTGGAAGAGATCTCTTGAAAATATATCGCAATTAAAAATCTATTTTATTTGATATCGTGATATGTGCATTCATTATTAGGTAGTTGCATACATAAATCTGGACCAATTTAAAACAACAGCATAACGAGGGCTATCTGTGTTTTTATTATTGTTTAAAAAAAGTTAGAACTAAGCAATTTTGTTCTTTAAGAAGACTTCTAATAATAATGCAAAAATATCGTACATAATTAAGGACCTAATTGATGTCAAAGTTTAATTGAAAGAAATTATTTTTCCTTTACGTAACGAAAATTTTGTTTCAATTAAACTTTGACATCAATTAGGATTTAAACTATGTACAATATTTTTGCAATTCACCCATTCGCCGCGTGCGAGAATATTCTCTTAACAATAACTTAACAGGTTCCCTGTCCCGAAGCAATGTAAAACGTTCTTTCGACACGTCCCCGTAGTAATAATAAAATTTAATTATTTTTTTTAATCGTATAAGGCACGTCATTGCCTTCAAGTATTTTATGATACTTTGTGTCATAGTGATTGATAGATAGGCAAGAACAGAAGACAAAATCCGAATCCGAATATCACATTAAAAAGTTAAAAAACCTTAGGAGGTCAGACAAATTGCATTTTAATTTTTTCCCATTATATTACTTAACTGTGGTTACCATGCTCCGTGTTTATCGAAGACTTTAATGACAAAATCACCGTGCACAATGTTATTATTCATCTTTCACCTTTTTAAACGGAGTCTGTAATGTTTTGACCGCTCACAAAGTAACTGTTTACAACATCATACATTTCCCGATTGTCCAGAAGTAAATTTTCGTGCCGAGCCATTATTTTCATCAATTAAATGATTTAACACTTCGCTTAACAAGCACTCGCTTCGTAACAAAACGGAACTAACGTCGCTTGCGCATTGTGAGGGTAGTATCAAACAATGATATAGACAGATCGTGACGATAAGCGGCCTACCCCCTTCCTAGCTACAGATACGAGAGACCATGATTTGTAAAATAGCGAGGATATTATTTAGACTTTTTATGAAAAAAAAAAAAATCTTTTTAACTGCCCAGTTAAGAAAATGTTATTTAGTTACTAGCCACCAATTTTATATACTGACGCTGTTAGTAAAGGAAGCTTAACTTTACCCCGAATAAGCTTTCTCGATCTAGGTATTCTATTTCTATTGCAGAAATGTTAGCATATACACACATACACTTCTGCTTTACACTTATTATCAAAGAGCGGAATTTCTCATGGCAAACTTTTTAATGTCATAGGGATAGAACGAAGTATTTTATCGACTATCGACAAGTAGATCTGGTTCACGTAGCACAAGATCTTTTACCAAATAGAATTATACCTCCTATCGATACATTACATTTAGCAAATTATTTTTTCAATTTTAACAATGCCCTCTAGTAGCGGTCTTTTCGATTAATATAGTTTTTGGCAAATGTAGGTGTAGTTTTCATTATTATTGTATAGTTCTATGTCTTAGAGTTAGCTTTGTTTTCATTTGTTATGTACCGTTAATAATGACGTGTGTTTTGGACAAAAATGTTGAAAACAATAACTAAATGCGAATCAAGAATGACATTTACATTTTAATATAAAGCCTGACAAGTTTCTATTTGGCCCTATTTCAATACAAGTTTGTATTGAAGTAAAACATCCAAGACTCGCGCTTATCACTCAAATATTTGTCCTTACCGGGATTTGAACCCATGACCTCCAGCTTTAAAGGCAGGGTCACTACCAACGAGGCTAGCGTGTCGTCATGACCCATATATTTATTGATAAGGTACAGTAAAACCACAAATATAAGTTACGCCGGCAATCTTCGTCCACGCAGAAAGGTGCTCACTAATGCCGAAGATAAACGAACGTAAAAATCAATTCAATACAAACCTTGTCGTGTTATGCGTAAGGTAGAATATGAAATGACGATTAGCGCTCGTGCGTCTCAACTGACGCGACGCTAAATAAAATGGCGGTCGACGGCGTCGCTGGAATGGCTGCCGAATATTTGACCAATAGACGTCGAAGTTTTACCCGCGCAAACGTACCTACTGCCTTATAATTGGCCAAAACGTTTTCGCGCCTTTTAAAAAAATGCTTTCTGCGCAGGTACATCGTTGTAACTTATATTTGTGGTACAGTCAAGGTCATAAATATGTATACACTTTAGTACCTTGTCATTTTAATCGCTGTGACAATTTCATATGGCAGTTTAAACATGACGTTAATTAGACAAGGTACTAAAGTGTATACACATTTATAACCTTGGCTGTACTACTGTAATCTGCATTATCTTTATCTCTGGACTCTCTGGTTTTGGTATTTTATTATTTGTGGTGTATCGGGAATGAGAGAAAGAAAGTTGCGGAGCCCGGCGTAGCGTCGCTAGTGCAACCGCATCGATCCGTGACCCGAGACCTTTGCGAATCACAACTTAAACGAGCTCCGACTCATGCGTGCTACTATGTATGGATGGACGGGCGCGTGGGCGGTGCATATGTTTACGGTTATAGTTCCGTTTTGTCTGTATGTGCATTTACGCGAAAGAGATTGGGTTTTTAAGTTTGTTTGTTTATTGACGACACGTTAGCCTAGCCTTTGAAGCTGTGGTCCCGGTTTCAAATCCCGGTAAGGAGAGATATTTGTGTGATGAATACGAGTATTTGGTCCTGGGTCTGGATATTTTCTATGTGTTTTGTTTTTGTTTTTTTGTTTTGTTTTTCTATGTATTTCTCTGAGTTTGTCGTTGTTTAGGACCCATAGTACAAGCCTAGAGCTTAGTTTGGGACTAGGTCGATTTGGGTAACATTCTCCCGTGATATTTATTTAACCTCTTGAAATTCGTATGTTGGTCATACTGTCATTGTCGACATAATTATTGATAGTAATTTTTTTTATATCGCTGAAACCGTTATCTTTTCAGAATTTGTTAATTATCCAACGTGTAGACTAGGTTACGTTAGGTTTGATTTATAAAAATCCTGAATAAGTAACAGCTTCTTAAATGTATACGTTGTAACTTGCTATAATAATGACTTAAAACACATCATGTCTAAAAATAATTATCAGAGCCCGGAATTTTGGTAGCAATTTTGAGCTGTCATAGTGACTTCTCGTTTATCGACTTCCGATTTACATATTTTATCGATACTATAGAACACAACACAACATAGCAATGAAGATTAAAAGTAAAGGTAAACAACAGGCGGCCTTATCGCTAAAGAGTGATCTGGTTTGGATAAGTTTTGAGTGGCTGAAAATCTTACGAGGCATTTTTAATTTGTTCTCGAAGGAAATTGCAACAAAAATTGTCAACGAGTGATTGACATCGACACATATGCAGATAAAAATACTAATCAAAGGTCATTCATCAGATTAAAGGTCAGTACCTACGAGTACATATATATAATTAGCAGTGATCGGAATAGGTAGTGCAATTTCGGGTGAATGACCTTAAACATTATAAGACCCCAGATTCCGGGACTCGTATTTTTTCACAGAATATTATCTTGACATGACCTTAATTGAAGTTAAATGGAAACATGCGAAAAATGTAAAAAAATAATGTTATTGTAAATACTTTTTTACTTTTTGTCATTGCAAGTGTCGACATATTTCGTCAATGCGATATTCTATGCTAGCAAAATGATCGTTAAATCATATTTTAATAACATTTCTGAATTAAACACAAACTTTAACACTTGCAAATGTAATCCCGGGGTTACAAGCTATATCCATACTAAACTTACGCACTGAAGTCTCGCGAAATTGCACTACCTATTCCGATCACTGATAATTAGGCTCGATATTAATTCTCGTTGCAATTTCTTTCGAAAATTGTTTAAACGGCATATGAAATCCACAAATATTTAGAATGAATGAATGAATAGTTTATTTGCATAAAAACAAGCGTATATAAAAGGTGATACAATAGTCATAGATCGTATCTTGTGTTTAGAAGAAACAATAAAATATTATCATTTTAATTTCTATTTATAATTTCCTAAAAGTTGGTATCCAAAGGTTGTCTCGAAGAGATCGCTCATTCGCGATGAGACTCCGTGTTGTTTACCTCTACTCGTAATCATATTTAAAAAGATGTAGTCTGTATTTATCGATATACATATGTATATCGGAAGTCGACAGACGAGAAGGCCCTATGACAGGTCAAAAGTGCTACGAAAATTCCGGGCTCTGATAATTATGGCAGACAATAAAGGGTGTTTTTTTTGGTCGACAACTTCCAAAACGGGAGAGATAGTATAATTAATGCTGAAACCGAATATCTTATTAAAAAATTAAAAAACGTAAGGAGGTCAGAGAGAAAGCATTTTCAATTTTTCCCATTATTTGACTTAATTGTGGTTACCATGCGCCGTTTTTACCGAGACTTTAATGACGTAATCACCGTGCACAATGTTATGATTCATCTTTCCCCTCTTTCTTCCTTTTTTGGCTTCTTCCTTGAGAATGGCGTGGCGTTTCAAAAGTACCCCACTCGTAAAGGTTGCTAACGATAGACCTTACAGTGTAGCGCGTAATGGCCTGCCGATTAGGAAATCGTTCAGTCCAAATCCTAACGGTGTCAGCCATGTATTGACCACTCACAAAGTAAATGTTCACAACATCAAACATTTCACGATTGTCCAGAAGTAAATTTTCTCGCCGAGCCATTTTTTTATCAATTAAATGATGTAACACTTTACTTAACAAGCACTCTCTTTGGAACAAACACGGAACTGACGTCGCTTGCGCATAGTTTTGTGAGGGTAGTATCAAACACTAACATCGTAACGATAAGCGGCCTACCCCCTTCGTAGCTACAGAAACGAGAGACCATGATTTATAAAATAGCGAGGACATTCTTTCGACTTTAGTCGCAAAAAAAAATTGAAATTATATTTTTTTCAGCTCAGAAACATGAATATAGTAACCCTTATTGTGGAAGTTGCTGACAAAAAAAAGACCTTGTATAGACCCGATAAATGTACCACATTACCTTAAGCAAAACCCGCGTCCCGTACCTAGTCGACCGTGACGCGCACCGCCAAGGCTCTGAATCCCCACAAGCGAGCAACGTGAGGCGATTACGTGCATAATTACTAGACATGCGTGCGCGGGGATTATTGCAAACAAACATCCTCTTTGAACCCTTAAATACAGTTAGAGGAAATATAAAGAACCGACCAAATGCGAGTTAAACCCGCGTGGGGAGTAAATAAATGTCAGGGGACAATTTCACACAAATTGACCTAGTCCCAAACTGAGCTCTAGGCTTGTACTATGGGTACTAGACAACGATAAACGTACTTAGATAGAGAAATACATACTTAAATACATAGAAAACATCCAAGACTCAGGAAATATCTGCCCTTACCGGGGTTTGAACCCAGGACCGCTGGCTTCGGAGGCAGGGTCACTCCCAACTAGGCCAACTTGTCGCTAGTGTTCCTTAAGTTTTAAAAAAACCTGTGTTAAGTACCACTTCTTATAGGTTTTCCTATAATCTATAGTTAAAGAACTATATTATGTTATTTCTTTTTTCAAAATTTAGACTGTAGTTTCGGAGATAAAGTGGGGGAATTGTCAATTGTTTATATTAAAATTAATTTTATAATATATTTGAAATCCGTATAAGAAGCCCTTTCCTTTGATGGTGTACTGCCTTTTCGCAGAACTTTTTTTGGCCGAATTTCATTTGCCAACCAACGTTTCGCCGACAATTCACTTTGACAACTAACGATTACCAAAATTTTATATGACAACTTTTTAATTCGCAGAATTATTATAAAGCGTATTATTATAACGCCTTTACACTTTTGGCAGACTCATCATTTGTCAAATCTTTCACTTGGCTTAACAACTCTTGGACGAATAACGTTTAGTTGATGCAACATTTCCCTTTTCATACATTTGCCAAGATAGAAATAAGTAAGAAAAAAAATAACAAATTCTTTGGTTGGAAATTATTATATGTGTGCATGAGCGAGCGAGCAAGAATTTCCTGGGCAAAACCGACTCAGCAAGGTTAGGTTAGAAGGCTATGGCGGGAGCGAAGCGCAGCGAGTTCCCGCCTTAGCCTTCGAGGTTATTTTTTTTTGACATCTCTTGAAAAAACTATGCTAATATACTCCGTTTTTGGGGCTTAAAATAAGGCAGAAAGTACCTACTCAATAAAAATTTGGTTAACAATAAACAACCAAATGAATATTATGCCAACTAAAACATTACACAACATGAAAGTAGGCATTTTGAAAAATAACATTATAAAAAACAGACCACATGTTGAGTTGGTAACTGTTAAGTTGGCAAATAAAACAAATAAATTTGATAAGTTGGGAAATGAACGTTCGGCGAAATAAATTTACGCGAAACGTGAGTTGGGAAGTGATAATCGGCCATACAATTTTCTGCGATAAATAAGAGAACCTCCTTTGATATGTCACATGGTACAGTCAAGGTTATAAATATGTATACACTTTAGTACCTTGTCTATTTAACGTCATGTTTAAACTGCCATATGAAATTGTCACAGCGATTAAAGTGACAAGGTACTAAAGTGTATACATATTTATGACCTTGACTGTACATTTTGTGAAGCTTTTTAAAAAAAAACTCATTTATCCCCCAAAAGTTACTCCCATATTTAAAATGCATTAATTAACGTTACACGTCCGTGTTTGGGTTAGATAGAGATATTCACATGAACACAAAATTTCAACTAGATCCGTAGCAAATTGGCTGTGACAGACGGACGGACAGACTCACGAGTAATCCTATAAGGGTTCCGTTTTTTCATTCGAACGTACGGAACGGTTCAAATAAACAAATATAATAATAGTCACCCTGGGCTCTGAGACAGGGATCCCTGTGTTCCAGAGCCTGGGACGGTAACAGGTCGAGTTAATCTCTTCTCGAGTCTTACAGTGACTTGAGATGGTGGTAGCGATCCGGACGAACCCTGCGTTAGGTCCTACCACCACTAAATTATGTTATAATGCCAACTGGCAATATAATAATATATATATTATTACGACGACGACACGGTGGCCTAGTTGGGAGTGACCCTGTCTCCGAAGCCAGCGGTCCTGGGTTCAAACCCCGGTAAGGGCAGATATTTGAGTGATGAGCGCGAATATTTGTTCATAAGTCTTGGATGTTTTCTATGTATTTAAGTATTTATTTGTTTACATAAGTAATATAAGTATGTTTATCGTTGTCTAGTACTCGTACAAGCCTGGAGCTTAGTTTGGGACTAGGTCAATTTGTGTGAGATTGTCCCCTGATAATTGTATAGTTCGTTTATAATTTATAACCTTTCGTATGCCGGAGGTGCACGCACACTTGTACCCGTCGTATGCCGGGCTATGACGTCATCGGTGTCACGTGACAGAGTTTAAACACTCCTGGCTCTCAATTGGTTCCACGTTTCGAACTACTGAATATTATCTATGGAAGATTGATTATTTTCGATTTTTCTACAAGCAAATTAGAACCGTAGCTTAAAGGAGATACAGTCCCATTTAAAATAACAAGATTAAATCCCTTGTCCCGGATACGGTACTAGGCACTCTACTGCGTGCGTCGGGACGAATACGGCCTAGGCATACGAAGGGTTAATAAATATGTAAAACTTGCTCGAAAACTCGTAAATAACTGCGTATAAGTCGGCCTTGGCAAACAAACGGCCTGAACATTAAATTGGTACCCTATCGCATACGCCATCGCGTATCTTGACCAATTACCATACCTTTTATATTTAGGGTAGCGCCGCAATTTGTTACATTAAATAGTTTTTGTACACGCCATGATAAGAAAGTTTATTTATCACGTCTTCGATACAAGCGTTGCCTAATTACCAATGAAATTATAGTAAACTATCCTTTGTATTAGGGTTCCGTGCCTGAAGGGAGTCAAACGGGACCCCATGAATTGTTAAAACTCATATTCGTAAAGGTCTATTTATCTATAGGGTGACTTCAAATTGGTAATACAAAATCAATGTTTTACACACATTTCCCCTAAACTTAGCCCCTCAATTAAGTCTCATACTTTTAAAATAATCAGAAGTATTTTATTTGTAATTTTTAAATTATCCCATTTTTGTTGGCTTAACATGGTTATCCTACCATAATAATTAACAAAGAAGTTTAAAGAATTTCAAATGAACACTTTCCTCTTTGGTTATCCGTCACCTGTCACAATTTATGAAGAAAACGTGTTTTGATTAGTAATTGTCACTTATCAAAGGAAAGAAGATTGTATTGTAAATGTAGTGTAACCACACTTTGAGACTTTTAATTATTTGTTTTGTTCGAAAATTAGCATTAATTAAATACAGTTATTTTAACAAAGGGATTAATGTATTATACTGTGTGGTATTAACTAAGCCACAATCAAGTGTTTTGTATTACCAATTTGAAGTCACCCTGTATACATATAAAACCCTATTTTCTTGTGTTCGTTATCGTCAGGAGACGGTTCTTATGAAAGAAAAAATTATAAAATCCACCGAGTAAGTCTAAAATTTGCAGCGGGGCGAAGCTACTGACTGGTAGCTATTGTTAAATAAAACTTGAGCCATGGCATACACCTGTATTGTAATTTCCACTTCACAACACTACAAAGATGTTGGTACGATCATCACAAACAATCCAACACCAAAGACCACCACCATAGTGCTACTTAGCTTTTTCTCTTTTTTAAAGGTCGCTACAAGCTTTTATTCCCGTTGTATATTATTCCATTAGTTACTTTTTTTTTCAACCGACGACATTTCGGTCTTCCTCCTCTGTTTTCTTCAGCTTCCTTGAAGCCATGTAGGCACAAGTGTGAACTATCCAGCCAGCGCGTTTTAAATAGTTTCTATGACAACAAAATAAATAAATCTTCTCCAATGAGCAACAACCGTAATCAAATTTTATCCTACAATTGTATTATATAGTTCCGTGTGGTTGACGGGTTAGAATAGTGCCACTCAATGTCTTCCTGTGGATGTCGTAATAGGCGACTAAGGGCTTTAAGTACTGTTAGGCTTGCAACCGGTCTATTAAAATGGTCAACATCTTAGCCTGATTGTGCAAAATGTGGTTATAGGATTACCAACAAGTCTTTTTTAGAGTTGTTTGTATTTCTGTAGCTCTGTCTACCCCACTCTGGGAATAAAGGCGTGATTGTAGGCGTGAATAAAGGTGTGTGTATATTGTATGCCTTCGCTGACGGTCCGTCCCAACTTTAAAGATCTGTATCTTTTTAACCGTAATAGATAGCAGCTTTGTTTTTATTCAGAACTAGCGACCCGCCCTCGCTTCGCTCCGGATTAAAGTATTATAGATAAAACCTTCCTCTTCAATCACTCTATCTATTAAAAAAAAACCGCATCAAAATCCGTTGCGTAGTTTTAAAGATTTAAGCATACATAGGGATATAGGGACAGAAAAAGCGACTTTGTTTTATACTATGTAGTGATACGTGTTATTACGGAGGTTTACGTTAGTAAACCGGAATTTGTTAAAATTGAAAAGGAAAATAAAGTGAAGTAATAAAGGGAGTCCCTATACAAGAAACGTTTTTGATTGGATAAACTGCGATAAAACATCTGTCACTTTCTGACCAATGCGTAAGTTATACGGGCCCTGGGGGTTTATGCTCCCTCCGTACCAAATTTCATCAAATACGGTTCAATGGTTTAGCCCTGAAAGCGTAACAATCAGACAGAGTTACTTTCGCATTTATAGTATTAGTATGTATAGCCTAGAGCTTAGTTTGGGACTAGGTCAATTTGTTAGTTAATGCCCTCTTATATTTAGTTATTTCAAATGTCCACTGGTGGATTGAGATTTTCAAGGATCACCACAACAGGGCTGGGCCTCCATTCAGGTGCGTTAAAACGATATCGTGTTTGACACGTTTAAGAATCGTTTATGTCACAATCGCCATTATTGTAAATGACATAAGAGTTATCAAATCGTTGACAATACGGAAACAGGTGAAAAACGATATCGTTTACGCAGTTGAATAGAGGCCCTGGGATTCTACACGGTAATGACGATATCGTCTTTGACGTGTTTCCGTATTGTTAATGTTTTGATAACTCTTATTGTCATTTACAATAATGGCGACTGTGACATAAACGTTTCTAAAATTCGTTATAACGCAGTAGTAGAGTAGAGGCCCCGATGTGACTACGGAACGTTGATATCAGTTATTTGAATTGGCACGTGTAGGAAACCTACGTGGTAGCCACACACATGTTGTCTGTCCTTATACGCTTGCCGGGTATTAAGAAGGTATTGACCGGTATTAGACGGGTATTAGGCAGGTATTAGGCGTAATGCGCGAGGCACGTTAAGCGCGCAATTGGCGAACGCATGTACTATGATTGCTAAAGGATCAGGAAATTATTTTTATACATTTAGTTGTGGTACGACCGTGGGTTCATTAACCTTTGGCATGCTGAAGCACTAATCAGGGCTCAAGTTTCATACATCTCTTATGTTTTTTTGTTATACAGGTTGTCTCAGGATTACCTGTCTTAGGATTACCTGAAATTGTTGAATATTATAACGGTGGTCACTTCGAACACCTACTAAAATGAATTAAAGTATATGAAAACAATGCATTTTAATCATTTAAGACCTCATGTTTCATCGAGCCATTTACTGCTTAAGACCTACACAATCATCTAAATAGAAATAGTGTAAGTTATTTTTTTTTATAACAACCGGGTTTGATTTCCGAGTTTAGTACAGGTTTTTTTTTTAATGTATGAATGTAGTTTTTCTTCTTGTTAAAATCGATGACATGGTTCCTAAGAACAGATCTTTTTAAGTCTTATAGTTTCAGAATTTCCCATACTGACCGATTTAAATGTGACACCTGTATATTTTCGTATAGAGTCTCAATCTGAGGAGTCTATAACTTGGTACTTTTCCACCTCCAGCATATCGAAAGTTAACCTACCGCCAAGCAGCAGCGTTGCCATTGTTGTGTTCCGGTGTGGGGATAAGACAACCGGTGAAATTACTAGCATAGACGCATTCCATCTTAGTCCTCAGCGTTGGTGACGCATTTGAAGTTTTATTATTGCATTCTTGAGAATTCAAATGTCTATGGGTCTCTGATTCCACTTATAGGTAGCCAGTTTTTTCCGTTTGCTTTTCTTATGCCATAAAATAATCTAAACATAACGTGGCTGGCGGAGCGGACGCAGAAGGCTATGAGGTTAGAAGGTAAATAGAGCCTTATACACCCATATTGAAAAATGGCTATAAAGATGTGAGATTAAGTACTAATTTCACCATACGATGTTAACCACTTAACAGACGATGTATGACATACAGTCGATTAACATTGATTTAATTTAACATCGTATGGTGAAACTGGTACTCGATACAATACAATACAAATACTCCTTATTAACAACAAAAATTAAACAATTAAAACTGAACACGGAACAGTACATTTAAATCATAGGTATACAACAGGCGGTCTTACCGCTAAATAGCGATCTCTTCCAGACAACCTTGTAAGAGAAATAACTGAGGACACAAATTCATGGCAGGCGGTGTAAACTAATTCGTTTAGAACTCAAACCAAATAACTACAAGGAAATATTGAATTACTTCAATTTTGAAATTAGAACTATTTATAAATTGACTAAATATAAATACATAAAGTAAATAATTTAATAAATACATACAAGATACATATAATTATACATCTATACAATATATACATACATACATCCTCCAAAACAGCCAAACAATGACAACAGACGAAGCATGAGATAGAACAAAGAAAAAAGTAAAGGAAATAATAGGAAAACTACGATGTAACACATAAATTGTTAAGTATAATGCAAAAACTGAATTATTGAACTTTATTACGAACAATAATTCATGTATTGCAGAAACCGGTACCTTATAATTATTATTAGCAATTTACATATCGTCGTCTTACTTACTCAAACTCGTATCTGCTTATTCTTTTTGCGGTTGGTAATTTCATTTACATTCAGTAATACTTAGAAGCAATAAGTTTACCAACAGCAAAAAATGTATACAGATACGAGTTTGAGTAAGTAAGGCGACGATATGCGTTCTAAAAATACTAACACGCGAAAACGCGGGGCGTTACTTATTCGAGGAAAACGATCCATCATCATAACCGGTAGTTTATTCTTCCACACGTTACTTGCGAATACAGCTCGAAGGACAATACATACAGTGTGAAGAACGGTCACAATTTTGTTTTGAACTGAAAAGTAGTAGAATTTGTAGGGGAAAAATCTAGCAATTAGGGCTCCGTAGTCAACAAACCCTTAAAGTTTCGCCTTTTCCGTCTGTCCGCGGCTTAACTCAGAGACTGGGTACAGTCGAAGTGAAAAAGAAAAAAACGGGACAATCGTGAAGTTGATCTAGTCCCGAACTAAGCTCTAGGCTCCGGAACAAATATTCGCGCTTATAAATAAAAACAATGTAAGTTTTTTTTTTTTCAAAACGTCCTGGTTAGATTCCCGAGCTGAGTACAGGTTTTTTTTTAAATGTATGAATGCAGTTTTTCTTCTTATTTAAATCGATGACATGGTTCCTAAGAACAGGTCTTCGTGTGTCTTATAGTTTCAGAATTTCCCACACTGACCGATTTAAATGAGACACCCTGTATAATGGCAGTAACAGCTGATCAGCTTGTTAGGTTCAGTTCGACTAGAAACTGTTTTAAGTATGGTTGTGTAATGACGCAATCAATCAAACGCGTCCGTGACGCGCGCCCTGGGGTGACGAGGTAATAGAGTCACCACGAATTGAGTGAAATTCCGAATAGAATAAGAACATTTATTCCAAAGGTATTAAGCACCCCACTTTTTCATTTGTAACGAATAAAGTATACAAAAAAAAAAAAAAACATACATTTAATCACGCCTGTGTCCCAGACGGGTAGGCACAGACCACTTCTTTCCAAAGATGTAAAATATAAAAAGTGTTCATGTGCAAATCATTATGAGATGACGTTTCGAAGTCGTGTGTGAAAAAGTCGGGTTTCACAATAAATTGCATTTCTAGTTTACAATTTTAATAAAATCATTTTTACAATCTATTACTTGGAGTTATCACTAGTATATGGAACAAGCATCGATAATTGAAATCGATACAGGAACTCCTTACCTGTCTAAATCTTGGCCCCGTGGATTCCTACGTCTGTTTAACCTAGATTAGGATATAGGATACTTTGTGTCCCGAAAATTATTAGTACGCAAAACAACAATAAAATAATCCTACAAGAACGGCGCCTGGGAAAAAAATCGTATGATATAAGATTAAAGTTTCAAAACTCTTTCATAAATATTATTACTTAAAGGTATGGCCAGAGAAAGTGAGTGGATGTCGGTAGGGAACGCCCTTGATGCACACAGTGAATACATACCCATCACGGCCATCTTTTTTTTTTTTTTTTTTATTGTTAATAGATTTTTACATAGTACCTTAGTGTAAATGTCGCCGAACTGTGAGACAGTTTGTTGGCGACCGATGGGGTACCCAGTGGGGTAGGCACACACTATGGAACGCCAGGGGCTCCAGTCTAAACATACAACTTTCCCTTCCTCTACATTCATCAATCTCTTCATGCACGTACGTCGGTTTCGAATGCTTTTGATTTGGCCCTTATTCAGTACATCGCGAATATGATCACTGTATGTGCGTCTAGGGCGTCCCCTACCGACATGAAGAGAGTGCAACGCTCGTTTACAACCAACAGGAGTGAAATCGGTAAACGTACAAACTATAATGAAAGGCTTCACTACTTCAAGTTAAACTCATTGCAGCAAAGGCGTTCCTTCCTCGATCTGTCCCTACTGTTTCCTCCTGGTCCTGGAACCTTATTTGCTTGAATGCTTGAAGTTTACGGTTCCTAAAACTAGTACCAGAACCTGTCGTCACAGTACCTTCCGACCAAATCCAACCAGGACAAAACTGGGCAGATCTATGCCCCTCTATCGCATGCAAAACTTATTCAATGACCTGGCGCATAAGAGAGTCTTTGACTTGAATAGCGACTCCTTGCCTCTACTACGTCGTAGGATACTGATAGACTGCTCGCAACCGGAATCCATATAATTATAATATTGAAATATAGTAAAATAATTTGGATATGTTGTTAAATTGTGGTTAGTAAATACTTTACTTATACATTAGTGTTAAGTCCGGGACTGTATTCATGCTGACGCACACCTGTTATTAGTGCATAAGCAGTAAGTATAACTGCTACATGCTTAATTTTAATTTGTACTTGATGCTTATTTACTGTTGGTGTGTCAATAAATAAATAAATAACATCTCGACTCACTTTCGCTCGCCATACCTCTTTAGTATAGTTGACGAAATACAACGTGTTACAAAATAATCCGTAAAAAAGAAATTACGAAAGTAGTGTCAACCCTCCTAGTATACTGTATACCTAAGATACTGAACTGACGTTATTTAATAAGCGTTGACACTACTTTTGAAATTTCTTTTTTACGGATTATTTTGTAACACGTTGTATAATTTGCACCGATTCATCTTATCGCTTTAATCTTTCGAGTACAATAGGACAAGGGATTAAGCCGTCTCGGCAACGCACGTGCTATGTGTAAAATGCGAACAACTCGTTTTGATACTTTTTGTTTCTAGGATAGATAGGTAAGTTAAAAAGGGCAGTTTTTTTCTCTGTCAACTGGAGCGTCTCCCCTGTCAACTAAAACTTCTTCTCTTGCCAACTGTTATAACTCTTCTTTCATCCAGCCTTTCTAAATGACCTAACCATCTCAGCCATACCCTTCTCCCTTTTCACTACACAAAATAACCACCGACACTCGTGCAAACAAATCATGGTCACCCCACACCACCCTCTTTACCTGCCACCCTTCTAGACGCTTAAAGACGCGCCCCAGTCTCGCTCCAACTATGCTAACGCAAACACGTTGTAACCCCTACCAAAACATAAACTTAGAGAATAAATAGCTAAAAAAACAAATGCTTGTGAGTCTACTGTCAACAATATTCATGCTGTATTTAATCGTATTACTTGTATTAGTGTTTCCGCTGTCTAAATATACTACTTCTAGAGTTTTGTGAGCCAACAAGTGAGTAAAAATAAACTTTTAATCGATACTATAACTAAATTGATATTGAAAAGTGTGTTTGAGTCGCGTATTTTGAAAGACGTTTTGCCGCCGTCGTGTTGTCTATCGCGGGCGTAACGCGAGGTCAAGATTTTGCGTTACGAGCAGCGATGCATACCGCTGGACGCAGCTAACATGGTGTTGAAGGTCAAGGTCAGGCTAAAGTACTCGCAGAACCACATCGTTTGGCTGTTTAGAAGGGTGAGTATTGGCGACGGAATATTTAGGATAATATTTGTACGATAGTAAGTTTGTTTATTGTCAAAAAGAAACAACAAATTGATGTTATTTGATGCTTATTGTATTCGTTTTGCAGACTAAGACACAATAGGTTATTTTTATATTCTTAAAGGCTCCTACAAACCAACATCAAGAAAACAGAACACGGAACAGTACATTTAAATTATAGGTATACAACAGGCAGTCTAACCGCTAAATAGCGATCGCTTCCAGACAACCTTACATAGATAAAAAACTAAGAACACAAAGTCACGGCAAGTAGTGTAAACTTAACTCAAACTAAACAACTAAAATAAACAATAATTGAAGAAATACATAAGTCCAAAATCAGCCGAACAATCATAACACACCAAGTAATGGATAGAAGACTTTTTTATAGTATAGGAAATTACAGAAAATCTACGGAAAGAGGAAATTATCCTTTACTTTGCTTTTAAGTAATGGCAACAAACTGAGAAAGAAAAATAAATTAGAATGTGAAATTTCCTAACTAATTCTAACACATAACTGCGTCCGTTTCGGTCTGTCAGTCCGACTGTTGGTGTGTGGGAGCCTAAAACCCAGATAAAAAATCTGTTAGTTAAAGTTATCAGTTATCACTCACCTTTTATGTGTCATATAAAAGATACGGATAGAGCTAAAATGTATTTGTTAGATACTATTCTCGAAATGGATCAATCAGCCCTTAATATTGCACAATTCCGTAGGTAATTAGAAGTAAGCGTGCGGGCTTGCAAAATAAAACTAACCTTTACGAGTTAAAGCTCACTCTCGCGTTAATAAACGGTTTGAAATGGGTCCACGTGACGTGACCGGTCACGTTTTTAATCGAGTAGAAATTGTGGCACGGAAGGTCAAGGTCAGCCTTTTCAAGCCAGCAGAGCTAGGGAGTCTAATTAAACGTATTTTTAATTAAATTTCTAGTATCCTTGCCAGTTTGTCCTTCATTACAACGCAGCAACCAATAACATGTAGATGGATACGGATCGTCTAGGCTGTTATATTTGAACTGTTATTATTAAAGGTTCGTACAGTTATGAGTAAAAAACAGAGTGCTTCAATTATAGGCAAACACGGCATGAATGTAATAACATCGTTGAGTGGGAAGCGGCTTAAATTACTAAGTTAGGCAGCTAAAACATTAATAATGCTCGAAACGTACAATTAAACAATAAAAAGGCTTATAATAAAACTTAAAAATACAAAAACACAGCCAAAAACATTTGTGTATGTAAACATCTTTAAACAATTTTAGCGGATTCGTTTAAATTACCTTTATTTTAACAAGATAGGTTAATGTTATTTAAGTTATTTATTTATCTATAATAATTACGTTATATTGTTGGTATTTCTATAGCCCTGCCTACCCCTATGGGAATGAAGGCGTGATTTTATGTATGTATGAATCTATAATAATGGAGTAAACGTGTGCAAATTTAACTGTTATTTTTTCTAATGTGAAAACTGAAAACAACGAAATATGAGAGCCTTTGCGTCTTTTTATTAGCTACGCGGCACTACATTCTAGCAAATAAGCCATCTGATTTTGATTCCATATTCTTAACCGTTTCGATCGTTGACTTGAAGGCCAAGGTCATGCTCAAGTACTCGTAAAATCTCATCTGGCTGTTGTAACAGGTCACACAGGAAATTATTTAAATATTTATCGATGCTTACTTAGGTTTTGAGGCAGGTAAACTTTTAATGTATGACTTAGGAATCAGACGCGTTGTGTGTGCATACAGAAACCAATCCACGGTGAAAAAAAAAGCCGTGAAGACAAACTACAAGAAACCTTGAAACAATTTGTATAAACAAGATTAGACTCTGTTTCGTAGGTAGGCAATGTCGCAGGTATATCTTAAACAGGGTAACTCATCACTTCATCGAATGTATCATTTGATCGAACGCTATTTTCTGCTGAAACCATAATGTTTTCAGGGTATTTTAAACATTAATAACGTTGGTTATGTTAGGTTAGATGTTTAAGATACCCTAATAACATTATGGATTTAGCAGAAAATAGCATTCGATGAATGATACATATCCCTTAAACAGCTATATCTTAAACTTATGGAACTAAAAGTTGGCCACGTTAACTCACGCAATAAAATTCTCTTAGAACTTTTCCGGTGGACGACGAAAATTAGTCATACTACAGAGAATACTTTTCATCGCACAACGGAACTTTCTCCGTCTTCGTCGTTTGTATGGTTAACTGCGCATAACTAAGGTTCAACTTTCTGGTCCTCACCTGGGCCCGTACCTTTCATGCCGCTGACGCAAAAATGACGTCACGCTACATAGAGTATGATTTCAAATAGTTTCATTGAAATTATTAACCATTAGTCGTCAATCATGTACAAATGAGTTAAGTAAGTAGTAAGTAATCTATTGACTCGTAGAAAAATAAATACCTACTTACTTGATACGTAAAACGCAAATGAAACTTTTTGTTTTGTATTTTATGTCGATACATACATTTTATTAAATGGTATTTATTGTTACCACATTTCAAGAAGTAAGTACAAAACAGAATTCCTCCTCTCTAACTTAAAGCACACGATCCTTGTTGCTTCAAATCCTGTACAGAGAAAATCTACGTCATCTTCGTTTTCATACGTCATGTGATATTCATAAAAATACTTTTGTTTTGTAATCATAGTTTTGATTGTTCGCACATTTGGTTAATTATTCCAACTTCCCTGTTAAAAAGAAAATTCTGATTTTAACAATTTACACAAACAATCAATATAGGTATAATAGCTTCTAATTCTCCGAGGCATTTAATAAATAATGATTATGAAGAAATACTATTTGGAATCATACTCTATGTAGCGTGACGTCATTTTTGCGTCATCGGCATGAAAAGTACGGGCCCTGGGCTTGGATTCTACATGGTAATAACGTTATCGTATTTGACGTGTTTCCGTATTGTCAACGTTTTGATAACTCTTATGTCATTTACAATAATGGCGACTGTGACATAAACGATTCTTAAAAATGCCAAACACGATATCGTTTTAACGCAACTGATTAGAGGCCCTGGTCCTCACCCATAGAGTTCGTCGATGTAGCGTAAATCACGTGATATGCAAACTGTGGCTCATCCATTGCTTAGTGCGGGTATTGGTTTTGTTATTGTTTAGTTCTGAGCATTCCTAAATCGTCGATGAGACTGCAAAACCGCGTGACTAACAAATTGAATAATTTGAAAAATGTGCCTTACTGACTTACTTGTTAAGGAGTATTTGCAACTTATTCAATTAGTTAGTTACTATTTGATTATTGCAGTTTCACCGACGAAATGCAGGTCAGTTAACCCATCGGAGGGCGGGACGCCGCGCCCTGAAAGGCAATGTACTCGTCTCTCCAATACTTGTCTGAACGCGAACCTGTTGGAGTGTTATTGACAAGTTTTATTTACTAGTCAGTTTTATTTACATTATGTATTTGTATTTTTATAAAAGCCAACATATAAACTATTCTAAGAGTTATTCATTCTAAAGGATAGTAAGGTGGGGCAGCGCTATTGCAACTTAGGGGTAAATGCGTCTTTTAAAGATTTTAAACGAGTTAAAACTATGTTGCTCCCTTTTATAAAAAAATAGGTACTTAAACTAGCATTAAAGGGCGCTTAAATTATCCTAAAGTATTTTATTCCCTTTAAAAAAAATAAGTATTTAACCCTTAGTTGCAAACCCCACCTTATGTGAAAATGACTTAATGTTGTTCAAGATTCACATCTCTTATTTGATATCAATGGAAAGCAGAGATCTTTAATGAGGAAATAGACTCCAGCTCCTGAATAATTGGTGTGTTACACGACATACAATCGAAGCCTACGTCCGAGAAAGCAGTCCGTATAATATAATATTTATACTATCATAAAATCAGCACAGCCTTAGTTGAGAAAAATAATAGTTTAAAGGGTTATCGTCCCTTTACTTGCTCAACCTCTTATCTGATCGAATAGTTTTATAGAAAAGTAGTCGTTATTCTTTTTGGATCATGAGTGCTTTTCTTTCTAATCAATAAGATACGATACGAGGTTGAGACAGTAAAACAACGTTATTTTTAGGCTTCCGTAGCCAAATGGCAAAAAACGGAACCCTTATAGATTCGTCATGTCTGTCTGTCTGTCCGTCCGTATGTCACAGTCACTTTTTTCCGAAACTATAAGAACTACACTGTTGAAACTTGATAAGTAGATGTAGTCTGTGAACCGCATTAAGATTTTCACACAAAAATAGAAAAAAAAACCATAAATTTTGGGGGTTCCCCATACTTAGAACTGAAACTCAACATTTTTTTTTTCATCAAACCCATACGTGTGGGGTATCTATGGATAGGTCTTCAAAAATGATATTGAGGTTACTAACATCATTTTTTTTCTAAACTGAACAGTTTGCGCGAGAGACACTTCCAAAGTGTTGAAATGTGTCCCCCCCCCCTGTAACTTCTAAAATAAGAGAATGATAGAACTAAAAAAAATATATGATGTTCATTACCATGCAAACTTCCACCGAAAATTGGTTTGAACAACGAACTTTTATATTATGTTACTTGCTGCTACGGAACCCTTCATGGGCGAGTCCGACTCGCACTTGGCCGCTTTTATTAGGATATAATAGGTCTGGCATTGCAAATCCAAAGTCCTTCTAATGAAACAGATGAAAATACAGTTAGGAGATGAGAACTAATTTTGTTATTTTTTCTACCATGTACCTTTGTGGTGATGTGTTGTTCGAATAAACGTTACTCTATTAAGTATATTCTATTCTAGCCCGTGTGGTTGCCGGGTTAGAATAGTGCCACTCCATGTCTTCTTATGGATGTCGTAAGAGGCGACTAAGGCGTTGTTGGTATTTCTGTAGCTCTGCCTACCCCACTCTGGGAATGAGGGCGTGATGGTATGTATGTATGTATTCTAGTTATATCAATCTGTTGTTTCTTTTTGACGAAGAGTAAGAAATAAATCGTCACTACTTTGAAAAAACCTCGTATCTCATATTTCGTGATGTACGAATTTATTTTATTGTCTCGACAAACGTTTTGACGACACGCTAGCCTAGTTGGTAGTGACCCTGCCTTCGAAGCTAGAGGCCCTGGGTTCAAATCCCAGTAAGGGCAGATATTTGTGTGATGAGCACGAGTACTTATTCCTGAGTCTTGGATGTTTTCTACGTATCTAATCTAATATATAAAATTCTCGTGTCACAGTGTTAGCTACCATACTCCACCGAAACGGCTAGACCTATTTTTATTTATTTATTTATTATTATTCAGGTCTGAGAATTGGCTACTATCTATTTTTCATACCCCTAAGTGACATGAAAGAAACAAAAAAAAAGTTACATAGTATAAAACAAAGTCGCTTTTTCTGTCCCTATATCCCTATGTATGCTTAAATCTTTAAAACTACGCAACGGATTTTGATGCGGTTTTTTTTAATAGGTAGAGTGATTGAAGAGAAAGGTTTATATGTATAATACTTTAATCCGGAGCGAAGCGAGGGCGGGTCGCTAGTTTCTCTATATAAGTAAGTTTATCGTTGTCTAGGTCAATTTGTGTGACATTTTCCTGTGATATTTATTTATTTATTATGTCTAAGTTTAAAATCGTACATCACGAATATGATATACGATGTTTTTCAAAGTAATGATGAAATTTTCCCTTCGTTACTTATTTATATTATATTTTTCGAAGTATATTTTTTACTGTCTACGCGGCAAGAAAGCTGGCGTGACTTTTATTGCCGCGTCAATACGTTATGAGCTTGGAAAGCGCTGAAAGTTTAAAAGCTCGCTTGAAATAGAGCTATAGCATTATTGATTACACCATTCTCTTATTGGCTTGTGATCGGTGCTTGTATAAGTATTGTTAGTGTGTGGGGAATTGTTTTTGAATTAATTAAAGGTCAAATATGACTGATAATTATGATATGTTTGTGGTTCTTTTGCTGTTACTGGCTCAATTGCCTTATATATTTTAAAAGCAGCTTTCACATTTTACGTGCCGAATGAAAGAGATGGAATGAAGATATTTGACCGTAACGTCCTAGTAAACATTCATCTTAATCATTAAAGTTATTGATCAATAGATTTTGATATGCGAACTTGTTACTTTAAGAGATCTCGTCCAGCTAGATAGCTCTTCAGCTTCAAATCAAATGTAAGAGTTTGAAAATAGTTATTGATTCATTTCAGAGCCTTTGTCTTGGCTAGTAGGTCTTCCTATGCGTATCCCTTCATTTTTATAATTTCATTTGCACTAATTTCATTTGCCATAATGGTCACTGGCTTCACAACCTCCATTTTCCCTAATATCGCATTCCATAATTTAATTTGCCATAAAGGCATTTTTTCTGAATTAGTAAACCTTTCAGGTAATTATTACATGCCAGCGCATAGAGCCCAATAGGTTAGTTTGGGTTTGTGTTATTACAATTCTGAATAGTTCACGGTTTCAGAAAAAATGCCTTTATGCCAAATTAATATTATGGCACATCATTGTTATGGCGTATAAAATTATGTCAAATGAAATTCGGGCAAATGAAATTATTGTATATGAAATTCGGTCAAACGTTGGAGAACCTTTGGTCGTGGTAAGTGGGAGGAAAACGTGCTTGACTGACGTGATACTTACCGACTGAACGAGTACGTTCCTGAGGTGTAGCTACAGGCAACGCATTGGTTCACTGCCTTGCCAAATGGAAATTCGCAAACTCAAAATGATAAATCACATCAGAAAAAGAAAAAAAAAAGATCGACAAGGACAATTTACCAACTTAACACGTTCACTGTCCCCATACATATCGATCTGACAATGTCACAAGTCCAAGTGACAGTTATGTCCATTCAGTATGGGGATGTGACCCCATAGTGGAAGGACGGACTCTTGAAAAAAAGGTGCATGACCGCACATTCGGGGCACCCGGACAGGGAACATGTTAAATAAAGTCTGAAATAACATTTGAAGCTACCTAGCAACACTTAGTTTTAAGCAACATGCAAATTGGATTGGACATAATTGATGACTTTCGCTTTGATCTTAACCAAATTATGACGAAAATAAATTTGGCAATAAATATTTTAACTCTCAATTACTTTTTGACTAAATTCACTTTGCATAGTTTTAATTTTGGCTTAAGAGGCCGTACAACGAAATTTTGTCGAATTCGCTGATTTTCGTGATTTACAGACGTGATTTTACAGTTGAAATACTTTTCTTCTACAAATTTTAATGCGAAACACGAAAGATAATTTTGATTTTCAACGAATGTATGAGCTTCCTTATTATTTTATTTTGATTAATCGACCTGAAACCGGCTGTTTTGTGAATTTTGCTGTAAGAGGTTTAGAATATAACATATTCACGAATCGTTTCGAAGTCTAAAAGGTATGAAGAAATTATACTTTATTGCTGTAAAAGTCGTCTAAAAATGTATGAATAAGTTTTTACCACCTTTATACATTTTTTTGTGTAAAATAAATAATTAACTTGGTAAAATTTTATAGATAATGTGCATAAAATTGTTTTTGATTTCGCCTACTTAAAACCCTCGTTTATAAAATTTAAACAACAATTTAATAAAATTCAGTTCAAAATCAATCCATTAGCATAAACAAAAACTATTTAATGTTTTAAAACAACCTAAATCTCGCATTACAATACTCGACAAAAATAAAAAAGTAGCTCATTCATTCGTAAGTCATTTATTCGATCATAACCGAAATGACATTTCATGATGTGCATTAGAACTTATAGGAAAGCAGTATTTAAACTGTAAAATCACGCAAAGAAGCAAAACCGGCTAAATTTAGTATACGGCTTCTTAACTACAAATTGGTCTTATTACTTGTCGATTTTCGATGCTTAATCTCAGTGGACCAACGCAAGCTATACGATTCTCGACTCTATAATTTATAGTATAAGGTTCTGGCTCTGCAGGGCCGCGGCCTGACGGGGTTGAAGAACCTCGGCAACACGTGCTACATGAACTCCATCATCCAGTGCCTCAACAACACAGCCATCCTGGTCGCCTACTTCTGCCACGGGCAGTACCTCGAGCACGTCAACAGGTAAGTCAAGCAGGTTACGTAACTCACTGTCATCATCACTGGGCCTCTATTCTACTGTTTTTGAATCGTTTATGTCACAGTGTTTAGTGGTGGTAGGACCCTGTGCAGGTGCAGGGTCCGTCCGGATCGCTACCACCATCTTATCCACCCGCCAAGCAACAAAGTTCGCATTGTTGTGTTCCGGTGTGACGATAAGACAACCGGTGAAATTACTAGCATAGAGGCATTCCATCTTAGTCCTCAGGGTTGGCAACGCATTTGAAATCTTAGGATTATAGTCTTTAGAATTCAAATGTCTATGGGTCTCAGATTCCACTTACCATCAGGTGGCCTGAGTGCTCGTGTGCCTTCTCATTAACATAAAAAAAAAACTGAAAAACAGTTCCTTGCAACCGTGAACACACTGGACCCCACAGACAGTCACGAGTGTGACGCGTATCTCAGCCATCGGTGTCCTCAAGGTCGGCAACGCATATGCAGTCTTAAGATTGTAATATGAAGATGCCAAATTCCTATGGGACTCGGATCCCACTCACCATCAGGTGGGCATCCTAGTTTGATCGAGATGGTTATTAGCTAACTTTGATATAAATCATCTGTGAACGTAATACTAGCGTAATATACATTTTATCTATTTTGTACAGTGATGCTAACTGAAAGGTGTAATACAGATCGCACGGCACGCGAGGAGCCATCGCCGAGGAGTTGGCAGCCGTGGTGCGGGCGCTCTGGTCCGGCCAGTACCGGTTCATCGCCACCAAGGACCTACGGGTATGTTACCACCGTCTCGTGGCACCTATACACGATGCCCGTCACGGGCCATCGACGACACGTTGGCCTAGTTGGGAGTGACCCTGCCTCCGAAGCCAGCGGTCCCGGGTTCAAATCCCGGTAAGGGCAGATATTTGTGTGATGAGAACGAGTATTTGTTGACGAGTCTTGGATGTTTTCTATGTATTTAAGTATATATTTCTATATATAAGTATGTTTATCGTTGTCTAGTACCCATAGTACAAGCCTAGAGCTTAGTTTTGGACTAGGTCAATTTGGGTGAGATTGTCCCGTAATATTTATATTATTTATTTTTTCAAAGTAGCGACATGACGTCACTACTTTGAAAAAATCTCGTATCTTATATTTCGTGTTGTATGATTTTAAACTTATTTCTTTGTATATTTATGTTTAAAATCGTTCATCACTAAATATGAGATACGAGGTTTCTTCAAAGTACTGACGATATTCTTGTATACAACACGACACGTTAAAATTTGACATTCGTATGTTTAATCAAACAAAGAATTAACACAAAACCAAATTCAGTTTTAAATAAAACTCTACTAACAGAAGTCAGGTTTGAAATTCGAATGTATTTCTATTTCACGATATTTCTTTGTTTGATTAAACGTGCGAGATATCCTTATCTTGTATGTAGCAAATGTCAAATTCATGGTCAAAGTAGCAGACTTCACATTTTAAAGAGATGTTTTGAATATAGGAACCCGGGGTTAGTGGTGGGTGGAGCTTGTGCCGGGTCCGTCCGGATCGCTACCAGTATGTTATTCTTTAACCTACCGCCAAGCAGCAGTGTTTCTATTGTTGTGTTCCGGTATAGGGATAAAACAACTACTACTAGCATAGAAGCATCAACTTCCTTTTCCTTTACATTTATAATATCAGCAAGGATATCGTCGCATGGATCGTATTATAAGCAGAGATCAGACAAATGGGTGTCATTACTCGCAATAATGTGGACATGACTCCAATTTTAATTAAACATTAAATTTTATTAATTTATTTCTTACCAGAACTTTAGTCTTGATCCTTTGCATGATGTAATTTAATTTGTTTAATTAAAATCTATGGAGTCATCTCCACATTATTGCGAGTAATGACGCCCATTTGTCTGATCTCTGATTATAAGTTATAAGCACCGTTTGACGGCTGTCAACATTATCAATATTCACAAACTTCATGTTTGTACATCGATCCGTGTAAAATTGTCCTCGATATTGATTTTATTATTGATTTATTTGCGTCAGAACGAGGTGGGCAAGCACCAGCGCGCGTTCCGCGGCTGCGAGCAGCAAGACTCCCACGAGTTCCTCACCATCCTCATGGACTGGCTCCACCTGGATCTGCAGTTCAGCAGCAAACCCCCCCACAAGGTACGCACTATTGGCCAATACTTCCTCCCCCACCCCTAGCAAAACAAAACCGCTCAGTACCGAATCCGTCTATGTAGCAAAACTTCCATTGACACAAATTTACCAAGAAACAAAATATCCATTATGTGAAGATGCCTAAGTAGTTAAAATACACAATTAGCATATTGTCCCTAAAGCGATACGGCTAGATAACTAGTAAGTATGTAAAATGTCAAATATTTAAAAAGTCCAAAACGCAAATTACCTAATGTCGACCACGAAGTTAAATACTTAATTAGCAAAACGTCCAAAACGCAAATGACCTATTTCGACCACAAAGTAGAATACTTAAATAGCAAAACGTCCAAAACGAAAATTAGCTAATGTCGACCACAAAGTTAAATACTTAATTAGCAAAACGTCCAAAACGCAAATGACCCGATGTCGACCACAAACTTGAATACTTAACTAGCAAAACGTCCAAAACGCAAATTAGCTATCGACCACAAAGTTACATACTTAATAAGCAAAACGTCCATAACGCAAATGACCTGATGTCGACCACAAAGTTGAATACTTAAATGGCAAAACGTCCAAAACGCAAATTAGCTAATGTCGACCACAAAGTTAAATACTTAATAAGCAAAACGTCCATAACGCAAATGACCTGATGTCGACCACAAACTTGAATACTTAACTAGCAAAACGTCCAAAACGCAAATTAGCTAATGTCGACCACAAAGTTACATACTTAATAAGCAAAACGTCCATAACGCAAATGACCTGATGTCGACCACAAAGTTGAATACTTAAATGGCAAAACGTCCAAAACGCAAATTAGCTAATGTCGACCACAGAGTTAAATACTTAAT
This sequence comes from Acleris holmiana, assembly GCA_949316455.1. NCBI lineage: Eukaryota > Metazoa > Arthropoda > Insecta > Lepidoptera > Tortricidae > Acleris > Acleris holmiana. The sequence goes on from OX438781.1 coordinate 1,232,783, forward strand.
AAGCAAAACGTCCATAACGCAAATGACCTGATGTCGACCACAAAGTTGAATACTTAACTAGCAAAACGTCCAAAACGCAAATTAGCTAATGTCGACCACAAAGTTACATACTTAATAAGCAAAACGTCCATAACGCAAATGACCTGATGTCGACCACAAAGTTGAATACTTAAATGGCAAAACGTCCAAAACGCAAATTAGCTAATGTCGACCACAAAGTTAAATACTTAATAAGCAAAACGTCCATAACGCAAATGACCTGATGTCGACCACAAAGTTGAATACTTAAATGGCAAAACGTCCAAAACGCAAATTAGCTAATGTCGACCACATAATTAAATACTTAAATAGCAAAACGTCCAAGACTTATTACTATTTTTATGTTCTGCGTTGTGGACGCTATGTTAATTGGGAAAAGTGCTAATATGTCACCTGACATTTCGCTTCTTGGTCAAAATGCATCACTGGACATTTCGCAACACAGACGATTCGGTACTGAACCAACAAAACTACCATCTCTTTCATCAAACCCTTACTTTCACATCAGAATGGGGGTAGGGAAACTCATGACATACGCAACGTACTGTTGACTGGTCGAGAGCTTCCTTCGACGATAAAACTGTCGGTGGCTAAGCCAAATCAAATACCAGAGGAATATCAGCTAAATTTAACGCCCATTGAACAGCGCAGCGCGTCTAAAGAACATTATAGCACTGGGGTCGGCGTTTGAACCAGGTAAGAGTCATTTGTCCTATCCAATTTATCTCTGTCAATAGAGACATGCATATATTTCTTTCTTACGCTCTCTGGAAAGTGCTATGAAAAAGAGGAATAACTGTATACGTGAAATAATTGTCGTGTAATTTTTTCATAAGATATGAAGCTTTTAAGTCATAGTTCAGTCCCCCTGCCAAAACACTATACACAATCGACGACAGGAATGACGTCACAGATGTTGTTCCATGTTTAAAATATAAGGACCTTATAAAGAAATTTGCATTTATTTCCTAAATTACTATGTTTAAGCTAATATCGTTAACATATAATACATACATACATACATAACATCACGCCTTCATTCCCAGAGTAGGGAATATTGTTTTTTATTGTACGAAAGCGGGCATTTTCCAGCTGCGAGCAGCGAATGTTTGAGTTCATTAGCAACCTCATGGACTAGTCACGCCTGGATTTGTTCGTTTATTTGTTTAAAAACAGTTTACAGCGAAGTCCAGCACGACTGTTTAGCAATGTATTCAATATTTTTTGTATTTAGCTCATATTTATTAAATTGGTTATTTAATATTAACTTATAACTTTTAGTGGTGGTAGGACGCTGCGCAGGGTCAGTCCGGATCGCTACCGCCGTCCTATCCATTAACCACCCGCCAAGCGACAGTTTTCGCATTATTGTGTTCCGGTGTGGGGATAAGACAACCGGTGAAATTACTAGCATAGAGGCATTCCATCTTAGTCCTCAGGGTTGGCAACGCATTTGAGGTCTTAGGATTATAGTCTTGAGAATTCAATGGCTATGGGTCTCAGATTCCACTTACCATCAGGTGGCCTGAGTGCTCGTGTGCCTTCTCCTTATCATAAAAAAAAACCATCTAGTAACTTTCACTGTTGTACGTTTGGCTATTTAAAGTTTTCAAACATTTCGCAATGTTTGAAAACTTTCTCAAAGCAAAGTGATAAATAAGTTTACCTAGTTGGTTACTAAGTTATGTTACTGTAATAATCCTTATCTATATAAAATATAGTAACGAAAGTTAAATAAATTATATATTAAAATGAAGTATGTACACACAATCAGGATTTACATTTGTCTATTTCATTCAAAATGGCCTCCTTGGGCCTGAACACAGGTCTTCAGACGACGAGGCCAGTCATCAATAGCGGCACGCACGGTTGTCATATCTAATTCCGTCACTGTCTTGACTATGGTCCGCTTGAGGGAGTCAAGATTTGTGTGGGTTTTAGCACAGGCTTTCTCCTCAATAACCTGCCATATAGCATAATCCAGGTTGAGGTCCGGGCTGGAGGCAAAAACAACTCAAGCCTGGTTTCGAAGCAACAAAATTGACTTCATTGCCCACGAAGACAGATATAATGACGACACACTAGCCTAGTTGGTAGTGACCCTGCCTTCGAAGCTAACGGTTTTGGGTTTAAATCCCGGTTAGGGCAGATATTTGCGTGAAGAGCACGAGTATTTGCTCCCGACTCTTGGATGTTTTCTATGTATTTAAGTAAATTTTTCTCTATAGTAAGTAAGTTTGTCGTTGTCTAGTACCCATAGTACAAGCCTAGAGCTTTGTTTGGGACTAGGTCGATTTGTCTCGTTAATACACTAGTGAAACTTCTTGTCCTGATTGTGCAAAATGTGGTTACAGAATTTTCAACAAGTCTTTATAGAGTTGTTGGTGTCTGCAGCTCTGCCTACCCCACTCTGGGAATGAAGGCGTGATGTTATGTATGTATGTATGTATGTATTAATTAGTTTATGAATCCCCCCGCAGGACAGCCTCCCGCCGTCGGAGAAGGCGTGGCACGAGTACACGAAGTCGAAGGAGAGCCTGATCCTGCGGCTGTTCTACGGGCAGATCAAGTCCACGGTCCGCTGCACGGTGTGCGGCGCGCAGAGCGTGACGTACGAGTCGTTCTCCAACCTGTCGCTGGAGCTGCCCGCCAACGCCGCGCGCTGCACGCTCTCCGTCAGTACTCCTCCAATACAGTCACAATATCAACTCCATTCACGGATATTTGTTTATTTCGGTATCCCTTCATCTATACTTATATTATAAAGATGAAAGATTTATATACATTTGATCCCTAAAAACGAATTGATTGGCATAAAGAAACCACCATCATTTAGATGGTTGGCAGTCCACAATCGTGCGTTTTACTAGGAATTTCCTGCCACGCACAACTAAACTGTGGAATGGTCTGTCGCCTGCGGTATTTCCGGACCAATACGATCTTCAAACCTTCAAGAAAAGAGCGTACTCTCATTTAAAAGGCCGGCAACGTACCTGTAACTCCTCTGGTGCTGCAGGTGTCTATGGGTGACAATATTCGCTTACCATCAGGCGATCTGTCTGCACTTTGCCCCCTATTCCATAAAAAAAAAAAACAAAAAAAAAACACTAATCACCTAGCCTATTTGATTTCGTTACAGTTTTAATAAATTCAACATTTCTTCCAGGATTGCCTAAAGCTCTACCTAAACGGCGAAACAATCCCCGGCTGGAACTGCCCCGGCTGCAAGGAGAAGCGAGACGCCGTCAAAAAGCTCGACATCTCCCGTCTCCCTCCCGTCTTAGTCATCCACTTCAAACGTTTCTACGTCGACCCGAAAGAGTACCAATGCAATGCGTATAGAAAGAAACAAACCTACATAGACTTTCCTCTCGAAGAATTGGACATGAGGCAGTTCTCGCTGAACTGTAGCTCGAATAACCAGACGTATAATTTATACGCCGTGTCTAACCATTACGGGTCTATGGAGGGAGGACATTATACGGCGTATTGCAAGAGCAGTGTATATAGCAAGTGAGTATTAGAAAAAAAAAAATTTACTTATTATATTTTAGAATCCCCTGTGTGTATGCCGGGTCAGAATAGTGCCTCTCCATGTCTTCCTGTGGATGTCGTAAGAGGCGACTAAGGGAATAAAATCTTGTCGTACTGTTAGGCGACGGGCTTGCAACCTGTCACTAATACACTAGTAAACTCCTTGGCCTAATTTTGCAAAACGTAGTTACAGAATTATTAACAAGTCTTTTAGAGTTGTTGCTATTTCTGTAGCTGTCCCTACCCCACTCTGAGAATGAAGGCGTGATGTTATGTATGAATGTTATATTTTAGAAGAAAGTCTCCTGACAATTTCATGACACGGAAAGGAGGATGGAGGATTTTGCATGGACCCCGTTCCCACCCACAGTTATGGGATGCATGTCAATATGTTTATTTATTTATTTATTTATTTATTGAAAGGTACACTTACAGCAAGTACACAAAGCATTTATAACATACAATCAGATTAGGGTATTATATCTAGTGTACAAGCCAATTACAAGTATACACAGCATTTATAGAAAACTTAGCGGACTAAATAGAAACAATAGGTAACACTAAACATTAGTACGTAACAAACAGGCCAGAATTTTAGTTTTAAATTTTGCAAGCGAATCAAAAAACAAATCCAGATCGGGCAAAGCTGCACTTATGCAATTGAATGCATGCAATATGTTGATTAGGACCCACAAAAGAAAAAAACCTAGTACTTTACTGCCCTTCTAAGACAAATGGCGATATCTCAGGCAAAACTCCTATAGAAAGTTGAACCTTAATCAGTGATGGGAATAGGTAGTGCAATTTCACGAGACTTCGGGGGCGTAATCTTAGTATGGATATAGCTTGTAACCCCGGGATTTCATAAGCAAAATTTAAACGTTTGTGTTTGGTTCAAAATGTTATTAGTTTATAATTTTAACCCTTTGAACGCCAATGACGACTGAATTAGTCATGACTTGTCGTGCCTATAACGCCACCGACACTTATAGTTGTCACAGGTACAGTTTATGAGACGTTAATTCATTTGGGTTAAGTTACGTTTTGCTAACTTTTAACACATGTTTGGCGTTTGCGTGACGCATTTGATGTTGATGTAAGGCGTTGAAAAGGTTAACAATTATTTTTCTAGTATAGAATATCGTATCGACGAAATATATAGACACTAACAATGACAAAAGTCTAAAACAAGTATTAACAATGACTAATTGTTTTTTTTTCGAATTTTCCCGTATAACTTCAATTCATGGTCAAAAAATATTCTGTAAAATAATACGCGTCCTGGAATCCTACATCTTATCCATGTTAAGTATAATGTTTAAGGTCATTCACCCGAAATTACACTACCTATTCCGATCACTACGTCATTACTTACGGTTGAGCGTTTTGGTTTATGAGGTCAGTATATTTGCTTAACAAAATGCTACCTCAAATAAAACTCCTGTAGCAATCACAACCCTATTACTAAGAGGAGAGGATTGAATCTACTTTGGCAATGAATCTGAGACATTGTATTGGCTTCGGATATATTAACTAACGAGAGTATTAGAAGCCGGACGCCTAAGGCGGAGGGCTTTTAATGACTCGAGTTTGTTATCTCTTTATTGCCCGTGATACACACAGGATTTTCATCACTGTTGCAAGGAAACAAAAAAAGACTATTAAAGAAAACAACAATTAAAAAATTAACTGCACTCGACTCTTAAGTGTTTACATACATACATACATACTTGCTAAAAGAGATTGTCAACATGACAACTCAACTTTTTTCAATAGACTTCCACAGATAATGCTAAGAACTGCCATTAGTTTTCAAACTTGACAGGCCATACTGCCAGGTATCGGTTTTTAATATACAATTTAATAAAAATAATTACAAATATTTCTGAAATTATAGTAAAATATAAATATTACGTAGTTGAATGTTTCGTATAAGTTTTATATAGAGTAAAATCGGTTTGTAGACAGGTTATGAAATTAGGAAATAAACCTTGGCTGTTTTTAAACCTGCATAGTCTGAAATGACGTACGATAGTGGGCCCTATAAGCTTGCGTGTTCACCCTTTCCGAACGTGAGTGATGAACATTTATTTACCATTTACACTTTGACATGGTTGTTTTCGTAATTGCAGATGGTATAAATACGACGACCACGTGGTGACGGAGATCCCGGCGAGCGAGGTGAAGTCGAGCGCCGCCTACATCCTGTTCTACACCGCCTGCAGCCCGCTGCGCGCCGCGTGAGCCCCCCCCTCCACGGGGCGTGGTCTCCCCCCTCCCCGGGCCGTGGTCCCCCCCTCCCGGGGCCGTGGCCCCCCACCGGGCCGAGGTCCGCGCCCGCGCCCGCCGCGTGGCGCTCCGGGACAAGACGGAATTGGACGTTCTACTTATTGTTGTGATGCCAGTTATTAATAGTTGATAATCCGACGTAAATTGTTTATTCCTTGTTAATTTGTAATTATAGATGGCGTGTTTAAGGAACGATGAATCTTACTGTAATGTTCGTCGGATTAAGCTTCGTATTTTTGACTAATATTTATGAAATCGAGTAATTTTGCGCCGGTAGAAATCCAGGTGATTCTTAAAGTTACAACTAGATTTTTTTATAAAAACAATGCAAGTGTAACGTAAATGTGCTCGGTTAAGTATTTGAGATAATAGTTGTATCTATTTTTTGTTGTACTTTTTAATATGAATACTATTTATCACTTGTCATCCAACCAAAATATTGGTTCTACATAATTTAACCGAACGACAAAAATAGTGTCTTGGGAAAAATGTCTGTACAAAGTAGATTTTCTATGTTGAATATGTGTTATTTATTTTTCAGTTTTTGTGCGTAGTTTTGTAATAAAGAATGGAGGAAGACTGAGGGTTCCGTTTGATTTCGAAAAGCTAGCTGGCACATACACTCAGGAAATATTGACTCCCGGCCACACTAACGAGTCAATTGATGACGATTAACCTTTTCAACAACATTGACGGATTTACCACTAACTCAACGCCAAGGATGACTATATCCGTCATGGTTGACGGCGCAAAATAGTCCTAAGTCTCTTTGAGGCCAGGTTGTAGATTTGATTTTAAGCTGTAATTGACGTGTGAGTGACGTCTTTTGTATGTGACGTAGCGTTGAAAAGGTTAAAGGTTGACGCATACATAGCCGCTCGGCAACAGACCGAACCGCCTCATAAGCAGTGATCGGATATCCCGGTGCAACACGGGGTGAATGGCCTCAAACATTATGCTAATATGGATATGTCCCGGGATTCCGGGACTTGTGTTGTTGTGGTAGTTTTTTTGTTTTAAATTACATCTATTTAAAATACAGGTCAACTTAAATGTTCATATTATTGAAAAAAATGTTTAATATTTGTCTTCAACGATAATCTTGGCAGATCAATTAGTAATATGTACATACTTTGAAAAACCGCAAACAACATCACGACTAAGTACAATCAATTTTTTTATTATTATTCAGTTAGAAGGCCGCTCGGGCACTTTTACAAACAAAGTTGTACTAGCGCTTCAAAGGCTTTTGTTGGCTGTAAAGTGTAAAAAGGCGGCAATTTATAATTCTCGCTGTATATTTAACAGTATTTTTATACGAAGGCGGTCGCGGGATTACATTCGCATCCACGTTAAGATTACGACTTGATATCCCGCGAATTGCATCCGGAAATCCGATCATTGTTCATAAAGCGAGGCGATGCCGTTACTGTGTTGATAAGTATCCTTTACAATATGGAGTTTCATATAAAGAATACTGAACGACTCGAGTTGAGGTTGGGCCGATTCGATGCCGAGCGGTTATGTGTGCGTCACCCCTTAGTCATTCCTTAGTGACTTTACATACCCAATTTTGAAAACGGAACGAGTTAACTTTATCGTCTTCAGCGTTAGACATTGAGTAAGCGAAGTTATGGTGCCAATAATGTACATTACTTCTTGGTCATATAGAGTGAGTCCCATCTTCCAACCTAGCCATCCAACCCAGGTTGGATATTGGGAAATCAGTGCCAACCAGCCTCAGGTTTAATGGGAATATAATTTATTATTTATTTTTCTTATTATCTTCTAACCTATAACTTATGTACAGTCAGAAAAGTGTCCTTTAAAGTATTTAAAGGGAATAAATTATATTTGTAAGCAATCTGACATTACATTCGTTACATTTTATTAAATTATATATTGGGCCTATATAGTCAGCCTTTGTTTTAGAATTACCGTAAGTCATAACGTACTTATTTAAGTAACTTACATTTCTAGGATTTATATATTATATAATATATTTATTTGTGCAAAATGTGGTTACTGCATTTACAAGAAGTCTTTTTAGAGTTGTTGGTATTTCTGTAGCTCTGCCCACTTTGAGAAACAAGGCTCGATGTTATGTATGTATGTAGTATTTATATAACATACAAATCTACATATATATAAACATGCAAACACACGAACGATGTGACTATAATTAATTACCTTCGCTTCGCCCGGTAAACTAGTGGTGGCCGGGATATTCTCTGTGACTGTACCCTATTCAGTACAGATTGGACGATGGGAAGCAAAATAAATAATAAAATGTTCCCACTATCCAACCTGCGTTGGATGGCTAGGTTAAAAAATTGGAATCACAAACGGGTCTATGAAAATTCTGTACTAAGTGACCCGTTTTCACTGCTCTTGACTATACTGGGTGATTTTGGGGTCATTATCCGCAAAGGCCAAAAGTGAATAAGATGGTCACACTGAACAACTTTTCCGCTGGGACCAACCACGAAATCGTCAAAAAAAAAACAGCTGTTCCATATGAGAGTTAATGTATGGAACAGATGGTTTTTTTTTGGCACCCAGTATGTGTTTACCAGTGGGCACCATAGGGGTAAGAGAGTTAACCACTTTGTCAGTCGGTTACAATCTAATTTAATTACAATAAGACTTAGATATGTACAAGATTAACTTAGTTAATACGCAGCTTAACATATGTACAGATAATTCCTAATCTAAACGAGAAATGTGACGAATGTGTGACATAATGAAAGCCTTTAAACCTGCTAAAACGTACAAGTTGCCAAAAAAAAACGTACCCAGCGGCTTCAAATATATATATCGGGTAGCCAAGGCTAAGCATGTTTTTTAATTGCCCTTCCTTTAAGTTAAATCTTTCAAACGTGGTTGAAACCGTTATCCGTTGAAAGTGGTTAACGGTAATATGTTTGCCGTCATACATTTTAATTTATTAACAAAAAAGCAACCGAAATTATAAACCTAATCCAATGACAAAAACAGAAGTAATAAAATTCACTCCTATTAATAAATGGTAGATTTTCGACATGATTTGTATTTTGCTATGTCCCGATAAGTGAAGAAAAAAGTCTATAAATAAAAAATATTCTTGCTCGTGTTTCTGATAGTCATAACACTCCTATTTCAGAGACAATTTAGGTGGTATAAAGTACTGGTCATGAGGACGGTATTGACTGATGACGTAGGTAGGTACTGTCGCAATGTTATATAATTATCATATATCACAGGACAATGTCACACAAATTGACCTAGTCCCAAACTAAGCTCTAGGCTTGTACGTACTATGGCCACTAGACAACCATAAACATACTTAAATAGAGAAATACATACTTAAATACATAGCTCATCACACAAATATCTGCCCTTACCGGGATTTGAACCCAGAATGTTGCAGTCCGATGCGATGGAGCTCTATAGCGTGGATATAATTCCTCTGGTGCGAGTGCCACGTCAGTAATACGGAATGATATTAGCGCGTCGGACAAGACGAGACGTTGCAGGGAAGCTCCGCAAGAAACTATACTCGTATTTCATTACTTACAAAACGTAAACAAAAAAAAATAGGTCTAAAATGTAGTTTACGCTGTTTCTGTAAACTTAGCTGTATCTACTAGTTGCCACTTTTTGCTTTTTTTATTTTTCTAAATCACCCAAAGGTTAGCTGGAAAAGATCGCTTAAAGGGGTAAGTTCGCCTTTGTACATTCATATCGTGTAAATATTGTATATGTTTCTTTGTTATATACAATAAAGTGTTTACATACATACAAACCAAACCACGTGACTTTGTTAGATAGCCAATCAAAACTGTTTTGTTGCGCTGTGACGTGTCAGTCGCCTCGCTAGTTTATATTAAATTAATACTGAGCAACAAAATAAATTATTTTATAAATGATAACAGATATTTTAGGGTAAAGAGTGCTTACTGATGAAAGGAAATATCGTTATTAACAGCTCCAACCTTTTTGTGCTATTTGAACAGTTCATTATCGAGCAAGGGGCCGTTTTGTTTTTATATCCGAACGTCACACGCGAGAAGTGGTTGAGAGCGGATTAAAGCTAGGTACGAATGTAAGCGGCTCAACCTGAGGCAAGTTTTTGCACATAAACATGCGCGGGTGAGGCAGCGTGCTCGCCGCGAGCCGACATTGTGGGTCGTTCAAAATGGCGTCGGAAACGATGACAGCCTCATTATTAGCCGAATTATTAACAAAAAGAAGAAGAAATCGCCTCGGCGGTGGAACGTCTAAGCAACAATCAAATTAGTACGCGCCTCGCCCACAGACAAGTTAGAACTTGTCGTTCTGCCCGCGGCACGCTCGGATACACGTCCAAACTACGCGAGGTACGCACACTAGGCGGCTGGCCTGCTCGCTCACAGCGCGTGAGCGCGTATGAATTCGAGCAAAATAAGTGAGCCGTGCGTGCCTCAACCCGAGGCTGCTCTAATTCATACCCACCTTAATGGCCGTTTCGGCGCGCGATACACTGTTCCCTTCTATCTCGATAGTGCTGTGTAGTTTACTATACAAATAACGGTGGTAAAAAGAGATTTGAAAAAGTACTATACACTATTCGTTTAGTTAATTGACTAAATGTAAACAATATAAGCACGTTATTTAATTCGTCAGCCAATAGAAGCAGAAAATTCATACACCAGAGCTCGACGAAACAGTTTTGATTGGCTGTTCGAAAATCCATGCGATGTGATACGATGTGGACATGTGGACCTTACCTTAAAACCACAGCGAATGTAGGGATGGCGATCTGAGATTTATGGAGCCAAAAAGATCGATTTTTTAAATCGATATGTAGTACTGTATCGATTCAGTGAATCGATATTTCACCCTTGAAAATCGACATTCGATTTTATTTTATTTTTTGGTATAAACGGTATAAACCAAAAAAGTATTCACAATCAATATGTCTTGTTTTATACCTGATCTGATGTTTTGATATGGTAGTAAAACTTTTTTTATCATCGAATTACCTGATTTTACTGATAAGAGATCGTTAAATTGTAATACCTACGTATCTTGTTTTTAATAAAATAAATTTATATTACATTATAAACAAAAACTTGAGAAAAAGATCAATTTTTCAGAAATCGATCTTAACGGCCTCGATTTTTTTGTGGATCGATTCATTAGGTCACGATTCGAATCGATTTAAAAATCGATGTTTTTCGGAAAGAATCGCCATCCCTAAGCGAATGTCAATCTTGCCTCATAGACACTCAGGTCTGTTTTGCACTGGCGCCTCGGATATTTCGTCAATAGCGTTGATAACTTAACGCCTTTGAGACAAGTGTTTAAAAACGAAAGCAGTGCAAAAGTTAATAAATGTAGAAACCTAACCGTTGTACAATTTGTATCGTGTAAGCACTTTAACGAAAACTCGAACACCCTACCCCTTTCACTCTACACTTATTAACCAATCGAGAGAGGGATAGGGCAACGTCGAACTTCGATTTAGGGAGTAGAAGTGCCATGAGTTTTGTGGGATACCAATATTGTACTAGATGTAGAAATATTGTACATATTAGTTAGTGTTACATACAAAAGGCATGTAAATCTTAATGTAAAACAAACTTAAAGAAATAAATTAAAACATTTGTTTTAAGGACAATGCTGTTTCCATTTATTTACGTTGTTTTCTGTATTGTTACGGGAATGTTGACAGTAATAATGATAAGTTAATATTTATTTAAACCTTTATTTTAGATGACCTTGTTTAATTAACAATTAAAAAAACACCTCACTACACTTTTTTATCTTTCACGATTAAACAATAATGCTTTTGACATGTTATAGTTTTTTTAACTGGCCGCTACAACTGTTTAGTGGTTTTTTTATTGTTAAGGAGAAGGCACACGAGCACTCAGGCCACCTGATAAAAGTGGAATCTAAGACCCATAGACATTTGAAATCTCAAGACCTCAAATGCGTTGCCAACCCTGAGGACTAAGATGGAATGCCTCTATGTGTATGTAGACGACACTATTGAATCACAACTTGATAGTGTCGTCTATATTATGTCAAATACCTCGTTTATCGCTACTCCCTCGGGCACTGTCCAATTTTCCGGAATAAAAAAGAATCCTATGTCCTCCCCCGGGACCTTAGTTATTTCCATACCAAATTACATCTAAATCGATTTAGTAGTTCCTGAGATTCAAACAAACAAACCAATTCTTCAGCTTTATATATTACTTATATTAGTATATAGATAAGCAATTAAATATCAATGGCATAGCTGAATCATTACAAAAATAAAACCGCACTTTATCTTCAAACAAAGGAATATCGCACTTGCACGTGTGCGTGCCTCGACCGTACGCGCCGCGAGCGACCACAAGCAAACTCAGCAGGCCGGACCAAGCCGGTGTAGTCGGGGCCGAGCCGTTGCCGCGTTTTTCTGCGTACGTATCAAGAATCGTGCGACGTGCATCCACGCAAAAATGTCATACGAATTTATGAACAACTCTAGCACATATAAAGGTAACAGAATCTCTTGTGAGCTACTTTTCTATTCGTACTATAGCAGAACTCCGAGATCTTTATAGGATCATATATTTAGGTAACAGTAGTCTTGCTGCAGTAAAAAAACTTGAGCAAAATGTCTACCATACTATTTTATCAGAATTCATGAACATATTCATATCCATGAAGATGGAATCCGGGTTGTCCTCGTCGTCCGACCCGTCGCTCTCGTCCTCTTCCACTTCCATCTCATTATTGTCGTGACCTGGAATTAACAAAAGAGGCACATAAAAAATGGTAATTTGGCAGCCATGCCATCTATGTCTAGACATACCACCATTTTTACCCTCTGGAACCATCGGTCTACTTTCCCGATCGGTCCACTTTTGCAAACCGTCTACTTTCCCGATAGGCCCACTTGCTTTTCCTTATCCGTCTACTTCCTGATCAGTCCATTTCCCTGATCTGTCTACTTACCAAACGGTCCACTTTCCCTGTCTAGGCTTCTCCTCATCCCTCTGTCATTACATTTGGGTCCAAAATTAAAAAAAGATTATAAGTCTAGTACAGACTGCAACAACGTTAACATTAGTACCCTGTCATTGAAGCTAGCGGTCCTGGGTTCGAATCCCGGTTAGAGCAGATATTTGTGTTAAAATTTCTAGGGAGGGATCACCCCGCCTCATGTAAAAGTTTGGCTTTTTTGCTCATGGGGACCGATCGGGAAAGTAGACGGTTTGTACAAGTTGACCGATCGCGAAAGTAGATGGTTTGCACAAGTAGACGGTTCGGGAAAGTAGACCGATGGTTCCGGAGGGCATTTTTATACATTAATTACATAAATAAATAAAACCCGGCGACCACACGGGTTGCTCTGGGTTAGGGTTAGTTCACACCGAGACGTGACGCGACGAGACGCTGCGCGCACATTTTAATAGAGTGACTCAAAATATACTTTATTTAACTACACGAAAAGGTACACATTGAATTGCGGGAATTCAGAATACGTTGCGGCTTGGCGAGGCGCGACGCTGCGTGGTGCAACGTATACTGAATTCCCGCAATTAAATGTATATTTCCACGGCAGAGCGCGTGCACGCGGCGAGTTGACACGTTCCACTACCAACGATTTTACGATGCGCCTCGCGACGTTGCGATGCGTCTTGAGGAGGCGCGCGGTGAAGCGCGAAATCACTGGCCTCTGACAGTATCGTCACGTCGCGTCGCGTCTGTGTGAACAGACCCTTATGAGTTAAAATGCCGTGAATGTGACGCAAAACAGAGCGCCGCCAGAAGGCCTTAAAATGTCCATATCAAATTAACCTATTTTATTCAATACTATCTGTTTCCCGCGACGCCGTCCGCGTAGAAGTCTCCCCCTATTCCCTCAGGAACCATATTTTTTTCAGGATAAAAGTACCCTATGTTAACCTTGGGGCTCAAACTAACCGTGGTTTAACTGTACAAACAAACAGACGCACAGAGTCACTTTCACATCACTACATAGTATAAAACAAAGTCGCTTCCCGCTGTCTGTCTGTCCTTATGTATGTTTAGATCTTTACAACAACAAATAGATAAACTGATTCCAGAGAAAGGTTTATATGTATAATACTTTAACTCGGAGCAAAGCAAGGGCGGGTTGCTAGTTTATAATATAAAGTATAGAAGTATAGTGTGGTTGCGAGGTTAGAATAGTGCCACTCCATGTCTACTTGGGATTTTGTAAGAGGTGACTAAAGGAATAAGGACTTGTAGTGCTGTTAGGCGATGGGTTTGCAACCTGTCACTAATACACTAGCAAACATCTTGGCCTGATCGTGCAAAATGTGGAAGCAGAATTATAAACTTTTAGAGTTGTTTGTATGTCTGTAGCTCTGCCTACCCCACTCTGGGAATGAAGGCTTGATGTTATGTATGTATGTATAGAAGTATACTTACTGAAAATGGAATCAGTAATGGTCAAGTTGAGCTGCTGATTGTTGCAGAAAGCATCATCCGCCAGGTCTTGTGGAAGGGCTTTCTCAAGCTCGGCAAGTGTAGTTCCAGCTCGAGAGGTGATCATCAGTTCCACAGCACTCCCCTCCTCGCTTGCAGTCTGCGGTGATGGTGACGGCTCAGTCTGTAACTGTGCTGAAGACTTGGCTGGCCAACCTGTCTGCAGCATGGTTTTTGCGCTTTCTAATTCAAGCCGTTCAATCTGAGAACAGAACCACTTAGTTTCAAACAAGTATAATAGCAAATAGCAAGTATAATAGGGATTTCTTTCATTCTAGGTTAGGTTAGATTCGATCTGATGTGCTATGCAGGTTGATGATTATTCAGGAAGTAGGCTGCATGGGCACTTTTACACATCAGAATTCTACCAGCGCTTCCTAAGAAGAGACCACTGCTGGGAAAAAATGCCGCAAGTAACTCAACAGTTTGACATTTTTTAAAGATTGCTTATGACAATGATAGAATTATTTTGACCAGGTGTTATTATAGCTACTTAATGCATTACAACAGGAGTATAGAAACAAGTCTGTCGGTTTGCTTAGTCAAATGAAAAACTTCTCAATCATGCTTAAATATCAAAATATAGCTGGCACAAAAATCAAAACACTGTAAAAAGGGTCATTGCGCCAGTTACGCGAACTGGATTTCTTTAATTAAAGATAATAACAGTTTTTGCCAAACTGATTCATTGACCAAACTGCTACTTTTCCGAAACGGTAAATATTTCAGGATTTGTATAAAACTAACCTAGCCTAACCTATAGGGTTCCACACGATAGACCTGAAATAAATCCTGAAATATTTAGTTTCGGAAAAAAAGTTTGGTCAAATGATATGTTTGGGAAATGAATCAGTTTAGCAAAAACTTTTTCAATCATGTGGTTGAAAAAAGGCAAAACTTAAAAAAGGTTAATCTTGCCAACTCCTGAAATATTTGGATAAACGCAATAGTACTGTAATCACTTTAAATAAAAAACCATTGCCGCATGTTGTATAGCTCGACTGATTTAGCTGTTGTTTTTGTTTGTTAGTAAGTCAGGACTACGTTTGTACAAGAGAAGTAATTCCCCCGGGCAATTCTGGGCACGAATAACTTGTGATTTAATAAATATACTATAATATTTATATAAAATAAATTATCTCTGAAACTTACCTGCAAACAGTTGCGTTCTTGGCGGAGTGTGGTGAGAGCGTTAATGATCCATTTCTCTTCGGCCAGTAGCTGCTTCTCCTCAGCTATACGGGAGCTGAGGGGAGTGTAGACTTTTTGCACCATTATCGATTTAATTTACTAATTGTTTAACTAGTCTTCTCTTTCTCCAAATATATTTTCTTTTCCTGTCGCAATCGCAACGCAAGTGTCAGTGTCATACGTTGTATCGTATAAGGCATAGAGCATAGACTAAATTGAAATCTAACTGTCAAAATGACTTCACATTTCTAAACGAAAACCAACAAACCTGATAATTTAAAAAGTAACAAAAAACGGGTAGTTTCCAATTTAATTTATCCACTTGGTATAATCCACTTTACAGTGTAGTGTACGCTACTCTGCTCGTGACCACCGAAGTGAAAGCAACTCGAATTTGAAGGCCAACTCGAAAAGTATCAAAATGTATTCTGATTCCGATTGTTCCGAGGATGAATGTTGCTCTGGCTATGAATTTTGTGCTCGTCGCCGCCCAAGTGCAGTTGGATTGCCATTCGACCCTTCGTCTATAGAGAAAATTATTTTAACCCTCGTCGACAAATTCAATTTCAAAGTGTTGATGGAGAGCAACCGTGTCAAAGGGGCTATGATGGTGACCACGGGACTGGCGATTGCTGGGGGGATGATTGGCAAAGCTTATGGGGGAAATGTGGGAGCGACTCTTGGAGGAGCATTTGGCGGCGCCTGTGGTATCGGCTTAGTCGGTAAGTCGACCTTTATTGTATTAATGACGTCACCATATTATTGTACTTTGAATAAAGTTCCAAACGGAGTCCTTTATCAACCTACTTTAGTATGCAGTATTCTTATCATTCTGTTTACTTACGTTGTTTCATTTAAAAAATTAAACTATTTAACGCTGCTATCGGCCCGCTGCTGCGCAACTAATTTAGGGAGGGGCTTTAATCTAAAGAACTGAGGATTAAAACGTATGAGTTCAACAAAGTGGATGCATATTCGATTTTTATTGTCGTTTTCTTAATCTTGACTATATTTAAAGGGAAAAACCTTTTTTTTTTTTATTGTGGGTAGAGCCGACTTGTAAATGTGTTCTTTGTTCACAGCCATGTCGATGAGGGACGTCTGGGACGAGATCAAACCCAAACTCGCAGAGATATTTGACATCGTTTATGATTTCCTAGCTGGCATGGGTATAGAAGACTACAAAAAGGCTGCCATGTTACTGTCTTCTAACAGTTCTGTTGGCATCACACTAGCGAAAATAATTCTAGAAACTTCTGCTGATATACTTGGCAAGAGCGTGATGTCTAGCTTGAATGCCCCTTGATAGTTTGTTAATTTCGTCAATTGTGTGTGGAAAATAATTTTAAACTAATTTAAAATAGTGATATTGAATTATTTTATTAAGTTATTATTTTTTTAGGACATGACAAAATGTACTAATGACATGACCAACATTTTAATGGATTATTTTAATAAGTTATATTAAGTGATGTGCGTTTAATCGTGTAGACCATGTAAACGAAAAAGTTTTGATATGTTTTAATTAAATAACTTGCTTCGTAGCTACGTGAATATTATTATAGAAATAAATGAAATGTATTAAGTTGGTTTTCTTGCCTAGAAATAATTCCCCCCCACTGCCCATAACCTACGCGCTTTCTTTTCCCATTCGATCCTTAAAACATGCATTGCCTGCAGTGCTTATAAGTGTTGTCAAAACTCACTTGTGCATTAAATGCATAATGTGCTTTTTATAAACATTTTCTTACATTTTTAATTTCTTTGGGCATTATCAAGCTAAAATTCATATAAAATCACAATATTTGTTTACTTGTTTGTTGGCTGTGTTTACTTGTTTAAATGTTTGGGACTTTGTTGTTGAATAAGGTCCGCCCGGATCACTACCACCTCTTAGCTTTTAATCTGCCATCAAACAGCAGTGTTCACAATTTTGCATTCCAGTAAAATTACTAGCATAGTGGCATTCTTGAGATTGTCATCGTAATATTGCAAATGTTAATGGGCCTCGGAGTCTTCAATTACCATCAGGAGCTCATTTGCACCCACGCCATGCCATAAAATACAACTGTGTCGACAAATATCGAACTTTTTCTAATCTGTCTCTAATTTTACAAGCTTTTTATTAACTTGCAATATACGCTAGGGTCAAATCTTACAAGGAAGATTTGAACCACTTCCCCGGAAACGATTGACCTGAAATAATACATACTATAAGTTAATACCTATGTTACTTTGATGACAATACATTTTTTTTTTATTTAAATAAATAAATATGGCAACATCGAGCTGGTCTGATGATGGAGTCGGAAGGTGGCGACAGGATCTCCGCTATACTTAACGTAGAACCACCGTGTTGTTACTCGGTTGGTGGTTGGTTGGCAGCATATAATAACTTTGAAAAAAAAAACAGTCCGCAACAAAAGTTGTTCCAAAAATGAAACTTTTATTTTTTTTAAAGTTAGTAGGTTGGTACAGCAGACAGTTTTAAGGACGGTAATCGGCAACTTTATCATAGGTACGGTGATATTTACATCTAAGGAACATTATGACGACACGTTGCTCTAGTTGGTCCCTGCCTTCGAAGCTAGCGGTGCCGGGTTTAAATCCCGGTAAGGGCAAATATTTGTTTGATGAGCATCGAATATTTTTTTCCTAAGTCATGGATGGTTTGTATATATTTAATTATGTATTTCTCTATATAAGTATGTTTGTCGTTGTCTAGTATCCATAGCACAAGCCTAGAGCTTAGTTTGGGGCAAGGTCTATTCGTGTGAAACTGTCCCGTGATATTTATTATTTATGCTTTCACTATTTCATTTATTGTTTAGGCAAATTGACAAATTTACGAGTTGTGAATCTTTCTTCTATAATTTAACAATATACACGCAAACGTAATGTGACAGAAAATAATACGTTTATAACAAGTTATCAATAACAATCCATTTACATCGGCCATTCACAATAAAGTAACATTTTTGTGTCCAGTTCATTAATCTATACTAATATTATAAAGCTGAAGAGTTTGTTTGTTCGCGTGGACGCGCTAATCTCAGGAACTTCGTCAGATTTGAAATAAAAAACAGTGTCAAATAACCTATTTATTGAGGAAGGCTTTATATAATCACGCTAAGACTAAAAGCGCTCCTTTTGCAAGCAACAATGAAGAATGTTTCAAAATCGGGAAGATTTACGTAAACTAAGTCGCGGGTTAAAGTTATTCCCAAAGTAACTAGGACCGTGCAGGGTCCGTCCGGATCGCTACCACCATCTTATCCATTAACTACCCGCCAAGCAACAGTGTTCGCATTGTTGTGTTCCGGTGTGGGGATAAGACAACCGGTGAAATTACTAGCATAGAGGCATTTCATCTTAGTCCTCAGGGTTGGCAAGGCATTTGAGGTCTTAGGATTATAGTCTTGAGAATTCAAATGTCTATGGGTTTTAGATTCCACTTACCGTCAGGTGGCCTGCGTGCTCGTGGGCCTTCTCCTTAAAAAAAAAAAAAACTATTCCACGCGGACGAAGTTGCGGGCAGAAGATAGTTATCCATAAATACGTTCAGACGTCAGTGGAATTATTTTATCGTAGGTACACTTTATATATTTATCTAAAGGTATCACAAACATTGTAACTTTATTACCTATTTATATATCACTATTATTTTATTTTAAGAACCCGTTATTTGCTATTTATCACAGCCTATCCGCACGCTATCTTTGTCTTTCAGAATCAGAATCAGAATAATCTTTATTCAAGTAGGTTTACAAATAATAAACTCTTTTGAAACGTCATAGTAGCGACTTAGCCTAAATTGACTGCAGGTTCAAATCGCGACCGATCAGAGAAGAACCTGTAAGAAACTCTGTCGGATGTCTTTTTTTTTCGACGTTCGCAACCTTTTGTCGTAAGGACTAAACATTTTATTACAAGCAATTCAGTCCCAAGCATTGTTATCATTAATATAGTCTTTAATACTATAATATGCTTTAGAAATTAGTTTACGCTTAACGTAACTCTTAAATTTATTTACTGATAGTTCAGTAACATTACTTGGGAGCTTATTATAGAACCTAATACAATTACCCATAAAAGAGTTTTTTATTTTATGGAGCGTGAAGGGCACTGCGAGCTTATATTTATTTCTGGTATTAACATTGTGTATGTCACAGTTCTTTCTAAATTTAGCGATGTTTTTATGAACATAAATAATGTTTTCATAAATGTATTGACTGTGCATGGTCAATATATTAATTTCTTTAAACTTATCTCTAAGCGAGTCTCTCTGGCCCATCTTGTAGACAGCACGAATAGCCCTCTTCTGCAGAACAAAGATGCTATTTACATCAGCAGCACTACCCCACAGTAAAATACCATATGACATAATACTATGGAAGTAACTAAAATAAACTAATCGAGCGGTATCTAAGTCTATTAATTGCCGAATCGTATTAACTGCAAAAACTACAGAACTGAGTCTACCCGCCAATCCAGCAAGATGAGGACCCCATTGGAGCTTGGAGTCTAACGTTATACCAAGAAACACTGTATCATTAACTAGGTCTAGTTTGTCATTTTTAATAGTTACAGTAGTTTGACTATTTTTCACATTAGTAGTCATGAACTTTATACATTTCGTCTTTTTCTCATTCAGTAATAAATTATTATATATATAACACTAAACCAATCGACTACTTTTGATATAGCATTGTTTACATTGACATTAAACTGCTGTTGTCGTTTAACTTTGAACACAAGTGACGTATCATCAGCAAACAAGACTATATCATGGTTGTCCTTTATAAGGTAAGGTAAGTCATTTATGTAGATGAGGAATAAAAATGGACCCAATATTGAGCCCTGTGGTACGCCCATTGAGACCAATGACCCAGGTGATCGTACTCCATTCACGTCTACCCTTTGTATTCTCCCGTATAAGTACGTTTTTATTAAGTTTAGCGCAGTACCTCTAACTCCATAGTGGTGTAGTTTCCTGATCAATGTGTCATGGTTAACGCAATCGAAGGCCTTGGACAGATCACAAAAAATACCTAAAGCATCCTGTGACCCTTCCCAGGCATTAAAAACGATACGACTTTAAATCTGCTCCTTGTTTTAGTCAGGATAATAAGTTCAAGCTGTGCCATTTAAAATCTTGTATGACTGAAGTACTGCCTGTGTGTTTAATTTAAAAAAAGAAACTAATTAGGACCTTTTATTTGATCAAAATTTATCATGAAATATCTCCCTGTTCGGCCCGAAGGTATAGAGGTTGCCTTTACCATTCACTTTTGAAGTGCTCGCTCATCCCTATATCTAAAACTAAATATTTGAACATCACTAGTGCACGAGTCGCGATCTGTCCGCTGTGCCTCTATTCTACTGGGTTAAAACGATATCGCCTTTGACATGTTTCCTTGGCCGAGATTCTACACGGTAAAAACGATATCGTATTTGACGTGTTTCCGTATTGTCAACGTTTTCATGACTCTTATGTCATTTACAATAATGGCGACTGTGACATAAACGATTCTTAAACGTGTCAAACACTATATCGTTTTAACGCACCTGAATAGTCAACGTTTTGATAACTCTTATGTACTTGACATTGATGGCGACAGATTTAAAAACGATACTAAAACATGTCACAAACGAAAATATCGTTTTTACCGTGTAGAATCTCAGCCCAGTGCAGTGCGAACGTCTCAGTGCACATACTAGAAGGGTATGTCTAAAGTATACGCCTACGATGCAAGTAAATATCTTACTACCGTAGCTTTGGTTTTCAAATTCCCATTTTTTTTTTTTTTTTTTTTTTTTTTCTTTCTTGGCTATGCCTATTGATTAGCCAGCGTCATGTCGATTTTAATTTACTTTAGATAGTATTATAAAACGAGAACGATAGCTTTTTGAGATATTTATATACATATACGGATAGTTGCTATTCCTGGAAACAAAAACTATTTACATAAAACCCAAATTAGTTAAAGAAAAGAAACACAATTACTAGAGGTTAATGAAATGACCATAAACCCAAAAAATATAAGAATATTATAGTTTATAAATTAATTTAAGAAGAATCTAACTACCGATTATAACTTTAAATTATTAAGATCACAAAAAGCACCCAAGGCCATGAGAATATCTCTATCTTTAATTTGAATTAACTCCAAAATATGCGTTGGAAAAGAAACTTTTAATCGAATTAATTCATTGTAAAGAAAATAATTATTGAACAGAGGGCACGCAAAGAAAATATGGTTCAGGTCTCCATCGTCTAACCCACATTCACATAGAGAGGAGTCCCGGATGTGGATTTTTGCCAAATGAGAAGGGGTACAACAGTGACCCAGTCTCATTCGGATAATAATTGAGCAAATAAGCTTGGGAATACATAGCTTAGCAAACCAAGGTCTTCTTGTAATAGTAGGCTGAACCATAGAATAAAGCCTCCCTCGCCTTTTGCTAGATGCAGACCAGACAGAAGACCATGCCTGAAACAAGGACTTGGAAGCTAAGGCAACCAAATCATGGCAGTAGTTTCTGAAGGGAATCTTGTCGCCGTGCACCACCGCATCCTTGGCAACCTGATCCGCCCTCTCATTACCAGACACTCCAGAGTGTCCCGGGACCCATATCAAGGCTACTTCAAACCCTCTAAGTTTACAAATTATAAGAATCTCTTTGATTTGATAAATAATTGGGTTATGAAATTTAACAGAAAAAGGATTAGAAAGCAAGGCTTGCAAGCAGCTACGGGAATCTGAAAATATTATAGACTTTTTTAACTTAAACAATAAAATGTATTTAACGCTCTCTAACACTCCAAGACATTCACCGGTAAATACAGAGGTTTCTGGGGGACACTTCAGTTTTTGAACTATATTGTACTGGGAGTGGAAAATTCCCACCCCCACGCATCCAGCTGGAGTCAGTTTGGAAGCGTCACTATAAATTGTGTTCCAGCCCTGCCACTCATGGGAAAGTATCTGGCGAAGATACTCGTCAGAGTGAGGATCGGCGTGGCAAATATTAAAGTTTAGAATCACGCGAGGTTTATGGATTATGGTTTCGTAGTTAAATTCGAAAAGGGGAAGTTTTGTGGAGTGAAATACGGGGTCTTTAAGAGACAGAAATTTTTCTAAGCTTTTGACAAGACTCGGGGGGCCTTTATGATTCCAACAGTTAGCTGCTTTAAGGTCAAATAAGCGATGTATTATAGGGTGATGGGAAAATTGAAGGGCACGGAAAAGATAGCTATCAGCCAAAAATTGCCTACGCAGATTAAGAGGGGGCTCCGCACATTCTATCTGCAGAGCATTGATGGGGCTAGACCTCATTGCTCCCAATATAACTCTTAAAGCTTTGGATTGGATACGGTTCAGCTTTCCCATTCCTACCTTATTACCCGGTACTAACAGGAAGGAACCATAATCTAGTACGCTTCTAATCGTAGCATTGTATAGTAACCTTAAGGAGGTTGGGTGAGCCCCCCACCAAACCCCTGAAAGGCACCTGAGGGTGTTGAGACCCCGTTCACATTTCTTAACTAGATACTCGAAATGCAGTGAACCATCTAATTTAGAATCAAGTATAACCCCAAGAAATTTATAAAAAGAACGAACAGGAATCTCAGAGTTATCAATAGATAAATTAACGATAGGAATGACTCTTTTTCTAGTGTAAACAACTGCACAACATTTTGACGGAGAAAGGCACAAGCCATTATTAGTGAGCCAAGAGTTAAGTAAGAGTAAAGACCTCTGGACTAAAATGCAGGCAGATTGAATATCCCTATTTGAGGAGTATATAAGTAGATCATCTGCGTATTGTAAAATTTTACAGCCATTCACTGAGCATTCTAAATCATGTGTATAAATATTGTAAAGTAAAGGGCTCAGGACTGATCCCTGAGGAAGGCCCCGCCATACCGATCTTGATGGATTAATTAGAGGATCTCTTCCACGAAAAGTGATTTGCCGCTCAGAAAGGAGATTGCCTACCAGGCATGCCAGCCTGACCGGAATTCCCAACTTGTGGAGTTTTTCCCTTAGAATAGGGAGCTGGACACTATCGTAGGCAGCCTCCACGTCCAGAAAAACAGCTACAGTCGACGCACCTTTTGAAAAAGAGAGCCGAATATCAGATGTAAAAATCCCCAGACTGTCCAAGGTGCTCTTTCCTTTTCTAAAACCAAATTGGGATTTTCCTAGTAGATCCTGGCTTTCAAGGAACCATTCCAATCTATTTTTTATTAGGTGTTCTAGAATCTTCATCAAGACTGAAGACAGAGCTATTGGGCGATATGAGCGCGGATCATTGGGGTCTTTGGCTGGTTTCAGTATTGGCATAATCAACTGAGATTTCCAAGATTTGGGTGGATGTCCGGAAAGTAATATGTAATTAATTAAGTTAAGAAAATAATTAAGTAAGGGTTCTCCCGCTTTAACTATAAAAGAGTATGGAATTCCATCGTGCCCCGGGGTGGAGTCTTTAACCGACCCAAGGACATTTTTAAGCTCTAGGATTGTAAAAACTTGATCTAAGGGATCAGTTGAAGTATTATTAAGGAGTCCTATGGGAAACTCGAGTACACCCGGGACATGCGGCGGAGCTATATTAGAGAGAAAAGATTCCGCCCATTGTAGCGAAGAGGGGTATGAACAACTACGAGGATTATATGATCTCCTAAATCTCCGGATACTATTCCAAACTACCGTATCAGGTGTGGAAGGACTCAACGAAGAGCAGAAAGATTTCCATCCATCGGACTTCTTATTACTGAGCAACAACTTCGTTTCAGACATAGTATCTAACAATACTTGGAAATTCTCAGTCGACATGTTAGCAGCATACATAAGTTCGGCTTTCTTTCTATCTTTAACAGCCTTGGTACATTCTTTATCCCACCAAGGAGGAGAAGCCAATTTACCTACAACTGTGTTCTTAAGGGGAAAAACCTTGTCTGCAGTGGATTTTATAAGTGAGACCAAGGCATCCGAGCAAATTTGTATAGAGTCAGAGGTAATGGGAGGTAAACTTAACACCTCAAGGTTGAGAGATCTCTTGTAACTATCCCAATCAGCTCCATTAATATTGTACACTAATAAAGGTTTGATAGTAGTTGGTCTTTTTGAAGATAGGAATGGGAGATTAAGGAGAATGGGGAAATGATCACTTCCATATGAGCTATCTAATACTTCCCAAGAAATTCGGGAAGCAATAATAGGGGAAGCTAGGGATAAATCAACGGCACTAGTAGAATGATTAGGGAGAGTGCGTAGTGTTGGAGTACCAGAATTTAATAAACAAAGGTTTCCTGAATCCAACATATCCAAAAGTTGATCACCTAAAGAGTCATTCCTATCGCAGCCCCATAGAACATGGTGAACGTTAAAATCTCCCATAACAATAATTGGTTGCGGTAGGGTTCCAATTATTTTCTTTAATTCGTTTAGGATTTCAGAACAAGGACTAGATATATACACGGATAGGAAAGTAATACCTTCTACACGAGCACAAACAATGTGAAGACGTGAGCTAAATTGAGGGACCGGTACATAAGAAAATGTAATATGATCTCTAATGAACAGGGCGCATCCAGCACGCCCATCCGCCCTACAGTCCATTAGAGAGACAAAACTAGGTAACTTAAAATTAGAGTCCGATTTAAGCCATATTTCCGATATAGCTAGAACAAAGGGATTATATTTATTTATTAAGAAGAGGAGATCATGTTTCTTATTGTTAATACTGTGGCAATTCCATTGTAGAACTACTTGATCCATTATCTGAAGAAAACAAGAGAGATGAAATAAACGGGGCAACGTGGGATAGCAAATTAGGATCAGCCAAGGGGCTGGATGGAGAGAGTACTTTTACCACTGAAGAAAGGATTTTGATCAAGTCCCTTATTAAATTTTCATTCGATTGCCGAGGAGCGGTTTCAGGGAAAACAGGACTAGAATGAATGACAGGATCTTTAATAATAGATTGATGGGCTTTTCTATCATACCCCTTATCCAAAGAAGGAGGGGAGCGGGGATTGCGAAATATTGTCTTCCTGTACGACGTAGATCCTTGTACTTGAGGAGGAGACTGGGGCTGGGAAGAAGCCGCGGCAACATTTGCATAAGATCTTCGAGATATCTTCGCATGTAGATTAGACGCCTCAACATAAGAGATATTCTGGTCAGTCATAGACTTTTTAATAGCAGTCTGACGATTGTATTCCGGACATACCTTGCTGTTAGCAAAGTGTCCTAATCCCAACCCTTGAGGGCAATTACAACAATACGCTTCTTGTGTCTCAATAGTACAAGCATCTCCAGAATGCGACCCACCGCAACGAAAACAACGGGGAAGGGACCGACACTTCTCCTTTGTGTGTCCGAAACGGCAGCATCGGAAACATTGAACAGTTGGATATTGATATTGTTCTACAGGAAGAGAATTAAAGCAAATGAAAATTCTTTTAGGCAAAATCTGTCCATCAAACGTAATCACTACGGTCTCAGAAGGCATCCAGCAGAAAGAACCATCCGCACTTTTTTTTTTGAAATTAAGGCGCCTAATCTTAACGGGCCGTACCCCACCAGAATTTACTGGCACCTGGATGTTTCCGAGAACCTCCTCGGGCGACCAATCCGCCGGCACTCCCCGTACAAGGCCCATTCTGGTTACGTTGAAAGAAGGTACGAAAGCTTTGTATTTGTGTTGAACTAACGTAGGCGAATCAATAAATTGGTTTGCGTCCTCAGCTGAGTGAAAGTTAATTGACGCTCTATTACGTCCTATCCTCTTAACACTGCCATCCACCACGTTGGGAAACTCTCGTTGTCTCTTTTGAAGGAAAAGTCCAAACGAAACTGGATGCAGTACCGTTCCTGAATCTGGAGCCGCCTCCAATTTTTGTACATGTACGACAAACGGACCCTGATCGCTGCTATTATATTTTTCACGTCCGACTGGCGTGAAGGGAGAAGTCTGTGACTGAGTTTGAGAAACGTCAGGTTGGCTAGTAACTAAATGAGCCGGAGGAGAAAATTGGGTCGTTATGTGATCCATGGTTTGCTGGCCAGGATGAAGTTGGGTATCATTAGAGGCTTGAGTTACTACTTCCACATCCGAGCTCTCCGAGTGGCTCGAAGGAAGCGTGTCTCTGGAACGTGACCGCCCAATAGATCTAGTTTTATTTATTTTTTCTCTCTCGCGAGCCCTCCTTTTCTCTCTTTTTCCCATTACAGGTTTGTAAATTCCCGCCTGATGGTTTTCAAATTGTTCATGTTGAAAAAGGCTAATGCCCTTTAAAAAAGGGTGGAAATTTTTTTCACCAGGATCGTCCCGGCCAGCATCCTCGTTCATGAGGATGCTGGCATTGACTACCCTCTTAATTCAATAAAATAAATATACTACTGCTATACACACAATCACACTACAACTACCTCTTACCAATATCACCACCACCATAAAAAACGGAATAGCAACTATTTAAAATAAATTTCGAAAAGAAGAAACACGAAATATTAGTTTAAACTCAATATAAACTTTAACTTTATTAAATGACAACCGTCCGCGATCGACACTCTGCCGCCATCCAGCCTTCATTTCCTATTCAAAAATTCCCATTCCTCTACATATAAAATAAATTTCTTAAGGCTTGTTTACACGTTGTGAAGTAGCAAGTGCAGGTGAGAAGTGATTAGTTAACATGTTTTTATGGTGATAAGTGTTAAGTGTTAAGAAATCGTTTACACATTGCTTAGTTGTGCTTGTGCAAGTGTAATGTGTAGAACAAAATGGAGGACGAACAACGATTAGAATTACGAAATATTTTAAAAAGTATAGTCGCGGTGATCGCTTCAGATATCGAGAATGAGGTTTTAGTTGAAATCGAGAAACCTAAAAGGTTATGGCAAAGAAAATGGATCGGCAGAAGAATTCAGTATGGAGCTAGCGATAAACTTTTACAGGAACTAACCATACCATACTATGCACTTAACAAGCAGATACTGTTTACACGGTGTTTAGAGGGTGAGACTGCGAGTGCGGGGAGTACGCGGGTGTGCGGGGGCAACAACTTAACAGGCAAAAATAGAACGAGCGTCTATTCACTTTACTTCACACTCGCACTTCACACTCGCACTTGCCACTTAACAGCGTGACCGTTTACACGTTGTTTTTACTAACCACTTTACACCTGCACTTCTCACCTGCACTTGCTACTTCACAACGTGTAAACAAGCCTTTATGAAAATATACTCATGGGCAATTTGATGACCAATAATGGCGCACCGTCATTAGCTTACTTACTTTAATTTAGTGTAATATACCGTACTGTTGACGAACTATTATTGGCTAATTAATTACCTATGTTAGTGCATTGTTATAATGGCAACGGTTACACTTATGTTTCACATGAAAGTCATCGTACCTATGTCGACAAAGCTGCGTGTTGTGTGATTTTAGCAATAATGTACATATATAATAATGTCTAAACACTTTATTACGATAGAATAAATTGTATGAGAAATTAATTCTTGATTTTAGATTTTATGTTTACTGTTTTACTCAACTCACTCGACACTGGCGGAATCACTGCAGAATATCGCAGTGGACCGCCATTAACAAAAAAAAGAAGAAGAAGAATTAATTCTTCATCAAATCAGACACTAAATAAAGATTACTTCACAGCAGTCAATTCAGATTTAAACCCTGACAAGATTCTATTTGACCCTATTTCAATACTTTGTATTGAGAGAAACATAATCTTTGATGCAATAGATTTCTGAACGAAGAAAAGCTTTGTCTATGTATGGTTTATTTTATTTTCATTTCATTCATATTGTTTGTTTACGTCAACATCGTCCGTCAACCAAGTGTCCCGTGCGTTATATTTATTTTCGTAACTTTGGCCAATTCTCTAAACATTCTCGTGGCGTCATCAGTATTAATTTAATTTAGCTATAGCTCAAGAAGAATAAGCGTCTGTTTGTAAAATATTGAAAAATGACGATGGAAATGCAGCCGTTTTTGCACGACGTTCGGTATGATCCGAATTGGCTCGAGCAGATCCTGCTAGAAATAGGTAAAGGATTGCATAATTTCAATTTCTTCGATAGAACAAGTCTAGCAGCCAGCGTACTAGTAAAATCATCCATGTAATGCTTCTGCCGACACCGCGTGAAGTCCAAATTTTTGTTATAGTTAAAGCTCTAGTTTCTTTAATTTTCATTAGATGGGATTTTAAGGGTTACTTACACCATTTTATGATTTCCACTTCTCAGAATACTTTCCTACGCTGCTAAGCCTCTTCCATAGATTTCTATTTTGTGATGGCTTATAAAACTAAAAAAAAACTTCCTTTAAATTTCTAGGGGACACATTCCAAATCCGGATAGTGTGGAACTCTGATACCGCAGTGCTGACTGGAGCCTTTGCTTTAGCTGGAGGGCTGGTGGGAGGCTATGCCGGGGGTCGCGTGGGGGCTGCGTTGGGTGCAGGTCTCGGGAGCGCTGCAGGGTTAGGAGTGTCTAGTAAGTATAAATAAACATAGTTGGTATTCCTTAAGCTGGGTATGAATCTGAGTGGCTCAGCCTGAGGCATGCAGGCCCCGCGCACGAGCTGCTCGCGAGCCTATATTGTGCCTTTTTCAAAATTTATAATTTATTATAATTCACCAAATTATTAACAAAAAGAAGAAGAAATCGCCTTAGTCAATTGGCTCAGCAACTTTATCCAATTTGTACGCACCCTGCCCACAGTCAAATTAGAACTTGTCGTTCTGCCCGTGGTACGTTCAGATACACTTCAAAATTACTCCAGGCATGCACACTGAGGTGCCTTTGAGCACAGTAAACTGCTCGCACACAGTGCGTGAGCGCTTACCAATTTACGAAAAAGGAAGGAAAGCAGGAGGGTAGGGAAAACAAGGTAAAATTAACTGGCACAGCAGTTGCGTTCCAGCAGTTCTTGTTCCCTGTTGTCTCTATCGCCTATGTGGATTCTGAGATTGAGTAACCTAAGAGGAGTCCGCTGTAGAAAAGAAGTGCTTCAAGAAAAGATAACTACATCTACATAGATTTCGACTATTGTTATTCCCTCGGGAAACCTTCAAATTTCCTGGGATGAAAAGGAGCCTGTGTTAATTTAGGGTATAAGCTATGTTGATTCCAATTTCATCCAAATCTATACAGCTGTTGCAGCTTAAAGGAGTAACATACACAATTTTTTTGCATTCATAATATTAGTAGGATATTCTCCTGGCCGTATTTCAGACAAAACTCTTGAAGTGCAACCTTATTACTAACAGGTGAGGATTCAATCTGCTTTGGCTCTTGAACCTGAGATACTGCCTCTTGGCTTTTGACGGCAGTATTTTAATCTAGAGAGTAATCCAGTTTTTTGATTGACTGAAATTATTTACCAAGCATAATATTAGAGAAAGGAAATCCTAATTGATTTATTGACATCTCTATGAACATTTTTCTAAGAAACAATATCACTGTGGTCTCCTAGCTTCCTAAAAACATAGTAAAGTTAAATAACCGTTTTAAAAAATATGTTCAAACTGTATTAATTTATTTATTGACACCAATAGTTTTATAATTATTGAATAAATTACAACTGAAAGTAGACAGGGAAATCAGGTACCTACCCAGTGTTTTGGGAAGATGCCAGGGTATATGGGATTTTCACTGATAACATTCTGTTTATTTTCAGCAATAGTATCTCTCCGTGAAATCTGGTCAACGGTGAAAGAGCAACTCAAGGAGCTGCTCTTCATCATCTTGAACTACCTCCGCCGCATGGATCCTGTGGACTACCTCACAGCCTTCGACATCCTCATGGCCTGCGCAGCCAGCCGGCGGGAGCTGGTCATCACCATCTTGGACTTCATCGCTCATAAGTTGGGGCGGGAGGTGTTATCTAGTATCACTGCTGCGTGATTGAGCGCTTAGTTTTAGTTGGATGAAGGTTGGTTGGTTGGTTGGATTATGTCAATTATGGAGTCTACAATACATCACAAATGTGTAAGGAAGTAGATTGTCTTGCAAGGAAGCTATTAGTTAAAAAACTTAAAAACACTAGACATAAAAACGTAGAATTATTACTTACATATATAACATCACGTCTTCATTCCCAGAGTAGGCAGAGCTACAGGAATACCAACAACTCTAAAAAGTCTTGTTGGTTATTATGTAACCACATTTTGCACAATCAGGCTAAGATGACTACCATGATGTTTATCCATGGGAAGACAAGGAGTGGCACTATTCTAACCTGGCAATCACAGGAGCAGGAGGAGTAGACTTATTGGTTTAAAATAATATATTGTAGAAGTTGTCTCTCGATTATGTTACCTTTTGCAACCAGTAGCAGGATTCAGGATTTTGGTTTGAGAGGATTTTGATTGTGCTGAGGGTTGGTTTTATTGAATTAAACACTAAAAAAAGCACACAAAATTGGAGCAGTTGGAGCAGCTTTACTTGAAATTATAAGCCTCTTAACTTTTCGGACAAGCTGGTACACCCGTCATAACTTTGACATATGAATAAATTTAGAAATGGAGCCCCTTATATAGCTCCCCTCTGCATCTGCTACGGATATATACTGCTTTTTACTCCGCCTTCATAGGGTTCCCTCATGGGAACTTTCGTAATGGAAAATGACCACTTCAATCTTTCTTTTACAAGGTCAAAATCATTTATTACATAATAAATTGAATCTTGGAGTATTTTTTCTACGCTTTACATATTTTTGATGTATTAGGGTCGCTAAACGTTAAATTTTCGGTTGTGGTAATATTGTTAAAAATACCAAGAATATCAATATGAAGAGGTTACTTAAGGAAAAGGGTTTTATCATATCTTATTCATTATTGGATAGTTTTTTAATTTTTACCATTTTAGCTTACCATGATGATGGGAAGTGGAAACACTACATAAACTTGACTCGAGAGCTAAGTGTGGTCTCTGTTGACAAAACACATTACATAATTCTCTTAACTATTCAAAATATTTTGAAAGAAAGATCTGTCTTACTTAGATGAGGCAAGACACGTTAAAGGCAATTGCAAAAAAATACTTCAATTTATACTGTGACAAAGTTTCTTGGAAATATTTTTTGCGAGTGCCTAATATTTATCCAAATCTCTCATAGAGGTGGCATACCATCTTAGTTGTTAGGGTTGGCAACGCATATAGTCTTAGGATTGCTGTCTTGAGAATGCAAAATGTTTATCAGATCCCACTTACCATCAGTGTTGGTCTGTTCTCGTTTGCCTTCCCTATCGGTCGAGTGCGAGGGTTCCGTACAAACTTATAGTAATGTAAAATTGTATTGAGAGTATATGGATTTAATTTCAACGCTACGCGTTCCCGAGATTACGGGTCTTGACAGACAGACTGACGGACGGACGAACGACAAAGTGATCCTATGACCACGGGTTCCTATATTCGAAGTGTCTCGTTAAAATTTGACACATTTTATATGTAGCAGTTGTCAAATTTTAACGAGGCGTTTTGAATATAGGAGCCCAGGGTAAGGGTTCCCTTTTTTCTTTTTTGAGGTACGGAACCCTAAAAATACCAAAGAAAGCAATGGTCTAACCTTTTAGTGTAAAATATCTTTGTACTATTAACGCTATATAATTTGCACAAAAAAAAATTGTGCATGTGCTCAAACACTTTAGATCACTAAATTTAAGTATAGTAACTAAAACTCGTGGCAATATCTTACACATAGCATTTTAAAAGTAAAGATGTGCCTTAATCTATTATGACGTTAAATTCGTGTATATTTTGCTAATAATATTACCAACAAAACAAAAACCGATTTGTGTGGTTTTTAACCCTTTAACCGCCACAAGCGTCTGGCATCTCGGCTGTAAACCCGTGCATCGGGTTTACCGCCGAGGATGCCAGACGCTCGGTACGCTCCATACATTTTTTATTGGCGCGGTTGCGGCATATGACGTCGTTGGCGAAACGTAGTAGGCGGCCATGGCGGTCCAAAGGTTAAATATAATTATTTAGTTATAGTTGTAATTTTAATAATAAATGCGTTACCCATTACAAATAATATTATTTTAGTCAACCTAGTTTGCTCAACTTTTATAATTAGCCTAAATAAATTATTTTTTCTGTTGTTTTGTAGTAATAATAAGATAATTATTGTGATGAAATTGAAATATATGCTTTGTAATGAATTATTCTATTATTTCCATTAACATGCCCCGGTTAGGTACAATTCGTTGGGGCTTGGGCCTCTATTACAGTTGCTTATCCTAATTATATCGTTGTCATGATAGCTCTTATTAACTTAACAGTAAGAGCTACTATAACGTTGATAGAATACTTACAAGCAAATTCGGCTTAGATTATATCTTATGTATAATCTCGATTGTACCAAAACAAAACAGAACATTGGCAATATAACAAAGTAAAGTGTTAAAATTCGTTAATCACTATGCCTTCGGCTGTCCAATATTCAGTATTTCTTCTAGTCTTGGATGTTCTCTATGTATTTCTCAATTCTCAAAAGCTGGAGCTTAGTTTGGGGTCAGGTTAACTTGTTTCTCAAAAAAAAAAGAAACAAGGATACCACCTTCATCTAATATGGAAAAACAAACTTTAATGACACAAAAAGTTGTTGAAAAAAAAATAGCTCCGAAAGTACTAAAACTCGCTGAACATACATGGGGGTTACATGGAAAGCTTATGAGCTGCCCTATCATCTGTTTTCGTGACGTCGATTTTTGGGACATGTGATTGGTGACATTTTAGTGCACATTGCGCAGCTTATATGAATCCCATTAATTTAGGAACATGTTAACTTTGTAATGTATATCGAATTGCATTTAACGTTGAAAGGATAAGAAATTAAAAGCCATTTATACGTTGAATCAGTTTATTCCGTGCATGGTCGTTAGAACAAAATACAGTTTCTAAATCTAAGGCAACAACCTTAAACTATTACGTCCACACCGGGAACCTGTGACCACCATTTGTCCCTAATTTATAACTGTAGCAATTAATTGTTGAACCTCGAGCTTGTACATTGTTTCCAAACGTATATTGGCTAATCTATGTTCTGTGGATTCATAGCGCCTGTAGTGGTGCGGCCACATTAAAGGGCGGGCGTTCAACGGGCGATAAAGTAGCCAGATGTAGCATATGAGTTGCTTTAACCTTTTAACCGACAAAGCCGATAAATGACGTCATTGGATTTTCGTGCCAGGGACGCCGGGCGCTCGGTACACCCATATATTTTGTATCGGCGCGGTTGCGGCATAAGACGTCGCTGGCGTCAGGGGCACAAAAAGTAGCAAATCCAACGACGAATGTTGACAGTAAATTTACATAAAAACACAACATGAATAACTGAAAGATAAAAAAATATCCCTCTATTAAGGGAAACAATGCTCTTGGGTTTTCTTATCTTTTCGCTCCCATAGCAACATTAAGTGTGTAGTTTCAGACATAATGTTTGACTGAGAATGTTCTCGGTGTGGACGCATCTTAACAATTATAACAATAAGTGCTTTTGTACCATAATTTTAGCTTAAAAACTAACCGATGAACCTATTAGTAATAATAAATAACTTGTCGACATTATATTTACTAGGAAACAATAGCACGACAACACTTAAGTTTATTAGGAATGTCTTGTTGCTAGCTCAATTTAAGTAGTAAGCACTTAACAGGATTTTCTTGCTTCTAAATATTCTAACTATTAATAAATATAGGAACAGATCTATAGTTAGTAGGGTGCTTTAAATAATAAAATGCGGGCAATGTTTAAAAAATACTTATGACATGGCAACACTCGAGTTTTTCTTAACCTTTTCACCACTGGTTCCACGGCAACGACGGATTAATCCGGCACAGTGCAATCTGAGTTTCAATGACGTAAGGAAGAAATTAGGTTAGGTTTTTATACTGTTATTGGTTTGTGAATGACGAATTTAGTCTACATGTAACGTTGAAAAAGTACTGCTAGATAGTTAATAAATAAATTAAACTTATATAAAGTAATAGAAAAAATATTTACTTAAATCTAAGTTAGATTATAAACATTTTACATAATTTAACTCATTAAAACAAAAAGTGTATGAAATTATGTGACTTGAGAAAATATGATGCTCGTTGGAGCAACTAAATGCCTTATTTAAGTACATGGTATTGATAAGTACAGCTGGCTGTCTAAAATGACATCCCTAAAGTTTAAAAACGGAAACTAATGCAGATATCGTTTGCCCTAAATTGTAAGTTAGAATAAGCAATCAATAAACAAACAGCATTACTATTACTCGAGAAAATCAAGCATTCTATTAGCAATGTATTTCCTACTAAACATCCAGCTTTATATTAATTTGCACATATATACTGTCTATAGTTAACATATACGTCTACAGTATGGAAATAAGACATCAATTAGATATGTGATCAGTTCTTACTTGTGTTTGGATCCAACTTTAAAAGAGTTGTAACACAAAAACTTATTTACTCGAAGGAAAAAAAGTGCGGTTTATGAAGTCTACAATAGTAGAGAACATAATCACATGGGATCAATACATACGTTTAGGAACTATTTGGAATGTTAGTAAAGCTCTAATTACATCAAATAAAATAAATAACGGCACACAACCTGCGAAATTACTAACTAAATAAATACAATAATTAAAAAAAAGGCAGTTAAGGTTTGAGATTTTCAATATTTTGGTCATGTATTAGTTTTGGCTTCTGATACCTACTCACAACACAATAAAGAAACTATGCTTTCATCTTATTTTTCATTGTGACATTTGATTGGACAGACATGGTTGTATGTTATAAATAACTATTACTATACTAGGTAAGTGCTCAAACAATCACTATGATAAAACGGGTTTTGAACCTTTAAAGCTATACCACTGGTTATTCAACTTATTATACTTTGTTCAGCCGAGTCCAGAGCGACCAGAGATATGTTTGTGTTGAACAGACCTTATTAGATTTTCCATAGCCAAATGTGCATAAAGCAACCTACCGATAAAGACTAATTAGGCTTTACTTGAAAACCTTCGAACTTATTAACCTTTTGAATGCCTTATATCAAATACAAAATGTCTCACTCAGTCGCCATGTTTGGCATGATGTGAACAATACGACCTTAACTCATACAAAACAAAGTCTCTTTTAATTGTTAATGTTCTGTCAGCTGTAGCCGACGTGGCGTTCAGTGACACAACTATATGTTGTGTTACTGGGGCGTTCAAAAGGTTACAAACATTGGGCTTACAAATCTAATTAAAGTAAATCAAAAAACACTGCCACATCTCTGCACTCGACTTTAAAAAGCTGAAAAAAAGTAATCTACCTACATGTCATGTCTAGTAGCTGGGTAAGGAACAAAAAGTTGGCCACACTAACTCACTCAATTAAATTTTCTATGAAACTTTTCCGTTGAGACACGAAAATTAGCCATACATTTGTAGGGATAATTTTCGTGTCACAACGGAACTTTTTTTCGCTTTTGTTGTTTGTATGGTTAACTACGCTTAGGTAACTATGGCCCAACTATTTGGTCATTACCCAGCTCGTGTGGTAACAGAGAGTGAACTCCGCTGCGGCGTCTAAGCTCAGTTCTGGTCTTGCATGGCTGCCTTGAGTTCCATGGCGAGCTTGTACCCGAGCTCCGGCCGGCGGTCGCGCCCGTCCACCATCGCTGCCACCTGGGAAACAAGCCTTACTGTACAGAGGTTTGTAGTATTTCATAGGCAGGAATAGACGCACAGTGCAGAATTCAGAAAAACCACATACGAAACATGCATTTATTTATTTAATCTTTATTGCACGAACATACAAATTTTGGCGGTGCAATATTGTACGAACGATATAATATACCCCTATTCTAGTTTCGGCGAATTGTAATATAGAAGACTAACACTTCAAGACACTTTCGTTAGATGCGACGCGCATCCTCTGGAGGTTTCTTTCCGTGTAGGAATTAGCTCAAGCCGTGCTCCGCTGCCGATAGCACCCTAGGTTGAGGTCATATGAGAAAATCTATTGATTTTTTGCAAATATTGTTAACTTAGGAAATCAAATAAATGAATGATTGATGATGATAATATTGATAATGTAAAGTACCTCATCAGAGTTAACGATGACTCCGTTGTTGTTGATGATGGTATTTTTGGTCTTCTCGATGTCGGCGAGGTCGACGCCACGCGACGCGTCATCTATGAGGATGGCGCGGTAGCCGATCGCGAGCGCGTCAGCGATTGTCGCACCTGTACACCATTTTTTTGTTTCAAGTACATTTTATACAGATACTTATTGATTCCCGCGACTCTGTCAGCTTAGATGTCATTTATTGCTATTCCCTAAGGATTCGCCCATTTTTTCGGGATAACAAGTACCGCTATGTCCTTCCCCAGGACTCAAACTATCGCAATACTAAATTTCATCTAAATCGGTGCAGCGGTTTACCCGAGAAAGCGTAACAAACAAGTTACTTTTACAATTATATTAGTAATGATTATTTGTTATATTACAGCGCAAAAACCTCCTCGAGTGTTCTCCACGCTACCCTACATAGGGCCTCCGGAGCCACTACATAGGTGTTTACAGGACTAATTAAGTTTAACCTACCTCTTAATTTTTGTGGCCATGTTTTTACATACAATTTTTGTGTAACGTTTGACACACACACACATTAACAACACTCACACGTAAACACGCACACAGATATAACACACCCACGTACCGACACACACGTCGTACGCGAGCCCGCAGATGTAGATGTCCGTGGCGTGACGTAGGCGCAGCTCGGTAGAGAGCGTCGTGTCGCTCAGTTTCTTGTTGTCCCAGAAGACAGAGTAGGAGTCCACTTCGGGGTTGGTTCCTTTGTATACTTTCACTGCGCCTTCTACGATCTAAAGAAAGAAATATTCAACATCAGATCGGATTATTCAACGACCATCAAGAATATACATCATGGAATGGCCACAAAAGTACAATGTGTTCCCCCAGTGTACTGTGTCGCGGCATTTGTTTAATGACAAAGATACGCAAACTGGCAGACGGTCCTCCTGATTAAAAAGGTTACCGCGGCCTAGGGACATTATCAGCACTATAGGTCTGGATTTTTTATTGCATAGAGAAGTAAACGGACCACAAAATTAAATGCCACCTGATGGTTAGTGGAAGCTAAGTACAAAGACGCTTGCATTCTCAAGACTGTAAATACGTTGCTAACCTAAAACACTAATATAGGATGCCTATATGCAAATTTTTCAACGCCTGCATGCAGCAAATTCATTCCGAAATCTTATACGCGCAAGAAACCTCGTATAGATGAGATAGTGATAAATGTGGCTGTAGCTCCATATTTCCCCACCACACATACAATCCTCTGCCCTTATCTTCAGTTCGGTACTCAGCTAGACCCCCCATGTGTCCCTACCCCTCTACCTACTACTGTCTCCTTCCCTACTGGCCTCTGCCCCTACCTTCAGCTCACTATGCAGCTCGGCCCCCCAGGTGTCCTGGACGCAGTGTCTCGGCCACAACCGCTGTCGCATGGGCGGAGGGCCGGCGAACACTACTGTGTCGTACGCCGCTGCTTTATCCGCTGATACCTAAAGAATTAAGAATAATTCATCATTATAAGAATCACAGTAATGTTAATGCAAATATGTTCTATCATTGGCTAAAGTTTTTTTTTTTACAGACAATCTCATCACTTGCCTAGAGTGGCCAATGGAACGGAACCATATAAAGGCAGTGTACGGTCGAAATCAGAAGTAACTAGATATGTTAGTACCTTGTCGCAGTTATTAATATACTAAGTTCAAACCTCTCGCACTTTAATAAATTACTGCGACAAGGTACTAAATGGAACAGCTACTTCTGCGTCCGACTGTACTCACGGGGCTGGATGGGTGCAGTTCGCGCATGTGCACGTTGTCGATGAACGACACGTGGTCGGGCGGGTGCCAGTCCAGGGAGTAGAACACGCTGTCAAACGGGATGGTTTCGAGCAGCCGGTTAATTGGAGCCACGACCTGTAACAAGTTACCCCACCATTAGATAAACTCCAAATATCCTTTCAAGCAGGACCCTAACAGAAAGCTTAAATGTAGACTTTTGTCATGGTTAAGCTTTCTCACATATGGAAAAACTGAAGTTCGAATTTGAATTGAATTTTGACGGATATATCCGTCACGGTTGACAACGCAAATTAGACCAGCTAAGTACCGACCTGGTTTACCCAAGGCGTCCATAGTTGCGCATCGCGGCATCGGATTTTAGTATTGTTTGTATAAAAACTCATGTAACTGCGTCCTCTAATCCGCACCGGATGGATCGCTTTACGCCTAATTATTAATCCATCCGATGCGTCCGATGCGTACGATGCGGACCTGTTGACGACAGCCTTTAGCCGGGACCGTCGCAGCGTTTAGTTGCGTGCATATTTAGTTTCAAGCGACGTGCATCAACGCAACCCTAGCGGCCAAGGGGCAATAGGTATCACAAACTCCTAGAGAAATGGAGACAAACCACTGTTTTATTTATACTTTGGTATTTGTGTCCAGAGTCTTGGATATTTTCTATTTACATACATACATAATATCACACCAGAGTTGGGTAGGCAGAGCTACAGAATTACCATCAACTCTAAAAAACTTGTTGATAGTTCTGTTGATATTCTGTTAACTATTTTCCATTTAAGCATTTATTTCTTTAGATAAGTATATTGATCGCAATCTAGAACCCATCTGGCTGGAGCTTAATTTAGTACTATGACAATCTCCTGATGTATATTTATTTAAATGATGAATATTCAAAGGTCGGTAAGCTAACAAAGCCAGTAAATATTACCCGATCATAAAATCAGTTAACAACCTCGTTACAAACAAGAGGCTACTTCTCCTTTACGATCACGTTTACAGACCGTAAATACATTGTAAGTCTATTTATAACTTCAAGCGTATTTCGACGTTTATACACCATATAAAATTGATGAGCCGTTCTTTTTTTACTTCGAGGAAACATTTCAATGAAATCATTGGTTTGGCGTTCTTAAGACTTTTGTAGAGTTAGAGTTTGAGATGGTATTTTTTTCAATACTCAATAATCAATCATTTATTGCAATCATAATGTTTTACATAGATCTTACTTGCTAGCTTAGAAGTTAACACTAGAATAGCTCATTATGAACCCTGATGGGCACCGCAAATATGGGAGAGGACTATTTGTTCTATCAATTTTCATTTACAAATTCATTTATTTATTTAAATCGTCTCGCCATCTATGGACATTTTCAACACTTATATATATTGCCCTTCATATTCAATTCAATTCAATTCAAATTTTATTTCCCAATATAAAGTCACGGTATAAATTGCACAGCATGTCAAATTATAAGTTATCACATTGAGATCGTCAGAAATTAAAATCACTACATACCTAGTATAAAACAAAGTCGCTTTTTCTATCCCTATATGTATGCTTAAATCTTTAAAACTACGCAACGGATTTTGATGCGGTTTTTTTTAATAGATAGAGTGATTGAAGAGGAAGGTTTATAATGTATAATACTTTAATCCGGAGCGAAGCGAGGGCGGGTCGCTAGTTAGAAATAAATTATAAAATATCTTAAAAAATATGAAATTTGATTTCATGTCAAGTTTCATGTACTCATTGACAGAATAAAGCGGATTATCGAACAAAAGATTTCTAAACCGGCGCCTAAACGTTTCGTTAGATGATTCGCGTTTGAGTTCGGCGGGTAGACGCTCAACCGCTCAAACTGGGACCGATGACGCGCGGGTTCTTACCTGCAAGTGCCATGCGACTAGGAACCGTTCTCAAACGCCCGGTGTGGCGGAGTTGTTTGCCGACAACATTCACTGTCGTGAACGAAGAAAGATTTGTTCGGACAAACATAATAATTTCAAATAAATAGAGTGAGTAGTGCGTCCTTAAGCGATGCGTTCTGAAGATGCCCCATACTCGTAGAATTAGTATCCCGCTACTCCCTCTATTCCTTCCCGCTGGGGGCGGGGAGAGTTTCGAAAAATCCTCCGTTTTAGAATTTGCGATTTATAGTTTGCAAAATCGTAAGGCTTACAAGGTCTTATCTAATATTTTGCGAGAATAAACCCTACATAATTTGTTAGCAATGTTAGCATCGATCAATTTATTACGATAATGGCCCGATAAATCGCGAGCGGTTATGTTAATGTCGAGGTAATTGATAGTTCGCGGCCGCCATTGTCAACGGAAGGAGGTTAGGCGGGTCAGAAGACATTTTAGGTGACCTTTTTCAGAGGCTCTTGGTAAAATAACAATACTTTCAACATGTTATCGCATTTGCAACGTTACAATAACTCTTACTTACTTTAAGATAATGGTGGCCGAGTTAAAAACAATACGACAACATGTCTAAAGTTTTTGTCAAATATAATCGAGTTCATAGGTAGCAAAAAAGGCATATTATGGAGTTGTTTATCCGCAATTAACGTATGGGGTAATTCTGTAAATGTACAGACTCTTATTAAAGCAAACAAAATACTAACTTAGGCATGTATTTATATTCTAGAAATGTGTATATTTGTAACAGAAGGTCGTCCGAGAACGCTAGTGCAAAGCAGTCGCTTACCTAGTACAGTTATTAAATAAATCGATAAGTGTGTAAAAATTAACTTCACCCGCTTTAAATTGACGTCCTCAAAGTTATTAGTGTTTAAAGAGTGATTACAAAAAAATCAAAATCGCGTTTATAACAGTGTCATTGATCAAATATTACTAAGAAACGAACGTTACTTGGTCAAAATGCTTGAATTCATTCTCTTTTTTATTTTTGTCAAATAAAGGATTAAGGAACTTATCGTAAATCTTGACCTTCATTATTTTTAACCTTTTGTGAAACCATTGACGGATATATCCGTGTTGAGGTTAAACGACAACGACGAATAATTTCGGCACTGCAGACAACGAAAAATAGATCTTTGTTTATACTTGTAAAGTTTAAAATTCGCGATGCTGGACAGCTGTAATTGGCGTGGAGTAACTTTTGTATTTAAAATGGCATCATAAAGGTTAAATACTGCCAAAGTATAGAAATAAACACAGAATAAACTAGGTAACTTACCTATTCGTAATAACAAAATCGGTATAAAATCAGACCGTGACATTTCATAAGCTTTCAGAGTCAGACCAACAATCTATAAAGTCGACAACGAATTAAACCAATAGCTATACAAGTTTCTTCAGAAAAAACGGCCGTAACTCATAACAGATCTTCTATTGGACAATCAACTTTATTTAAAACCCAGAACCGTCCGTTTCTCTTTGGCAAATAAATTGCAGATAGGCTTTACAAGGAGGACAAGGTTACTTTAGTACGAAGAATAAATCCAAAATGGCTGCTTCTTCATTTGTACTATTGTGTCACTTGTAAGCAAGGTCAATCGTTTCAGTTACCTGTAAATTAATTAAGTTGAAAGGATACATTTATAATAAAACAGTTCTTTCAAATATTTAGGTTCAAAAAACGGTAAAAAAAAGCCGACGAAAGTGATTTGGGCGTTTCTCAGAAACTTTGTACCTAGTTAAGGACTAAAATTAAGAAACGTTAATTTTTCCGCTGAGTTACGAAATTAGTTATACTGCTATAAGGCAAATGGTGGTATCTCAGACAAAACTCCTGTAGCGAATGCAAGCATATTACTAGCGGGTGTGTATTTAATCTGCTTAATTTATTGAATTTAAGATACTGCTAATTGGCGTTGAAAGTAGTACATTAATGTACAACTAATTTTCGTAACTCAGCGGAAAAGTTAACGTTTCTTAATTTTAGTCCTTAACTAGGTACAAACTTTCTAAGAAATGCCCTTTTAGAGGTCAAATAAAAGTAACACGAAACCATGTTAATACCTAATTAATTATAATATTACTTACCTATAGATATAAAATCTTGTGATATCACCCTGATATCCAAACCGATATTATAAATTTGTAAGTAACTCTGTCTGTTTGTTTGTTACGCTTTCAAGGCTAAACCGCTGCACCAATTTCCATAAAATTTGGTATAGAGATAGCAGGAGTCCCGGGGAAGGTCATAAGATTTTTTAACCCCGGAAAATAGAACAGTCCCAGAGGAAACAGCTATAAATGACTTGAACGCGAACGGAGTCACGGGCAAATGCTAGTTAGAAATAAAATGAAGGTGCTGGTTTGCGTAGTTCTTTGGCCATTGTATTTATAAAAAAGAGTAGGTACTTACAGTACCCATTACAGTAATTAACGTCCGTTGTCGCAAGGTTTGACTCAATGAAGTAGCTATTTATGAAAGTTACAGAAACAAGCGTAACACGTGTTTATACGGGGTGTCTATAATTTCATCGAAACACCTTTGATCAAATGTATCATTTCATCGAATTTCATTTAATCTAACGCTATTTTCTAGTGAAAATTCGATGAAATGATACATTCGATCAAATGAAATTCGATGAAGTGATGTGTTACCGATTACATGAGCTGTCACAGGGATGTTAGGTTGACCCAGGGACTCTATTCTATTCGGTAAAACCATATTGCTTTTTATTTGTTATTGTCAACGTTATGATAACTTTTCTTTACTTGACGGTATTGGCGCCCGAGTTAAAAACAATACGATAACACGTCAAAAATAATATGGTTTTCGACAATGTTAAAATTTCAACTTTCGATGCGTCAAATTCTTTCTTGCCAAGCTGTTACTTGGAAGGTTATTCGGAAGGATTTTTAATAACAAAACATTCCTAAAATCATAATTACGATTAGTACAGTCGTAATTTTTCATTTATTATTCAAACCGTCTCTTAAATAAGAGCTGACAATAATAAGGTAAGATTTATTTATTTGTAATAATTTTACATAGTCAGTTTTACAATAATATAGGAATAATAAAAGGTATAATAATTAGATTATAAACTAGTTTTCATTATAAATTGCATTAGATTATTACTTATGCAATGCAATTTATAATGATGTATAAATTTTATTTTATTTTATCTATATTGTTATCGAGTTATTTTTTCGTTAATAGAAACTGTTAGGGAAATAATTAATTTACTTTGAAATCGTGTGCGTCCCGCTTAAATCGCATGCAATAGACAATCTAATAATTTCCGGTTCAGAACAATAGACAACCGCGGTTTCTTAATTAATTTTCCTAACAATAAAATATCAAATTATGGCATAATAGGAAATGCCATAATTTGATATTTTATCGCAGAGTAGATTTTTCTTCAAGGTCACATGTTTCTTTTAATAATTGGTTCAAAAGTATAAATACGTTTTAATAGTAGGTCTGATTAGTTCGTTGAGATAGTTAAGATTAATTTGCCAAATAAGCTGTTGCCTAATTAATATTTGCGAAGCGTATGTTAGAATTCTTTTTTATATAGAAGCTTTTGCCTGTTGTTATCCACTACAAATTTCCTCAAGAATGGTCAAGTTTTTAGGGACACTTAGTAGTTTTTTACCTTTCTAAGATTTATAAACTGGGTATAAAAAAAGGATGTTTGTGTGGAGAGATTGTTCGTATTTCACACATTTTCACACAAGCACATATTTGCATTTATAATATGGCCCGGCGGCTTAAAGAGACAAACAACCCTAGGATTAGCGTAGAATAAAAACGGTCTAAAACTTAAGTGGCGATGGCGAGCGAGCCAGCCAGTGGGTGGCATTTATAGTTTTTTTTAAATAAAATTAGTCAATTACCTATCGTTAAAGCGTTTAGCATTGCTTATTATTCTTTGTAAGTTTATTAAATTTTATCTTCCTTCCTCGTATCATAAATAAGAAAGTTTCTGAGGATGTCATTTCCGCGGGAGGCTGAACATATATATATGTATATATATATATATTAACTTTATTTAGAACACATTCAGACATATTTAAATGCGATATAGACGTACTTTATACGGACTAAACAATGTTCATATATAAAATATCTAGAGAACAAATAACAAACAAAACAAAACCAATAAATTTGTCATAAAGATAGTCTAGACAGTCATATATTACATAAATTTGTTTAAAAGTTGTTCGGAGTTCGGTGCAGTTTATCTGCCCGTGAGTATAGAATCATTTTCCA
Organism: Acleris holmiana; assembly: GCA_949316455.1. NCBI lineage: Eukaryota > Metazoa > Arthropoda > Insecta > Lepidoptera > Tortricidae > Acleris > Acleris holmiana. The sequence continues at coordinate 1,277,468 of OX438781.1, forward strand.
ATTCATCAATCATTTTTCAATTCATTTTTTCATTTTTTTTTCAATTACAACAGAAAAAAAATCATTTTCCAAGTTTCTATACTTGTTTGAGTTAACCTTAAGCCTTTATCTTTTGAACTCGAACAAAGTTAACCCATAACCACTACCTCAGCACTATCTCTAAGTTATCTAGCGATCTGCGAGCTACAAACCGAATACTGCCGAACTTCGCCAGAGATAGCACAGTTACACTAGTATAGGGCTGACTGCTTTATTTCGTTACATAAGTATAATGAACTATTTTCACACTATTAAGGTGGGTCGAAACTATAGGGCTCCTATAGCTATAGGGATTGGATCAGAACGCATGGCAAATCTACTTGACTTTTTATGCTAAATGCGGACAGTGTAAATCATGCGCTTATGGGTCACATCGCGACAGTACAGTAACATGACAAATACCGTCCTCATAACCGGTACTGACACGGTCAGGGTACCAAATGTGGACCCACCTTTATCGACTATATTTGCTGTTCGATTCAATGTCATTAACGATAGACTTCGAATAAACAAGAAAAACGTGCGACAGAAAATATTTTTGGTTGTTATGCCTCTTGGCTCTATTCATTTTGATATCAACTTAACCCTTTTTCAGGCCGCACCATTCTGAATAGTTTTGCAAAGAATGCAATGCATATCCAAGTTATTTAAATATTGGGAATTAAATTCAGAGCAAGTAACATACATACATACATACCATCACGCCTTCATTCCCAGAGTGGGGTAGGCAGAGCTACAGAAATACCAGCAACTCTAAAAAGACTTGTTGGTATTTTTGTAACCACATTTTGCACAAACAGGCTAAGATGTTTTCTAGTATATTAGTGACAGGTTGCAAGCCCATCGCCTAACAGTACTACTAGCACTTATTCCCTTAGGCGCCTCTTACGACATCCACGGGGAGACATGGAGTGGCACTATTCTAACCCGGAAACCACACGGTAGCAGTAACATTTCAAGTAAATTCAAATTAGTTTTGAACCCTGAACTGAGGTTGAAATTGTAACTAAACCTATGAGGTCAATAAAGAGCCTCTGCCTGGAAAAGGGTTAATTAAGACTTGCCGTGTTGATAAGCAGTTACCTAATCACTTAATATTTTAAATGACACTACAGTATTTCCAATAAGGGGATAAGCCTCTGCGATGTATCATTACGCTGCGTTTGGCAAACGTGACATGACACGGTTAAATTATTTTCAGAAATACTCTGAACATTTCAAATACTTTCACGCATTTCTATAAGGAAACAAATTCTTTGATAACTTTTTACACCATAAAAAGTTTAAGGCTTTTATATCCGGCTCGATTTCTCTAAATGGAGTATGAACATTTTGATTTGTTAAATTTGCCTTTTCCACAGATTTTGATAGATTAGATTAGCCGGTTGCCGGGTTAGAATAGTGCCACTCCATGTCTTCCCGTGGAAATCGTAAGAGGTGACTAAGGGAATAAAGGCTTGTAGTACTGTTAGGCGATGGGCTTGCAACTTCTCACTAATACACTGATACACATCTTAGCCTGTTTCAGCAAAAAGTGGGTTCTAAATTACCAAGAAGTGTTTTTAGAGTTGTTGGTATTTCTGTAGTTCTGCCTACCCTACTCTGGGAATGAAGTCGTGATGCTATGTACGTATAGATTTAGATTGCCGTTTTTTCCTTAGAACAATATCGAAATAATGTTATTTCAGGAAAAGGTCAATCTAAGTGCTTTACTTGAGATTTTTCCATGGGCTAAATAAAAATCAAATAATTAAATATGCTTTAAAACAAAAAAAAAACACTTTCATAAAAACCAACTAATCATCACAACTCTAAAAAAACTCCCATGCTTCACTTTCACTGTCTCCCCCTCCGTCTATATCCCCCCGCCCACCCCTTACACCAGGCCTGCAGCCTACCCTCAAGGCGCCCGTGCCAGGCACCGCCTAATTGTCCCAAGGTGTGAACTGAAGCCGTTAAAATTACTTCCATTTCTTTGACGGCCGATTTAATTTCGGCTTTCGTCGGCAAATTGATGCGGTTTGAGCTTTCTGTCTTGAATGCATTGTCTGTTGTCTGTCAGCATGTGGTTTGTATTTTAAATGAACTGCAGTAGTGACTCGGTATTATGCTAAAGGGTTCTTTTTAACGTTACGTTCTTCTTTGGTTTTGTTACTTATTCTACTGTTTTTGTTTCAACTTTTTGACAATATTAACACTTTTACCATCATAGACGGATAAATCCGTCATCCTTTATAGGGTTGAAATATATTTCACGTAAAATTGAAGTCCCTCTTTGCCCAATTGCCGATGGAGGAAGGTAAAGTTTTTGACCTGTATGTATGTAATATGTATGTATGTAATATGTATGTATGTATGGGTCTTTGTTCCCTCGTAGAGGCTGGATGAAAGGAAATGCGATTACAAACTAATTTGCAGTTGGTAAACTAATCGCTACCTATGTCGATGTATGGAGAAAACAGTTTTTCAACGAAAAGTCAAACATACTTTAATTATGTTTATAAGTTAGCAATAGAGGCATTCCATCTCGGTACTCAGGGATCGCAACGCATTTGCAGCCTGAGGATTGCAGTCATAAGATTGTAGTCTTGAGAATGTAAATGTCTATGGGTCACAGATCCCACTTATCATCAGGTGGCCAAAGTGCACCTTGGTCTACGCTACGCCAAAAAAAATAATCCTTGGTCATATTTACATACATGTTTCCCAGAGGGGTAGGCAGAGACCACTTCTTTCCACCTGCTACAATTCTGACAAATCTCTTTCGCTTCTTCCATATTCATACATCGAGTCATGCATGCACGTCGGTTTTGGGTACTTAAGATTCGACCCTTTTCCAGTATTTCTTCGATTTGATATAAAAAAGGACGCCTAGTCGCCCAGGGCGGTCCCTTCCGACCCTTCCACTCACTTTCGTACTGTATATTTCTTTCGTCAATCGTTTCTCATCCATCCTTTCCAAATGACCGAACCATCGAAGCATGCCCTATTCAATCTTAGTCACTGCATCCTCTTTCAGTCCACACTTCTCTCTGATGTTTTCATTCCTTACTCTATCAAACAGTTTAACACCACACATACTACGCAAAGAGCGCATTTCACGCTTGTCCTGCCACACCCAACATTCACTACCATACATCAGAGTAGGAGCCAACACTCCATTGTGAACAGCCAGTCGGGCTTTTTTGTGGTCCTATTTAAGACTACGATTTGCAGGCCGCCGCAGTTTGATCTAGTTTCAAAGGTTACAATTAAAGTACCAATCAATATTTGGAATGGATTCAAGAGCTTCCGTGTCAGTCAGCTACTGCGCACTGCGGTGCAACTACCCGCATGCAATCCTAATTTATGGCTTCATTTCTCCAGGCGTGGTTCAACATGGCGGCCTGACGCGGCATTTATCATTTTACGAATTTAGTTTGGAATAACTTATGACTCGGATAAGTTGCTGTAGGCGTCGTAGATGTATTATTATCTAGACGGGACACGGAAAGTACGACGAGCAAAAGAGAAGAATTTATATGGAAAAACATAGATAAAAAGACGTCATCTTTATATCCTATCTCACTCCGCGTATACTTTTTTTTCAAGGCCGGTTTTGTTTGTCACCAGTTTTGGTGGGTTTGTGGACAGTTCCCGAAGGAACTAATTAACCCTAATTATTATTAAATTAGGTTATTAAATACTTAACACGTAGTTTTTGCTTTATCAAATCAATCAAAATTGACAAAGATAACACGCATCAAGATTCGGGAGTGGGGGCTCGTGACATCACAACGTGGTAAAAAAAGTGCCACGTCGTGACGTCATGCGGAATTTCAACGCACTATATCTTCGTCATTTTTTGTTTAATTGACAAAAGAAAAAAGAAAAAAATATATTTTTTGGTATTGTAAATGACGGAATAATAGAATTTTCCAGGAGATTAGCCTATTGCGCGCAAAAAGGTACGTGTTTTAGGTACACAGGTAGGTATGACTATGTGTATGTATAGTGGCGGGTCACGCTTGACTGGCTCGTCATTGTCGCGACACGCGCGGTCGCGTCCAAATGCGCCATCGTCCACCATTGTTCAAATAACGAGACTGATCTTTGGCATCTGATTTTATCCGTTCGTAAAATGGGATGTACTTGCCGAGATGATCATTTACGTTTTGAAAAAGAATCCGTTTCCTTTAGGCAAATTGAAAGTAGCGTAAAGGACATACAAACATACAATATTGTATGAAATGTAGAAAGGACATACAGTCAGGAACAAGAGTCAAGCCTGTACTTCCTCAGCCTAGATGTAACTGAAGCAACAGATTGAGATCGCCTAGTATCAGTTGGCAGCCCATTGCATAAACATAATGTACTGAGATGGATTTAGAATAATTAAATAATGTTGTGATAATTGTAATAAGCTCCTCGACAAACCTAAAAAACCTACAATCTCGTTCATTTTATTTTATTATTTATTTATTAAAAGGTATATTTACACAGCATTACAGAATTATTATTGCCTGGTGGCCTGAGCGCTCGTGTGCCTTCACCTTAACATAAAAAAAAAAATGCACTGTGAAACTTATATAAAATAAAAACTAAACTAGAGGTATAACCCTAAATACCTCCATCCATCTTCTCGCAAAACTTTAAGCACCCACGGCCATCCATCGCCAAAATCGCAACCTTTCCTTGCGTGGCTTGTATTTTCTATGCAAATCGACAAAACCATTAAGCTCTGGCCATACAATTTCCTAACCTATCACGATACCATACGACCGCCCCAATCGATTCCTGCACGACGCATCAAGTAATCTATTAGTCGATTGATGACGTCACTGTTTGATCGATAACGCCGATATATTATCAATGTGAGCCTTGTTAAAACAACATAGAGTTTAATTTTGATGCGTGTGCGACATGCGAGGTATTCGAATTAAAATGTGACGTTGCATGCATACATATGTATGTGGCTATTTTTAGTTGGCGAAAAAACGAAGCAGCTGTTATGCAAATAATGTTAGATTGTGAGGAATGAAGTCAGATTCCGCTTTCTATGACTAGAAATGACCTAAGTTTAAATTAAGGTTAACAAAGCATAGACATATCGCCTTTGACATGTTATGGTATTGTTTGTAACTCGGCCGCCATTACCGTCAAGTAAATAAGAGCTCTCGTAACATTGAGAATACGATAACATGTAAAAGGCAATATTTTTTTACCGAGTGGAATAGAGGCCGGAAGAGATCCCATATGGGATAAGTTCGCTTATGTAATAGGTACATCCTACTAATATTATTAACGCGAAAGTTTGTAAGTATGGATGGATGTTTGTTACTCTTTCACGCAACAACTACTGGACGGATTTAGGTGAAATTTGGAATGAAAACAGCTTATACCTTGGATTAACACATAGGCTACCTTTTATATCGCTATTCCCTCGGGAACTGATTTATACGCGTACGAAGTCATGGGCGGAAGCTAGTTTACTACTTATATCGATGCAAATATGCCTTGTATTTCTATATGTGTTTACATCCATACACACAAATTATTGAGCCTTTGCCGACCTACCAGCGGCAGCCTTATTATTATCACATTAATAGCATAAATACGATAGTTTAGCTTTTGAGTAAGTTTGCTAATTCTGCACACTGAAACGACTAGATGTGTTTGGATGAAATCACTGTTTCTGTGGGATGGTCAACGCGGTCAAGTCGCGAGAAGAAGCTGTTGGCCTGTTGTCTAATAAACTAAAGGAGTTTCCCTAAACAATCGATATTTAACTACTGGGTATTGTATTATTTTGCTCTAGAAATAACAGTGACAAAGGATAATTAGTCTTGTTTGTAAAAAGGTAATCCGTTCCACTCCATGTCTTCCCGTGGATGTCGTAAGAGGCGACTAAGGGAATAAAGGCTTGTAGTACTGTTAGGCGCTGGGCGTGCAACCTGTCACTAATACACTGGTAAACATCTTAGCCTACTTGTGCAAAATGTGGTTACAGAATTATCAACAAGTCTCTTTAGAGTTGTTGGTATTTCTGTAGCTCTGCCTACCCCACTCTGGGAATGAAGGCGTGATGTTATGTATGTAAAGTAACGGCACCAGTACTCGACATCGGACCAATGTTCCACACTGACCCTTATTCAAAGAAGATAAGAGATATTCATTTGTTTTGCAACAATCAATTTATAGCCCTATGATCTTTAAATAAGATAAAGACCAATTTAATCAGAGGCGGCGTAAGGCGTGAGTGGCGTGGGCCACCGCCTGCGAGGGGCCTAGAGGCCAAAGCGGCCTCGCAATCCGAGGCTCCTAGCGGTCCTAGATGCCTCGCGATCCAAGAGCCTTGCGCCTCGAAGGTTACATTACTCAAAAGCCGGACCCGAATTATTTACCAGTCAGACGTTAGAAAAAATCCTAATAAAAAGTCAGACATATTGCTATAACAGTTTACCAATGATTATCGTAGCGTCGTTTTGTACAATTCCGTTTTATTGCTAGCGTCAAGTTCATATGCGGGTTGCGTAATGAAATGAGCGTTTTATTACGCTTTGCAACGATTCTGACAGACCTATGCTTGTAGGGCTGAGCTGGGATTCTACACGGTAATAAGTTAATAACCTAACAACGCTATCGTCTTTGAACTGTTTCCGTATTGTCAACGTTTTGATAACTCTTAATAATGGCGACTGTGACGATTCTAAAACACGTCAAACGCGATATCGTTATAACGCATCGTTTATGCCACAGTCGCCATTATTGTAAATGACATAAGAGTAATCAAAACGTTGACAATACGGAAACACGTCAAAGATGATATCGTTTTTACCGTGTAGAATCCCAGCCCTGTTAGACAATGGTAAGTTCACCATACGATGTTAACCGCTTAACAGACGATAAGAGCGTTAACAGTTGTCAAAACGTATGAACTAACAGATTGATTAGATTTAACATCGTATGGTGAAATTGGTTCTTAGTCTATGTAACCTGTGGGCCTAACATGATGCCCCGGGAACTAGTGTCAAATACGTCAAACGGGAACTTGGGTAAATTATAATCAGATTATTATTAATTATTACTGCCTTGCAAAGGATCAAAATTATTTGTAGGGTAAGTAATCAATCAATGTAATTTAATTTGTTTAATTAAAATCTATGGGTCATGTCCACATTATTGCGAGTAATGACGCCTATTTGTCCGATCTGTGATTGTAATGAAATTATTAAAATGACCGCCACCCGGTGATTAAGTTGCTTAAAAGGACTCAAGTCACACAAAACGCACATTTATTTTAAACCTAAACTCTCTCACTGGAGGGTACCTATTATTTTATCGAAACACCTCTCAACCTCTATTTTCATTACTTCAAGAGGCATTTTGCGCCGCATAACTTCATTTGTTTCGAAGGGCACAAGCGTACCTAACTACCTATCCAAAATAATAAATGTTCAAGACATCCTGAAAACATCATGGTTTCACCAGAAAACAGCGGTCGATGAAATAAAACAATCGATAAAGTGATATTCGATAAAATGGTTGCCATCCTAGGGTCTTTATTTCACTCGGTAAAATCATATTGCTTTTACATGTTATCTAGTTAGTGGTGGTAGGACCCTGTGCAGGGTCCATCCGGATCGCTACCACCATCCATTAACCACCCGCCAAGCAACAGTGTTCGCATTGTTGTGTTCCGGTGTAGGGATAAGACAACCGGTGAAATAACAAAGGGATAAATGCGTCATTTAATTTTTGTGAACGGAATAAGCCGTTTTAAAACGGTTGTTGTGTCTTTTTGAATGAATGAATTGAATTTATTCGGACTTGAATCCATAATCTTGTTATACTATACAGCGCCCTTAACAACTATGTTAGAATAAAAATGAAATAATTAAAATAAACACTAAAGGAATAAGGGCTTGTAGTACTGTTAGGCGATGGGCTTGCAACCTTTCACTAATACACTGGTAAACATCTTAGCCTGATTGTGCAAAATGTGGTTATACAGGGCGTCCCACGGCTATGCCACATGGAAGGAAAGTACCTTGAATATTGTAGATGGAACATTTTACTGAAAGAAGACATTACTTTAATTTAAAAAACTATTTAAACTGCATTCATAGATATTTAAATAATTCCATGGTTGAACCGGGAATCGAACCCGTTACACGAGGTAAATAATTACCCTGTAGCTTTATCATACCGATCGAAAGGCTTCATCATAAGGATTATTTTTTGTTATATAACATAGTGTCAGAAATAAAAGGAAGACCATGAATTTTAACATTTGATGTGAAATTTTGTTGAGAAAAATGAAAAGCTGATAGATAGAGAGATAGATAGATTTAGACTTTTTTTAAAGGGTTATTTCAAAAAATTTGTTTACAAGAACCAAGAACCAACCTTTAGTATGAAAGTGTCCACGAGCTACAAACAGAACTTAGACGTATTATTCTAAATATCCACCACAACAAGATCAAAAAATCGACAGGGAGCGAAATAATCAAAAGAGTGCGACTTTGTATTCAACAGGAAGGGACTCATTTTGAGCATTTGATAAATTGATTAATTTTGTATTAAAAATGTTAAAATTCATGGTCTTGTCTCTGACACTATGTTATTTAGCAACAAATAATCCTTATGATGAAGCCTTTCGATCGGTATGATAAAGCTACAGGGTAATTATTTATCTCGTGTATCGGGTTCGATTCCCGATTCAACCATGGAATTAATTAAATATCTATGAATGCAATTTAAATTGTTTTTTAAATTCAAAATAATGTCTTCTTTCAGTAAAATGTTCCATCTACAATATTCAAGGTACTTTCTTTCCATGTGGCATAGCCGTGGGACGCCCTGTATAATTATAAATATTCCTATAGCTCTGCCTACCCCACTCTGGGAATGAAGGCGTGATGTTATGTATGTAAGTGAAGTTTCACTATAATATTTTCTGCATGAAGTACTATGATGAAGTATGCAACTTCACCCAGAAAGCCAAGATAGGGTTGTCCCATCTCTCCGCTATTACTTTCAGGAGGCTATTGGGGTTTTCCCACACTCTTGTCATCAAGGAAGCTACTCGTTTGCGACTAATTGTGTGGAAACAATAAGTTAGAGCCCCCGCAAACATTCCCGATGCGCTACAGTGTCTTCTCAACCCCAATAGCACCCTAAAAGCATTATTGTATTGGACTCGGAGGGCCCTGTACGACTTTTGCGTGTATTTTATCCACAGGTTGCACGAGTACATTGATTGGCAGAACGCTTTAAACAAAGTAATTTTCACGTCACTAGTACACAGTGTAAACCCGCGGGAGAGCATGTTGCTTCGCACGGACAGGGCCCTTCGCTCCCTCTCCATATCAAGGTCATCTGTGAGATCATCCGTGACCCAATGGCCCAAGTATTTAAATTGCGTACCTCGTTCAATCTGTATTCCGCCGTTGCAAGTATTATTATTTAGAAATTTAGGCGTTATTTTATAGGAAAACGTTTTAGAACCTTGTTCCTTTAAAATGTGCTAAACGCTTAGGCTATTCGAACTAATTAAATTAAATTGTACTAAAAGTTTTGTGTAAATTAAGAAGAATTACTTACGATAAAGTCGGTAGTGTTCCTCGATCTGGATCTCAATAACTATAACGCCTATGTGTCTGTTCTTTGGATATATTAAACTTTGTCATATTGCCTTGACACTAAACGATTTGAAACAAAATCCTCGATAGTTATATTTTCCAAACATGACACTTTTTCGTATATTTTTGATTGAATCTTCGAAACTCTACGAATTTTAATGATGATTTATGATTCAATAGTTGTGCACTTATAACTACTTAATCCTGCAATTATTTGAATTTCTCGCTGCCTCAAGCCGCGTGCAAACTATCTCCATCTCAAGTTCTTCACGCGGAAGCACATAACGCCATTCTTTTTCATTCTTGTATGGGCGTGGCAGCATATGTGGCCTCTTAAGCGTCACCCGTTGAGAGGAGAATAGTTAAAATAACTTAAAAAGGGGTGAATAGGGACACAACCTAAAATGAAGCATGTCAGTAATTATAAGACTGAAACTATTTCCAAAAGAACGAAACGTTATTTTCATTTAATGCTTGTTCTTGTTCGTAACAAGTTATGCCTTATTTTGGGTTGTGTCCCTGTTCACCTAGTTTTACAGTACCTAAAATCATCTTGTATGCTCTACTTTTGGTGACTGTACCTAATGAACGCATTGCGAATATGCTAATACCGCGGGTATAGGCACACAGCACGAGACCAAAGCAGCCAAAACGAAAAGGGAGTATGAACGCATGAAGACCTAACAATGAAAGTTCATTTTTTAGTTTGGAGTTTTTTAAGGGCATCACGGAAATCTACGGAACTGGTAACGTAACAACTGTTACAGTTTTTGGGGTTGTTTTATTTTTTATCATCGTCTTTATGGCAACTTGATGACGTCCTGTCCTCTATTTCACGAAGCTAGTGACTTCGGTATACATTGTAATGTCGCCGATTTTCTATAATATCATCTTGGCCTCTATTCAGGGCCTCTATTCAGGTGCGTTAAAACGATATCGTGTTTGACACGTATAAGAAACGTTTATGTCACAGTCGCCATTATTGTAAATGACATAAGAGTTATTAAAACGTTGACAATACGGAAACAGGTCAAAAACGATATCGTTATAACGCAGTTGAATAGAGGCCCAGGCGCGTTAAAACGATATCGTGTTTGACACGTTTAAGAATCGTTTATGTCACAGTCGCCATTACTGTAAATGACACAAGTGTTTTCAAAACGTTGACAATACGGAAATAGGTCAAAAACGATTATTACCTTGTAGAATTCCAGCCCTGGGGCCCAGCCAAGACGCAAACGCTGCTAACGTTTTTCTTTTCTACCACTCAAAATGTATGGGATGACATTCTCGTGCGTTACGATAAACCACGTTGTCAACTGTCATCCCATACATTTTGAGCGATAGAAAAGAAAAACGTTAGAAGCGTTTGCATCTTGGCTAGGGCCAAGATGAACGCTATTAACGCTTCTGTTTTCTATCGACTCGAAATGTATGTAGTTCACATAGCGCTCGACGTGATCGTCATCCTACACATTTTGTAGATTTTCGAAAAACCGTCTGTCACTTTGAGCTTCTGCTATGTACGAAAGGTTAATGATCAAGGCCGTGTATCTTTTATTGTTAAAAACAGTTACTATCGAAACTGTAAGGTTAAAAGCCAATTTTGACAATATTAATAGACTTTTCGAGCAGTTTAAAAACTATACTTTTAAAAGTTTGACAAGTCGCACGGCACGTAATAATTTTGGCAAACTTTTAAACCCGCGATTATTAAAAGTTTTATTGGCGTTTAGCCAACGGATATTACTAGAGGTATAAGTTATTGAATCATAGTCCCTTGTCTCAGAAGTTTGTCGTAGTGGTCTTTGAATGAATTCACCAAATCGGCATTATTCGTAATATATAGCCACGCTCTAGCTTAAACTCAATGCCACAAGTCAAAGTTTTGAGTTAAGAGCAAAAAACAGAATTGAAAATTTATGAAAATGTACATGTTTAGCGCATCTGTATCTTCGAATTCAAAAAAGATAGAAAAATAAAACCTCTTACCTTATTAAAAAGTTAGTTAAAACCTGTCTAAAGTCACATACAGGAGATTAGGTCTCAGGTTTAGTTTTGTACCTGTAAAAATACGAGAAGCGCCCTGAGGTGCACGAGGTCCGTTTTGTCTAAGCGAGATACTTCTCGAGCAATGAATTTGGTCTAGCTTTGAACCGCGACTCCATCCGCAGTCTACACAGAAGTCGTTTGTAAGTATTAACCTAGACTAGATGTAAAAGCTACTTACGTTTTTCTTTTCTATAACTCATAAAATTAATGTATCATAAAACTAAATACCGTCTTCAAAAAGAAAGAAATTACATCAAGAATTGAGAACCGCCTCCTTTTTTTAAAGTCGGTTAAAAAGAAAAAGATTTGAAGCGTTTGCACCTTGGCTAGGGCTTCTGTATAGTAAGGAAAAGAAATGGATACATTAAGTAATGTGAGGGTGCACTAACCTCGCTGCCATCTTGCTGTGCGTTGCATTTACTGATGTTCAGGGTCCCGGAGATGAAGTCGTTCTGCACGTCCACGACGAGGAACACGCTGATGGGGCGCACTATCTGTAACAGGACGCTGGGCTAGACCAGTTCGTGGGTGACTCTCCCAGGGGCAAGACGATGGGGGGAAGAGGAAACAGGCTAGCGGGTGGGCAGAGTAGAGAGTATAGGACGCTTTCAGATGAGCAACGTTCTAAGGGTCACAACTCCCGTTGTCTGTCATCCCACGGTCACATTACCAGGTCAGAGCTCAAGATGGGTTCGTAAGATCAGCTACTGAAACACCACCACGCGCTGTTGTGGTACCAAAGAAGGCGGCTAACTGCATAGTAATAGAACAAGCATTTTAGATGTATACAGGGTAATTTTTTAATAGGTGCACAAATTCTAATAATTGCTTCGCTATTGTTAATCAATAACACGTGTTGTGTTATTTTTACTCTAGCTTAAAAAATATTAGAGATATTGCCGATTAAATGATTCCACTAACTTAACGATATTCATGGACCCTCTAATGCAGGGGTGGGAGGAGAGGGGGTGTTGTTAAGTAAGCTAATAAATGAAATTTCAAATTTAGAATATCAGTAGGAGAGGGGCTTGTTGTCTGATAAGCTGTACATCAAATTTCAAATTTCGAATATCAATACAGTGTATCGCATACCTACAGGGCCTCTATTCAGGTGCGTTAAAACGATATCGTGTTTGACACGTTTAAGAATCGTTTATGTCACAGTCGCTATTATTGTAAATGACATAAGAGTTATCAAAACATTGACAATACGGAAACAGGTCAAAAACGATATCGTTATTACCTTGTAGAATTCCAGCCCAGCTTGACAACCCATGTCATCATTTCTAGTGTGACTTTGTGTCCACACTATATAGATGGTAAAAGAAAGATAATTTGCAAAAAAAAAAAATATTTTTTGTCGTAATATATTATATTAACGATACAAAATCATATGTTAAAATTTGTGCACTGATCAAAAAATACCCTGTAGAATGCTTCGACTACTAGATTGCACAACCGTCTTCTTAAGCATTATGGCAGCGCAAAAGTTGGCAAGCGGATTGTAATAAAAAAAAACTAACATTATATAGCATGATTCTGGTCTTTTGATGCTTGATAGAAATGGGATCGATTTTCCTTTCCCGATCATCAAACTAAATATTTACCCAGACCTATGTATATGGTACGAGTACTGACTAGTGAATGTATCACACAAAGAGACCCCATAGACTCCTTACGGTCTTAAAAATATACCTACCTATTATAATGCAAAAAGCAAAAGTAAATATTTTCCCCGCGTAAACCATGCAAAAGGATTCCCCGTATATCACGTGCCATTACATAAAATATCTAGTCAATGTAGTCATGCAAATAGAATTACTCCATACTCGATACCATATATTTTCGGCGTAACTAGTGTCACGCATTATGTACTTGTCTGACATTAATGGGGGGTTCATGAACTCCTCGTAGTATTTGTACAAACACCGCTTTAATATATTATCCCAAGCTAGCGACTTGCCTTCGCTTCTTCGGTTTACGTGAGTTTTCTATAAGACCCGTAAACAAACTATAATTTATCTTCTATAAACATATAAAACAAAGTAGCTTTCCGCGTCTGTCTTTTGATTTACTCGGACGGACGGACGGACGGACATGGCGAAACTATAAGGGTCCCTAGTTTGATTACGGAACCCTAATAAAAATGATCACTATTGAAAGGAAAACAAAAAGACCATGAAAAAAAATCCCATACACCTAATTTAATAATATGGGTGCTGCTCTGGGCGGCGGCGGGTCATTGTGAAATGATCTCAATACTTGTAGTTTTCAAATAAGTAGTATTTTTCACAATCGTGTTATAATAGAGAGCTTTTTAGTCGAGTACCGTGTTTAGGCCACGAAGCTGGATGTAATGAACCGATTTAGATGAAAAACTAAATCGGTTCATTACATCCAGACACAATTCGCAAACTAACGAACTTTACCTCTTCATAACATTAATATAGTATAAAACTCGTAGTATAGAATAGACTACGTCACCCCGAATAATTCTAAATACAATTTAATTATGATAAATATGATAATACAGGACGCGAAGTCGGAAACGAAACTGTTCTTCGATAACGATAAGTAATCGATGGACGAGAAGACACGAGTCCGAAATGATTATTGCGCCGCTGATTTCGCATCATTGTTGACTAGGTCGTGACGCAACAAGACTCACTCAGACATCAAGACACACGCGTGTTTATACAAGTTTAAACACATCCTCGGCCGCTAGATATTTTAAGTTCTTTGTGGCACCGACCAAAGATCTGTGGCCTTTCTAAATGAGGAATTCTGACCGAGGCATGTCATGTTTCGGCGATTTCGTGGCCGCCGGCTAGCATTCACAAATACATAACATCACGCCTTCATTCCCAGAGTGGGGTAGGCAGAGCTACAGAAATACCAACAACTCTAAAAATTCTGTAACCACATTTTGCACAATCAGGCCAAGAAGTTTAACAGTGTAGTGACGGGTGCAAGCCCATCGCCTAAGTAGGTACTACAAGCCCTTATCCCCTTAGTCGCCTTACGACATCCACGGGAAGATGGGGACACGGGGGGATGTATTGCTTATGACATGATGCTTAACCTTAAAGATGTAGTCAAACACGAACATAATTTCAGCTGAAAGACGTTCACTGCTGGACATAGGCTTCTCCCTGGTGCCACGAGGACCGGTCCAACTTATCCGTAAGGGTGCTTTTCCACCAGCGAGGCGAAAAATTTCAATTCTCTCCTCGCACCGCCTCGTATCGAAAACTTTTAATTTTTTTATTTGTATTAAAACAACCATTTTACCGAAGATGCGCGAGGAGAATTGTCATTTTTCGCCATAAAGCGTAACAGTTTGGCGGGAATATAAATGTATTATATCGCTGCTTTAATACAAAAGCGCCACAAATCAAAAACAAATACAATTAGATTTAAAACTTTAAGTAAACAGCGTTCCGAATTTAAATGCAACAAAGATTCATTTTGATTTGTGGCGCTTTTGTATTAAAGCAACGATATGTAAGTTGTAATTTGAATAAATAAATTAATAAAAACCGGGCAAGAGCATGTTGGACCATGCTTAGTGTAGGGTTCCGAAGCCGTCAAGTACTGCAAACGTCGTACTCAGACTCAGCCTATCCCACTCTGGGAATGAAGGCGTGATGTTAAGTATGTATTCTTCTCAGCTGTACGAGTAGTCTCCTCTTAGGACACGCTGGTCTATTTTTGACGCGTAAAAGTGCCCGTGCGAGCTACTTACTAAATCATTATCACAACTTTTTATATCCAAATTCAACCTCAAATCGGTTGCCAGGGGGCAATTTTTGAAGCTCACTGACGAATAATGATTAACTTTAAAATCAATTTTTAATCCACGAGCGAGCCCACCTTTTGGATTTGATATCGTAACGCCTTTATCATATCAAATCCGAAAGGTGGAACCGCAAGTAGATTGAATCGCTGCACAAATTGACTTTAAGGTTACTCATTTTTCGGCAGTGAGCTTCAAAAATTGCCCCTCTGGCTGCCAGGTCTTTTCACAGACTTGAGATTTCAGGTTCAATACCAAAACGTCACCCAACTCCAACAGAGTAAACACACTCACCACTTTGATCCAGTGGTTCCAGCAGAAGGCGAACTCCTCCTTGTCGATGAACCCGTCCGCGTCCTTGTCGAACACCTGGAAGATGTGCCGCGCGCGCTCCTCGGACAGCGGGTAGATGTGACCCTTGTCGTTGCGGAACAACGCTTTGCAGATCACGCGGAACTCGGAGAGGTTGAGTTTGCCGTCCCTGGTGGACAAAACAAAGTTGCACCTGAGATTGAGGTGCTGTAGTCTTGAAGTCCAGATGAAAATCGAAGTACAAATTTATGTTTTTTTTTCTACGTCTCTTTCTGCAGCTCGAAAGACGAGTGAAAGCGATGGTACTCCTAAATAACTACCTTGAGCCTGTTACTTACCGTTTTCGAGAATATTTTAGCGGTACCTTTTTTTTTAGGACCCATAACCTGTGAAATTGGCAGTTTAGTTTTTTTTTAGCAAATGTTTACGCTAATCCCTATACTAATTTAACGTAACGTAACGAGTTTTCTCAATTTATTTTATTATGTTTCCTATTAAGCTTACTTATGTTTGTTAACAACGTAAAAAAAGTTAGTACCTAAACAATATTCCTAATAGAAAATACTTCAGTTTCGGCCCTTTTACTTCCTGCGTGCACGCAATTTAAAGGGCACGACAGACTAACAATCCGCCGACCGATATTGGCCTGTCAGTTCGTCGTATTAGAGCACAGGATGTGAGTTTGGTTGAAGTTTTTTTTATTTATCTGTGGCACCCTTTCAGCTCTTTCTTTTTCATGCTGGGGAAATTACCCAAGGAGGTTGTGACATTCTAACATATAATTGAGTCTTTAAACCTGTGAGTGATTTTAAAGAATTCAAGGATTGTAGCATCCTTTCATGAAATGAGTCATGGTTGACTTATGTGATACAAATCATGACCATGACTTACATGCATTTAACAGTGAAATAACCTTACGTCAGCCTTCTTGAATTCTATGCAAATTGTAACCAATTTGGAGTTCTTGGCATTTAATGGCTTAGTTAAAAGTGAATAATGTTGTTTTGTTTGCTTGACATTAAAAATAATTTATTGCATAACACAAGAAATTACTGCCTAATTATATCTTAAAATAAAACAATAAGTAGAATACCTACTCAGTCTTGCTTTAAGATGTTGCAGCTTTAGTTTCTAAGCTTTAGAGATATTTTAAGTTCAAGTTTTACATTGAGCTTTTAAGGAATAACAAATTTTTATCAATACACAAAAAAAGGAACAAAACTATATTTTGCAAACAATAAGTTATCAAAAACCAAATTTGTAATATAAAATTTAATGTTTATAACTTATAACATGCAATTTATTTATTTATTAACTCTAAAACCCTAAAACAAGTGTGCAACTTGTTTTATTCATCAGTAGCATTATTTTAAATTTGGAAGAAAATGTAAGTAATCAATATTTACATGGAAGTTTTAACATCAAATTTAAAATGCAAAGTACCTAGCTAAGTTTAGGAGCTTTATAAAAACTAAAAATGACTGAAGGAAATTAGTCCAATACTGGACAGATAGATGATTAAGATAATGATGAAAGAAGGCAGCTAATTGCTATGTAGCAGTCAAAGCATTCTGTACTCTACTGGTATCCACATAAAATTCAAAATGCTTATACTATTACTTTTCAGTTAGCCACCTTCTTATTTCCACATTGTTCTTATAAGTGTTCAAACTTAGAAATAAAGGCTGAACCCTAGTCATAGATCATTATACCCATACTAAAGTTAAGATCATAACTTAAAAGTTTCAAAAACTTTTTAACAATTTCTGCACCTTTTTCAAGTGGAAAAAGCAGAATATGAAGTTTTCGATGAAAAAGACTTGTTATTCATAGGTGACTAAGTTACCACATATATCAGTGATATCACGTACCCATCCTTGTCAAAGGTTTCGTAGCAAGCGTCCATATCGACCAAGCAGCTGTCGTCAAGTGGCGAGCCGTTGGCAACCTCCGACATCGTAGGTTGCACCGAAATAAGCTTCTCGCCGCTCGGGCGCTCACTTATATACCGGTCTAGCCTCATTCTCTTTCAGTAACTAACCTACGTAACAATCACCAAAACAAACGCTGAAAAACCGTTTAGCAATCGAATAACCCTGTTTTTCGCAAATATAAGTGCAGAATATTCGTTATAAGTGCATTGTCAAGTAAATTATAAAGATTTTATTTCAAGTTTCATGAAATTACAATATTATGAAATCACGTAAGGGAATGTCATACTATGTTGTGAAAGTCATGTCATATAAACGTCATCATGACAGTGCACGTTCAGTATCTCTACTCTGCATTATAAAATTGGGGCTGCTTACTGGTAATTCCTTAGAGGATAAAAACCTGTTTAGAAAATGTAACTTATATTGCCAATCCAATAATATATGATATATATACTTATATCATATTTACTTCGATGACACTTTTCAGAAGTTTTCATCTTAAAACGACTTGTTAGTTTTTATTACAATACCGTACAAAACGACTAACTTAGTAATATTCAACTTAAGATTCATTAGCCATTGGCAAATAGTTGGTGGTAGTCTTCAATGAAATATTTAAATACACCTCTCGACGAGAGTAGATCAGTTCAATTTCACCATTCAACCGATCGTCCAAATCATTCACCGATTGTAAGGGTATGTAAGTAAATCATTCCACAGATTAAATCATTCACTCTTTTTCTGTAGCGCGAGCGTCTGCAAAAATATTTTCTCATGTTTCTCATCATCTAAATATACTCTAATTACAGTTTATTGGAACGTTATAGTATTTGCGCATTGTCAAGACAAGGATCCGGTTACTTCAAGCTCGTTGTGTAACCGTAGAGTGGAGTACCTCGTGTCATTTTGGGACAACCTGCTACCCTCGCGGTGGAGGTAAACGATGGTGATAGAGAAGGTTCATGGCCTGCAGGCCACCGGTTTGAGTCTGGATGAGCGCTTCACCATGTTGTCAGCAGTGCCGGTGCCCTGGGTCCGCACGCCGCGCCGTAGGCCGTCAACCGGTTCTTTTTTTAACCAAAACATCTCAAAGAATAAACATTTAATAGAACAGATCGCACGCCGATTGGAGCAGCAGACCAAAAGGGTGAGGTTAACTTTATTTTTATTTGCCGATTTGTAAACGGTAAGGTAGTATTATACTAAAATTGATAAAAATTGTTGAATCTGTGACGCGAGCGTGTTTGTTGTTTATAAATATGGTTACGTGTTGAAAATATTGACTTTTAAATGCTAGCTGTTTCCCGTAGCTTCGTTCGCGTAGAGGTCGTTTACTGTATATTCCCTCAGGAACTGTCCAATTTTGGGGCTCATAACAAATTTCATCATAATCAGTTCAGCGGTTTATCTGTGAAAGCGTAACAAACAGACAGACAGTTACTTTTACATGTATAATATTAGTGCCTAATTTATGGAGCTTCATCATTCAACATTTCTTTAATCATTCTAACCAATGTATTTTATTATTACATCTAAACGGTATATACCACACTTTTTTGTAGGAGTTGTTTTCCATGCCTATAGAATATTATCATGAACTATTGGGGAGTTGTGGGATGTAAGGGAGCAAACACCATCTTCTTGCTCTCAGCCAACCTCACCTGCCCGTGGTGCATCCTGCCGACCAGCGAACGAGGCTCTGGCGACCGACATATGGCGGTATAACCATCAAAACGGTGTAGCTAAATGCCACAGACCTGTGACGGGCAGCAGCGTTACCGGTGCGAAGAGCTATAACCCTGCGATCGCCAACCCGCCTGCCCAGCGTGGCGATTAGGGCAAACCCTCCAATGGCAGCACACCATAAACCACGGCCCCCAGTTCCCGGCCGCCCTGCTATTCCTGATCACGGCGGCGGTCACGGTAACGGCAGGGTAGGGGGTGCGAAGAATCCCCGGGTTACGGATGGCCGCCAAAAACAATTGACTTTGGCGACGTATAACGGACGGACGTTACGGCTCGACGAACACCTGGCACAACTCGAGGCAGAACTCGGAAAAATAAGGTGGCACATTCTTGGTTTGTGCGAAGTCCGAAGAGAGGGGGAGGACACCGTAACCCTTGAGTCAGGCCACCTTATGTACTTTCGAGAGGGAGATCAGCTATCCCAGGGTGGCGTAGGGTTCCTGGTTAACAAAGCCCTCTCTGACAACGTGATGGAAATTTCGAGTGTGTCGAGCAGGGTTGCATACCTCGTCATAAAGCTCACTGAAAGGTATCGCCTCAAAGTGGTGCAGGTTTACGCACCGACCTCGGCACACCCGGACGAGGTGGTGGAGGAGATGTTTGAAGACATATCAAAGGCTTTACACTGCACCACCAAAGCCCATTACAACGTTGTCATGGGGGACTTTAATGCTAAAGTGGGAGTACAGAATCGCAGTGAATCGGTAGTAGGATCCCACGGTTTCGGTTGCAGGAACCATAGGGGGCAAATGCTTGTCAACTTCTTGGAAAAAGAGGGACTTTTCCTAATGAACTCTTTCTTTAAGAAGAAGCCCCAGAGGAGGTGGACATGGCAGAGCCCCAATACTATGACGAAAAATGAGATCGACTTCATCATAGCGGACAAGAGGCACATATTCAGAGACGTCTCTGTGATCAACAGGTTCAATACCGGAAGTGATCACCGACTTGTTCGAGGCTCTCTGAATATCAACTTTAAGCTTGAACGTGTCCGTTTGATGAAGGCCAGGCTCCGACCAACCATGCTTCAAGCCGTGGTGGGATCTGAAAAATTCCAGTCAAACCTGGAGAACCGATTTACTGGCGTGGAAACCACAAATGTCGCCGACATAAATCAGGCCCTCGAAAATGTGGTGGGAGTCCTCAGGGAGGAAGGTATAAAATTTTGCGCGATGCAGCATGGGGGTAGGAAGTCCAAACTTTCGACTGAAGCTCTCGAACTTATGAAGGAACGACGTGAAAGCCCACCTGTCACTCCGTCAGAACGTCGAGCTCTCAACAAGAAGATTGGCAAACTGGTGCGACACGACCTCCGATGCTTCAATACATGCTGTATTGAACGAGCGATTGAGCAAAATCGGGGGTCGAAAGTTTTTGTTCAGTCTCTTGGGAGAAGCCATCTGACGAAGCTGACCACAAACAGCGGAGAAATCGTCGCTTCTAAGCCGCGGGTTCTTTCGGAAGTTGAGGATTTCTACAGCCATTTATACGCATCGTACGCATCTCCACCTGATCCGAAAAATGAGGACTCTAGAGCCCCATTAATCCGTCACTTTACTGAGGACTTGCCAGAGATTAGCCTACACGAAATCGAGATGGCTCTTAAACAGCTTATAAATGGAAAAGCTCCCGGGGAGGACGGTGTAACAACTGAGCTCCTAAAAGCAGGAGGCACACCTGTATTAAAGGAGCTCCAGAACATCTTCAACACCGTTCTCTTCGATGGAAGAACTCCAGAGGCGTGGAGTAAGAGTATTGTGGTGTTGTTCTTTAAAAAGGGTAACAAAACCCTGCTGAAGAACTACCGACCCATTTCACTCTTAAGCCACGTCTACAAACTGTTTTCAAGAGTCATCACGAACCGCCTTGCACGAAGACTCGACGAATTTCAACCCCCTGAACAGGCCGGGTTTCGAGGAGGATATGGCACCATAGACCACATTCATACAGTGCGGCAGATTATACAGAAGACTGAAGAGTATAATCAACCCCTGTGCATAGCATTTGTGGACTATGAGAAGGCTTTTGACTCTATCGAAACCTGGTCAGTTCTGGAATCCATGCAACGTTGCCAAGTGGACTGGCGATACATCCAAGTGTTGAGATGTCTATATAACGCCGCAACTATGGCCGTCCAAGTACAGAACCAGTGGACTAGACCCATCAACCTGCATCGAGGTGTGAAACAAGGGGATGTGATTTCCCCTAAATTGTTCACAAATGCATTGGAGGATATGTTCGGGACGCTGATCTGGAAAGGGCGTGGCATCAACATAAACGGCGACTACATCTCACACTTGCGATTTGCAGACGACATCGTTATTGTGACCGAAACGTTGCAGGATCTACAACATATGCTGAACGATCTAGCTGATTCTTCTCAACGCATCGGTCTCCGGATGAACTTGGATAAAACCAAGATTATGCTCAATGAACATGTCACACCGGGACCGATTGCAGTGCAAGGCGATACACTCGAAGTTGTTAAAGAATATGTTTACCTTGGGCAAACTCTGCAGTTGGGTAAAAACAACTTCGAGAAAGAGGCCAACAGAAGAATACAGCTGGGTTGGGCAGCGTATGGGAAATTACGTCGAGTTTTCACGTCGTCTACTCGTATTCCACAGAGTCTAAAGACAAAAGTCTTCAATCAGTGCGTCCTACCTGTTATGACCTACGGAGCCGAAACCTGGACACTCACGGTGGGGCTGGTCCACAAATTTAAAGTCGCTCAGCGAGCTATGGAGAGGGCTATGTTGGGAGTTTCTCTGAAGGATCGGATCCGGAATGAGGTGATCCGACAGAGAACTAAGGTTATCGACGTAGCCCATCGAATTAGCAGTTTGAAGTGGCAGTGGGCCGGCCACGTGTGCCGCAGAACGGATAACCGCTGGAGCTATCGTGTTCTTGAGTGGAGACCGCGGATCGGCAAACGCAGTGTAGGACGCCCTCAGACTAGGTGGAGCGACGATCTTCGTAAGGTGGCTGGCAGAAGCTGGATGAGAGTGGCCGCAGATCGTGCTAGGTGGCGTGCAATGGGAGAGGCCTACGTCCAGCAGTGGACTAACATAGGCTGATGATGATGATGATGATTGGGGAGTCTTTATACCGTTGTTGGCATTTCTGTAGCTCTGCCTACCCCACTCTCGGAATGAAGGTGTGATGTTATGTATGTACATAGAATATCATCTTTATTATTTCAGCAATCCCTCCGCCAGCGACTTGGAGTTAGCCCAGGGGCTCTCCGTCGCTTCGGCAGTGAGAGCAGCCTTCCAGGACTCCGCCGCTTCAACAGCTTCAACAACCTGAGCCAGAGTGGCGGTATTAAGAGCAGGATCACCTGGAGACAGTCTAATGGCAACCTGAAGTAAGTGTTTCTGCTTAATAAGCGAATTTTGTTTAAATCAGTACATTTTCTTGGCTTTGACAACATGTTAGCCTAGTTGGGAGTGACCCTGACTCTGAGGCCGGTGGTCCTGGTTTCAAATCCCGGTAAAGGCAGATATTTGTGTGATGAGCACGAGTATCTGTTCCTGAGTCTTGGATGTTTTCTGTGTATTTAAGTGTGTATTTCTCTAATAAGTATCTATATCATTGTCTAGTACCCATAGTACAAGCCTAGAGCTTAGTTTGGGACTAGGTCAATTTGTGTGACTGTGCCTATGCCTATTATTGGTAAAATCGAAAAACTAAACTTCCATTAAGTGTTTTGCTTTTTAGGGTTCCGTAGCCAAATGGCAAAAAACGGAACCCTTATAGATTCGTCATGTCTGTCCGTCTGTCCGTCCGTATGTCACAGCCACTTTATTCCGTAACTATAAGAGCTATACTGTGGAAACTTGGTAAGTAGATGTATTCGGTGAACCGCATTAAGATTTTCATACAAAAATAGAAAAAAAACAATAAATTTTTGGGGTTCCCCATACTTAGAACTGAAACTCAAAAATTTTTTTTTCATCAAACTCATACGTGTGGGGTATCTATGGATAGGTATTCAAAAATGATATTGAGGTTTCTATTATAATTTTTTTCTAAACTGAATAGTTTGCGCGAGAGACGCTTCCAAAGTGGAAAAATGTGTGTCCCCCCCCCCGTAACTTCTAAAATAAGGGAATGATAAATGTAAAAATAATATATGATGTACATTACCATGCAAACTTCCACTGAAAATTGGTTTGAACGAGATCTAGTAAGTAGTTTTTTTTTAATACGTCATAAAAACATTGATCAAAGCTACAACGAACTTTTATATTATGTTACTTGCTGCTACGGAACCCTTCATGGGCGAGTCCGACTCGCACTTGGCCGCTTTTCTTAACCTTGTATTAAACTAAGATGAAAAGGGTATTTCTAAGCAACTAATTTGACATGATTTGTTATTTGATAGAAAAAAATTGTTATAACTCACAATTACATGCTGCAACAGTCCAACATGTTATCTATGAATTATTTATCAGGGTCATACACAGATTTAGATGGGATAACTTTAGGGAATTTAAGGCATATTTGGTATGAATGAAAGGGATGTGAAACAGTATACAGTTTGAATGACAAGTACAAAATGCCGGCATATTAAAAGTTTGTTCCGCTGTAAGTGCTGGACTGTCTAACTTTGCCCGTTTTTAATTAATGCCACTATACAAAGTACTTAATAGCTATAAGTGTTATGCGTGGTTACAGTATTATTTATATTAGAGTTAAACCAAGTTCACCTAACAGTACAGAAAAAAATGAGCAGCCTTGCGAATGCATATGCACATGTAACAATGTCAACAATGGAATAGAATAGATTTTTTATTTCACGCAATAATTACCCATAAGGCAATTGAGAATAAGGGCCAACTGATTGTTCGTATTGGATCTGAGACTCGTAGGCACTTGTATATAAAGCTGCGTAAGCTGCAATCTTTAGATTGTAGTGTGATCCTGAGACTGCAAATTGCGTAGCAACCCTGTGGACCAAGATGGAATGCAGAGTAATTTCACTTGGCGGTAGGTTAAAGGTTAGGATATTAATAGAGGAAAGGTGAAATCTGTGAGCATGGCGCGCTACCTGTTCATTCCGTTCATTGCTCTCACACAAATCGACCCAGTCCCAAACTAAGCTCTAGGCTTTTACTCGGGTACTAGACTAATACAACTGAGCGATTACGCATGTTTAAACAAACGTGTCATATTGATTAATCTATAACTTTGCTATTGTTGGAACACAATACGAGCACACACAGCTGTGCAAACTGATGGCAACAACAAGGTTCAATTTTATTTGGGAGAAGTGAAACCAAACTTTTGTAATGAATAATTTATCAACCAAGGACCATTTTGGTTATTTTGATTTTAGCAGGGCCGACAAGATTCAAATTTTAAAACTTAAATCTCAAGTGTCATTATAACTGGCCAAAATAATGTTGCCTGAATGTATAGTTTCCCAACCTTTTCATTGGCCAAACCGCCTTTTCTCTGTAACTGTACATATTTCAGGATTTATTTCAGGGTCGTCTTGTAGAACCTTATAGTTCAATTATGTGGGTCCACAGAAAATCAGCGTCTTACTTCCAATAGGGGGTACGACACATAGCTGAGTGGATACCATTTTCGCAGCACTCTTTATAATTTTATTTACTTTTAAACTATTAGATTTAAAGAAAATCCTGCAACACAGTGTAAACTTGTAAAATTTAAGCGAAATAAATATTTTCTATTTCTATTTCAATTTCTGTTTCTATGTATTATTTGTGCACACCTCTGATTGTGTCACTACTTCTGCCCTTTTCGGGCATGTAAAGATGAAAATGTTACGAGCCCTCCCAAAAACATCGGCTGATTGAGGTGGCCACCATTTTCCTACAGGCTGATGCCATTCACGAAGAAATAGCCGCTGCCCTGTTAGTTTAAAGCTGAAATATGTATGTATGTATGTAAACTCTGTATTGCACAAAAATATAAATATTACAATTATAACACTAAATTAATGTACAAAGGCGAACTTATCCCTAAATGGGATCTCTTCCAGCTAACCCTGAAGCAAATGAGTAAGGACAATGCATGGGGTCGGACACATACAAGTTTGCACAAAAAGTAAAAAGAAATGATAATAAAATAAAATAAAAATAAAATAAAAATAAAAATAAAAATAGCCTTTATTACCGAAGTCCCACATATAACGTTCTTAATATCTATATCTTTTCCTAATATCTATATTTAATATATTTTATGTGTCTATTCTCCATCGACAACTTCAGCTTGTCTTCCGACATAGGCCTCTTCCAAAGTTTTCCATTGTGTGCGGTCCCTTGCTTTTCTGAGCCAGTCTATTCCACCTATCTTTTTTAGGTCATCGGACCATCTAAGATTAGGTCTTCCCCTTTTTCTTTTGTAAGCTCTTGGGTACCACTCCACAATGTCCTTAGTCCACTTTTCCATATGTTGTCTGACCATGTGACCAGTCCAACGCCATTTTTGTTGTTTTATTATTGCATTTACTCTTTTACATTTCGATTTCTCTTTAATTATTGATAATCTAACTTTATCTTTGAGTTTTATATTTAGCACTTTACGCTCTATATTGTTTTGACAAACGCCTAATTTTTCACGTTGCTTTTTTGTAAGTGCCCAGGTTTGGCATCCATAAGTTATTACAGGTATTATGCACATATTTACCACTTTAAACTTCTGACTTGTTGGGATTTCTTTTGCCTTCAAAACCTCTTTTAAAGACCAAAACTTTCTCCATGCATTTGACATTCTTTTTTCAATTTCCTTATTTGTCTGGTCTAGGGGTGATATTATTGGTTTACATATTCTATAGTGTTTCCGTTAATTATAATTTGCTCTTCAGTGCTATTATTAGTCATTAATTTTGTTTTAGACATATTCATGGTTAGACCTACCCGTTTGCTTTGTGTGTCTAGTTCTTCTAACATATATCTTAGTTCTGTTGGATTATCTGTTACCAGAATGAGATCATCTGCAAACCTGAGATGGTTAAGCCTTCTGCCATTAATATTGAGCCCATAATTGTCCCAGTTCATACATCTAAACACGCTTTCGAGGACTGCATTGAATATCTTTGGTGATAAGGGATCACCCTGCCTCACTCCTTTCTTTATTTCAAATTCTTCGCCTAGTCTCTCTAATTTTATCTTAGCTGTAGTGTTTGCATAAATTTCTTTTATTATTCTAATATACTTTTTGGGGACTCCTTGTTCGCTAAGTGATTTCCATATCATGTCATGTTTAAGCGAATCAAAGGCCTTATTGTAGTCTACAAATGCTACATAATAATGTCTTCCGTATTCGTGAGTTTTTTCTGTTATTTGTTTAATTACTAATATGTGGTCTATTGTAGAGAAGTTTTTTCGGAATCCAGCTTGTTCTCTTGATTGGTTTTCATCCAGAACCCTTGTTACACGTCCTAATATTAACTTTGAAAATACTTTGTATAGATTACTCGTCAAGCTTATTGGTCTATAGATTACTCGTCAAGCTTATTGGTCTATAATTATTTATTTCATTTTTATCACCTTTCTTGTGTAGAAGTGTTATAGTGGTCTTTGTCCATTGTGTTGGTATTATTTCTTGTTTTAAGATTTCATTAAAAAGGTCAGTGAGGTGGTCTATGATATTGTTAAGGACTGCTTTTAATAACTCGTTGTTGATGTTGTCATCTCCAGGTGATTTGGCATTTTTTTGTGTTAGGACGGCAAGCTCCACTTCTCTCTTTAGGAATCCCGGAACCTCTTCACTTACTTCTTGATGGTCATCAGTTGTGCCAATTGTGTCAACACTTTGTTGATTTTCTGATGTTTCTTCGCCAGTGCTGTAAAGGCTTTTATAGAACTGCGTGGCTATATCCATTATTTCAAGTCTTTTCGATGTGTGTTTTGTGTTTTTGTCTTTAATAGATGGGATCCATGGTTTCTCTTCTCTGAGCTCTTTCATGGCTTTCTTCACTCCTCCTGTTCTTTCTATGCAATTTTTAATTTTGTCTATCCTTGTTTTATGTCTATATTTTCTGATACTTTCATTAATTTGTTTACTGATCTCTGTTATCATTTTTCTATTGTTTTTCTTGTCCATAAGTAGGTGCTGCCTTTGTGTTATTAAACTTCTTGCTTCTGCTCCCATTTTATCTCTTTTCTCTGATAAGGTTCTAAACTGATTGTTTATATTAGTCAATTCTTTTTCCAGTATATTGTATTTTTCTTGTATGCTATTGACATATTTCGCTTGCGTAAGTGTCTCTGCTAGTTTATTTTGTAGCTTTTCAGGGATGAGGTGAGGAATTTCAGTTTTATTTATGGCTATATGCTTCCTTGACTTTTTAGAGTTATTTGTTTGTAATTTTCCACGAATAAGTCGATGATCTGAATTAAAATTTACATTGTTTAGTGGTTCCACATCTAAAAATACTTTTTTATTACTACTCAATATAAAATCTCTTTCATCTCTTAGTCCCTGTGGAGACATCCAGGTCCATTTCTTGTTAAAACCTTTTTTATAAAATGTATTCATTATGTATAGTCTGTTTTCCATTGCAAATTCGATTAATCTATTACCATTATCATTTCTTTTTCCTGTTGTATATTTGCCAATTATGCTATTATTGTTTGTCTCATCCGGTCCTAGTGTACTGTTAAAATCCCCCATTAATATTAAATTTTTATGAGTATTGTCCAAAATATTTCTTAATTCTGTATAGAAAGAGTCTTTTTCTTCTTGACTAGCTATGTCTGTGGGTGCATATACTTGAATTATGGACCATTTGTTTTTTGAGCCTGCTATATTAATGTTTAATACTGCAATTCTCTCCGAAACACCTATAAATTCTTCAATTTCCTTGTGTAGATGCTTTTTTACTAAGAATCCAACTCCAAAAAAGCCCTTTGTTTCACCTTTATAAAAGAAGATATATTCGTTTTGGTCTAAGATTTCTTCTCCAAACCTTCTCACTTCACTCAAGCCAATGATATCACATTTTATTTTTTCCATAGCATGTTCTAATTGTATTAATGACTCTTCTGTTCTTAGTGTTCTCACATTAAAAGTTGCAATGTAACTGATATTTTCTTTTTGTTTTTGTTTGTGTCTTGTGTCGTTTTTGTTATGTAACTTTGGAAGGTGATGGTCGCTAACCCCACGGGGACCAGTCGGTTTGGGGTGATGTTTTGCTTTATTACTTTTTTTGTTGTTTTGTATTAGTTTCCAGTTGTCGATGGCTCTGTCCTATTCTTTGTTTTCCTGTGCTGGTGTAAAAGTTAAAGAGTTAGACCTGTTCCTCATTACATCAAAAGCATTTGTCCTGCTTGCCTTTGAGGGGTTCCAAGGTAATTTATTGGTTTGGGTATCTTGTTCAGGTGATGTAGATGGCATTCTCTTCCGGCTCTCTTTTGTTCCTTCTCTATTTATCACAATTTTATCGTAATTTATATACACATGGTTTCCCTTCTTTCTTTCTTCTTCTAATTGCCCTTGAAGTTCCTTCCTCTTGTCCAATATTGCTTTAGGATAGTCTTCTGTTATATATACATCCTGGAAGAGTTTTTTATTTCTGAAAATGTCAGTCTTCTTCCACTCATTCACAAAAGATATCAAAACGGGTCTAACTTTCGGTTGTCAAACTTTCATCACGTCATTGTAGTCGCTCTGGTTAAAATATATAATAACAAGTGTTAAACCGTGCGTACGAGTGTAAAATCTTGCCTATAAACCTGGAAAAGTTGCAGAAAATACTGGTAGTGGATAAATCGTGAAAAGTGTTGCAGTAAATAGCGTAAATAACCTCGTTAAATTACGAAAAGTTGAGGTTATCTATAAGCCGACCAAATTACGAAGCCCAATCACGGTGACAGCAACTAACTTCACGTTACAAAAAGTGACAGTCGACCTGTCGGTGTGACCAGTAAAAGGAATAAAGAAAATACGTTCCGTTTTACGTTACCATGAATAACTCGCTACAAGTATTATTTGACAGTTTGAAAGTTGAAATGGAAAAGCAAACAGAAAAAATTCACGACTCGGTGACCAAAACAATGAGTGATAGAATGGATGAAAAACTACTATTGGTATTCGAAGAAAACAAAATCCTGAAATCAAAAATAGAATCTATGGGTGAAAAAATTATTCTTTTAGAAAGAGAAAATAAAAAGAATAATATATTGTTATTTGGGCTGGAGGAAAAAGAAAAAGACCAAAGTGAACTGATAGAGATTGTGAAAGAAAAGATAAAGAGTGACCTGCAGATCACATTAGAAAAATTTGAAATTAATAAACTACATCGGATTGGTAAGAGAAAGACAAACAACGAAAAAGTTAGACCCGTTTTGATATCTTTTGTGAAAAAGAAATGATAATACTTATAAATAAATATTTCACGGTTTTGGAAAAAAATGCGGTTTGGCAAACGAAAAGGTTGAAAAGGTTGGTTGGTTTTTTTTTGAATTATGTAAAAGACAGAGATCCTATCATTATTTATTAGTCGAACTATTTGTTGATATTACATATTTTCAAAATATGGTTGATTCCAGTCGCTCAGCGTCGTTCGGCAACCTGTCCCAAGGCGCGTGGCGCGGGCGCTCCCTGCGCGGCTACTGGCGCCGCGGCGGCGGCAACAGACTCCTGCGCGGACGGTTCAGGTACCTTATTTTTGTTATGTTAAGAAGAAGGAAGGCATACGAACACTCAGGCCACCTGATGGTAAGTGGAGTCAGAAACCCGTAGACATTTGAATTCTCAAGGCTATATCAAAAGGTCACCAGTAGAATGACTCGGTCGCAAAATTACCGACTCGCAAAATGACCCCATCGCTTGTAGCCCACATCTCAAAATGTCTGAGTCGTAAAATGACCACATCGCTTGTAGCCTACTTCTCAAAACGTCCGAGTCGCAAAATGACTACATCGCTTGTAGTCTACTTCTCAAAATGTCTGAGTCGCAAAATGACCACTTCGTTTGCGTTACTAGGTAGGTTAGGTTCGTTAGGTAACTTCAAATGCCCGAAGGGCAAATTTCCTAAGAATAGCAGCCCCGCCATGCGGGGCTGCGTCGACTTTGCTAAGACAGGCATAAAATGAAAAAAGCAGTGGTAATTTTAGTAGTGGCTCAGTCATTTTGAGATGTGGGCTACAAGCGATGTGGTCATTTTGCGACTCTGACGTTTTGAGAAGTAGGCTACAAGCGATGTGGTCATTTTACGACTCAGTCATTTTGAGATGTTGGCTACAAGCGATGTGGTCATTTTGCGATGTGGTAATGTTTCGATCTAGTCACTCTACTAGTGACCCACCTCAAATGCGTTGCCAACCCTGAGGACTAAGGTGGAATGCCTCTATGCTTATGCTATCTTTGTACAAATAGGCCCTTTCGGATACACTTTCTACAGTGGCGAAATAACGTAATGTCATAATCGCGTGTTCACAAAACTCTTCCCAAAATACCCTAAAAGTAAATTTTATCGTATTTTGGGACTAGAGGGTTTTATGAGTAAGCGATTATGACATTAGGTTATTCCACCACTGATGGGTGTAGCCTTTTAGTGTATTTTGGGAATAGAGTATTTTGACCCTCATTCGTAATGGGACACAGTCTACTTGAATTTGGGTTGTATCGAGAGTAGTGTACATTGAAAAAGAGGTTTTTGCGAGGTGTACTTTATTCTCATAAGATTTACTATCACTTACTGAGAAACGTTAATTCCTGACAACATTTTTTTTTCGGTGAGCGTAGACGGATACTCATGCTAAGACAACAAATAAAAAAAATAATAACAAAAGACTAAATACTCATATTTTCACCAAAACATTTAGCAAACAAATCTTATTTTATTCCTTGTAAATATTTTACAATCTTTAAACGATATTAAATCGGTGTACTCGATTTAATCGTGTTTAAAGTTTATATTATCAAGACGCGATGGGTTGTCGCTGCATTCGTTCGTATCTTTTCTGATTTAATGCGATGGGGGCCGTGTGGAAATGATTTTTTAGTTGTTGGTTAAGGTGTGCGTGCCTCGCGTAATTTGGACGTGTATCCGAGCTTGCCGCGGGTTGAACGACAAATTCTAACTTGTCTGTGGGCGAGGCGCGAATAAATTTGATAAAGTTGCTGAGCCGTTCCACCACCAAGGCGATTTCTTCTTATTTTTGTTAATAATTCGGTGAATTATGATAAACTCAGCCACGGTTGTCATCGTGTCCGACGCCATTTTGAACGCTGCCTCACCCGCACATGTTTATGTGCAACAATTTGGGTCGCGAGCAGCTCGCTGCGCGGGGCTCGCATGCCTCAGGCTGAGCC